>VZTG01004409.1:309578-355753 GCA_013397845.1 Melanocharis versteri
CCGAGCCTTCACAGCCCGAGCTCTCCTCAGGCCGAGCCTTCACAGGCCGAGCCCCCGCAGGCCGAGCCCCCGCAGGCCGAGCCCTCACAGGCCGAGCCCTCACAGGCCGAGCCCCCGCAGGCCGAGCCTTCACAGGCCGAGCCCCCGCAGGCTGCAGGAGCAGCGGCCCCTCAGTGAGAACCTCCCAGCGCGCTTGGCCAGCTGCGATAGGTGACCTGTGCAGTGAGAGAGACACACTGGAAACCCGAATTTTGTTTAATGAAGAGGTCAGTAAACTTGAGAATACATGTTTTTATAAAAAGACGTTTCTCTTTTTTGTTTTGTTTGTTTGTTTTTTACTTTTCATAAGCAAATGCAAGCTCATTTTTCCTACTTCAGCATAAAATTTGGATTTTCCCTGACAGCTCCTTACTTTGAAAACTCTCCCAATTAACTACTGTAGCAGGATCCTCATTTTTAATGTTTTCAAAGCTCTTCAAAAATCTTCTTTTGCTGCTTCAATATGGCCCCAATAATGGGAGCTGACAGAGAAAAAATTGGCTGACAGAAATATTACAGTGCAAGAGATTCAAAGTGCTGTGAAAAATTAGGTTCTTGCCTAAATCCTTCAGTTCTGTAGTAGTTTCAATGTGCACATTTTCGAAGTCTTTCCCAAAAACTGCCTTCAAGTGTAAATTTAATATACATTTGCAAAAAGCTTTTTCATAGTAGAACTACAGACCTGTTTCTCAGTTCCAGAAATAATATCAGCAACCTCATAGCTTTTGTGGAAGTCTAAAATTTGTATTTTCAGAATCTGCGTACTCTTTGATAGCAATAGACCAGATGGTATTCCAAAAGATCCTTTTACATCTCAGGCCTCAGAAATAACTACTGTGTCTGTCTTGAGATGGATTAGGACAGTTCAGTGGGAAGTACAGTGATCACATAGTCCAACAGTGTTTTTATGGCATAAGACAAGAGTTGTGTGTCACTGTATGACTTCACTTCCATGGGATTCAGGCTCTGGATTGCAGATTCTGGTTAAACACAGCCACCACAATTGACAGTTAAGTCACAGATGTAAAATATAATTATGGGAAGTGGGTTCCTAAATATTGGCTTCCAAACCACTTCATTCAAGGAGAACCTCCACTAATTTTCTGTAAGAGGTGGTTGGAGCTCCAGCGTCATCAAGCAGTAAAGGAGAACAGGATTTTCAGGTTCTGAGGTTTGAGTAAATTCTGTTTATTGCAGATGATGCTCTGCCACCTGAGGGCAGTGAGCTGTCTGGCACTGATAATCACAGGGATCGCTGAACACAGGAAGAATATTTCGGCTTTATGGTCTACCTCAAAAATGAGGTCAGGATCAATTGGGGGAACATGTTACATCAGCCAGGACACAAAGGTGACAAACTCTAGTGTTGTCAACAAAAGGAACTTCCTACTCCAAGATAACAACAGTTCAATCTAGGTTTTCCCTCTAAAACAAAATGAACTATGTACAGGCAATAAAATGCTGTTGGTTAGACATAATAGTTGTAATTTTAGTTGTAAAAAAAGCTTGTGTAAAAGATTTCACTTCCTGATACCCTATATGTACTTGAGAAATTTGGTCTGATAAGGAGAAAAAACAAACTGTAATAATAAAAGAAATACCCAGGAGGATGAGGGAGAGTATGACCACTAAGATAGGGGATAGGAAACGGAATGCAGTAGCTTTAAAATTCAAATCAAAGGGATGATTCCTGAGCATTGAAAGAATCATAATTTAACTCCAGTCCCTTTGAAGTGCTGGTCACAGCTATGTTCTTGACACATGGCAGACCTGAACCCAAATCATCATCACAAGAAGTCTCAGGAGAAAACTTAACGGCGTAATGTTCAAAAAACATTCCTTTTCAAGTTTCATAAAGGTCCTTCTAGGGTATCACAGAAGAAAGGGAGGAGTTGGCCATTCAATTTTAAAAAGTTTGAATGCTTTTTCTTTTAAACTGCAAAGCAACAGAACAGACTAAAAACCTCAAAAGCATCAGTGTCTATATTCATCTGAAATTTCAAATCTCTGTAAAAAGCTACGTTTACCATAATGTTTGTTTTATAAGACAAGAGGTTGTTTGATTAATTTTATCACTCAATCAGCATATGATCTGTAATTTCCTTTAACTGGTTTTCATCCCAGCATCTTGAATACCCAGAAGAACCTTCTTTTCTTCTGGAAGTGAGTCTTGAAATAAATTGTCCTCATTTTCCACTGCGATGTGAATTTCAGTTTCTTTTTTCAAGGCATTTTCTTCTTTTGAAAGGAGGGTTTCTTCCTCTGTTGGTGAATAACAGGGAGTGTTGCCATAATCCCTGCTGGTTGAACTAGTCTGCTCGGGGCTCTGGGAGCTGCAGTCTGGGCTACAGAATTTAACAATACATGTCACATTCACCTGCGTTCCTCTGTTACCAGAATGTTCTGTCAAATAAACACAAAACACATTAAACATAGAAGAATGAAACCAGAACGGGACAGTTGGATTCTTTATCCAGCTCTTTGACTTACAGTTAAAATAGACATTAAATATCTTTTTGCTTCACTTAATTTAGTCAAGCTGGTTGAGTTGGTTCTGTAACATTTTAGTGGGTTTTATTGGTACCATAAAATCCACATATCACCCCAGAAATAAAAAGGCTACAAAAATTAATGCAGAGCTCTGGATTGCAAACAGTTCCTTGCTCATCAGTTGTCATTTTGAATGCTTTTGACAATGTTATTTTGTTACTGCTCCCTTTGGCTCCTACCCCCACTCACAGGTACGTGCCAACCACCTGATCCCCCTAAATACCCTAGTCCCTAAATACCTGTTTCTCCACTGAGAAAACTCTCTCTTTACTGTCTCAGGATGGCAACTTAAAACAATCACTTTTTCTTTTCAAAAGTTACTAAATTTTCTCTCTGCTGAACAGGACTCAGATGTTTTATCCTGCCATTTAAACTTCTGCTAAAAAGACTCATAATTGATAATCAAATTTCAAGAGGTTCTGGATCATTCAGAATCATTACTACCTGAACTCGCAGAGCTGTGTCTGTCTCTGCTGTGGAGTTTAAAACCTTCTGGAGGTGAATGTTGCTGCTGAAATCCTTCTGGGTTTTTCTTTTCATCATTCTTTTTACTTACTACACTGATACTTGCAGATCCAGTTGGATTATTCAGGATGCTACTGCTGGACCCAGAAGTTTCCAAGAGATGCTGTTGCTCCTGTTCAGAACTCCTGGAGTTCTGCAATTCTGTATCTCTCGCTTTTTTGTCACACTGTTTTTCTGGAGAGGGAAAAGGCTGGAACATTTGCAGAGAAATGCAAAACGTTAATCTTAAAAAAAAACCAAGAAAACAACCCACTAGCAAAGAACTGGTCAGTATTTTGGCAGCTAAAGAAACCACTGATGATTGGAACTAGAGGAGCTTTAAGGTCCCTTCCAACCCAAGCTATTCTATAATTTTCATTTGCATAGTGGTGAGTGCAAGTAAAATTTGAAACAGCTCATTAGGGGTTCAGCAAAATGGATGCATCTCCTGAAGGCACCCACAGCACTACTCTGGTTTCTTAGGGACCAAAGGCTGTAAAATCTGGTTTTCCAAACCCCACCTGTGTTTTCCTGCTGTTTTTAGCCTCACATAAAGTGAGGGTGGGATGTTATGTGGGGTATATAAGGTACATCTTACACCCTGGCTTGGGGACCAAACCACCCCTTTCTCACCCCAGTTTTCTTTCTGCTGTGCAGGTTTCTTCTACTTGTTGTTAGGTGAGAGTTTATGATTTCTGTATAACTTTTAAAGAAATGGAGAGATGGAAAGAGAGGATACTCACCAAATCTGCTGCTTTAGCTGGTGCAGAGTACACAAGGGCTGCAAGTGAGCAAAGACAGTTCATTAGCACCCAAATCTGTCCCATTTGCAACAGCTGCACCCTAAACTAGGCTGAGTGATCCCTTGCTCCTGGAATAAACTCCAAATATACATTTATTACACACAGTTTGAGAGCATTGAAAGCTGTATTGTATTAATTTTGTGACTTAAATTTAGCCAGGAAGCGAAGAGAAGCCTCTGCATGAATTCGTAATTTTTCTTGTATAGTGTCAGTGAGAAAAGGTATTGATGACAATAAACCACAGTCGTGTCTGTTTAATTATAATACCTGAAATTGTCTAATATTTAAATTATGAAGTACTGAATATTTAACAACCTTCAGTAGAAGCACAACTGTTGCACACTTGTCCAACTCCAAGGCTGTTGTGTGTGTTTAGACAATTACCTAAAATCTGAGGAACAAGACAGATTTGAAGAAAGCTGGCGTCTTCTAAGATGTTAGTTTCAGTCAACCACTAGGCTCAAGTTAATGGGAAATAAGGTGACACTTCTCAGTTTTCACAGATTTGCTTGTTTTCACTTCATGAATCTTACCTTTTTTTTTTGAGACTAAGCAATACCCCAGAATAGCAATTATCAGGACCAATAACAATGGCCCTGCTACTGCTCCTGAAAATAAATAAAAAGGAGAAATTATTTAGCAAATTGATCTAACAAAGGATCTAATTAGAAAAAGGTAGTTTTGTAGTTTCTGTCCATAGCTACAAAAGCTAAATTTACAAGTATTGTGTATGTCTGACATTCACATTTGATGCCTCAGTTGTCAGACACCAAGGTCTCATTTCAGTCACCACCACTTCATAAAACTGAATTCTCCTCTCCTGGAAAGTGAAGACAGACTTTTGGCCTTGGTCACAAAAGGTATTTCTCCGGGCAAGCAAGAGTTTGTCCCGTACAAGGCCAGGTAGCTCAGAATGCTCCTAAACATCTCTGCCTTCTGGGTGGGCTGTGAACAGGAGAGAACACATCCACACCTGGGAATGCTGCCAGGACCTCCTGTCTCAGGAAAGGCTGACGGAAGACTCCAGAGACCTCTCACCAGGTCAGGTTTGCCTCAGTCCAGAATCTAAGATATGACCTTTTCTGCCAGCTAGAGCAGCAGTTCTCAGGAAATGCCTTTATAATCTAGTTTGGGGTTTTTTTAGAAATATTTGGAGATTTACAAGGATCATAGAATGCACTGGGGTAGTGCAGATGCACAGGTAAAAATGCAGCTCCCTACAAGCAGTGTCACACTGAATTAATTGAGCTCTTCTGAGGTTCTATGTGGGTACAGGTGACTGGTCTTGGAAAGACACTGAGAACTAAATATAAATTTGGCTCCTGGGCAGACAAAAGTGACTTTAAATGAGTTACAGCTCACCGGTGATGTGGGACAGGTCAGGTACAGAGTTTAACATGACAGGTTGAGTTATTATTTCAGGTCTGTGGGAAGCTGAGCTTTGGGTCAGGAGGAGGTTCAAAATGGTGTGAGGCAGAACTGTGGCTGTTCCTGAGTCACTGCAAACAGTGTCATTCCTGCTGTTCCCAGGAACAGCCACTGATTTACAACTGCAAGAGACAAAAAGAGAAGTTAGGAAAGACAGAAAGCCCTGCACAGTTAAGGCTGCTGTTGGACAGAACACTGGCTCACACTGTATGGGGTGTACAGCTGGTGTTGTAGGATTCCTCAGGGGAAAATGTGCCAGGAGGACAAGGTTTACATTCTGTATCCATGCTGTCTGTCCCTTTAAACAAAGAGGAAAACTCCAGTTACTCGTCTGGTGAGAAACAAGAATGAATAATCAAGGTCTGCAAGACATCCTGGCAGTGATACAGAAGCAGTGCAAAAATGCAGCCTGTAACTGTCACAGAAGACATTCACTTGAAGCACCCAACCCAAAGAGAAGATTAATCACCTGTTAGTTTGGTGCCATTAATAGCCAATCTTTTTGAAAGACTAAAAGCCCACCAAAAGGTTCAAATATGGTGCTGCAGACAAAGCTGAGCTTTTCACCTGACTGACTGACTACCACACTGTTGAGTTCTGCATCTTCTCAAATGATTCCTAATTTTTTTTAAATGTTCAGTGTTTCAAATATTCGAAAATTATTTATCATTTTGAGACAGATATATTGTCAGAGTGGTGGATTCCATCAACTAATAAAACCAGATCAATTCTGCAGGACAGCATGGAGTTATCATTATTTACTGTACCCAAAATTCCACCTCAAGCCCTGTTTCAAGGATTTAAGGGGTGATTAAGTGGCCTTGAATCTCAGTCACTTGTACAGATTTATATCACACAGTAGAGCAAAACAAAGATTAAGTTGGATTGGGAACTTTATGATACATGACAGTAAGAGATTGCAACATGTTGTCCCTTTGGATATACCTCTGGAGAATATTGTTCCTCTGGTTAGTGCCTACTTGCTAAGAATGTAAAAATAAACCCTAAAAAGAACGCATAACTGTGGGGAATTAGGCCAGAGTAAGTGTTCAGTAAAGCAGAGTGTTCAAAATCAAATTACCTCTTCTGGAAACCCGGTAACCTTTGCCGCATTTTTTATGTGCTCTGCACACTTCGCAGTACTCGTCTAGCTTGGAAACACAGTACTTGTGGGGTGGGCAGCTACAGATTCTGTCCTGAGACCTAGTGCATGTTTGACTCTGTACAAGCCCTGGTTTTAAAACAAGAATAAAGCAAGATGTCATTGGCAACATTTAAAATCACAGCCTGCAATGTTTCGAGTGAACATGAGGTGATGTTCACATACCACAATTTTTGGGCTTGTATAGCACCATAAACCAAATGTGTTATGTGCCCCAATGTCTACATTTTCAGAAGAGTTTTCTCTCTCTAGGCAAGGAGAAATTTGCCACCTGTAGAGCGCACACTTACCTGCAGTTGTGTTATATTTTGTCATAACCCTCAACATGGCCATTTGTGTTCACCACTGTAGTACCTAGGGGCCATACTGAGATTTTCAGTCTATGCAGCTCACTAACTGTATTTAAAGTGCTTGGATATTTTACTACAGACATTTTCATATTGTAATTAACCAGCTTTGTAAGATTATCTATTTAGATGAGACCAAAGGTCCTTTCAACTTAGACTGTATCCTTAAAACTTACTTGTCAGTGAATCAAGTATATAATGTTCTACACTAGTTCCCATTAGAAATGATGGAGGACAGCATGACCAAGTTCGTTAATGCAGGTGATCTATTAGCCCAAAGTACAGGTGTTGGTATAATGTTCTACCTTATGTACTGTTAAGCTGCTTCAGTGAACTCTCACTGCTCCAGTGTGCTCTCACTGACTGCTGCTTTGCAAAGTGAATAAAATTAAGAGAGGAGTATCACAACCCATGTTTGCGGTTGTCACTTCATCAGACAAAATGAGAAATGACACGATGCTGGAAATGTAATTATCCATTTACCCGTGTCCAAGTCAGGTCTTAAGATCTCTTGATGGGACGTTATAAGCAAGAACTTACTCTACTGATGGCATTTGGAATTATTTTAGTAATGTAGTGCCTTAGTTTTTAATAATATAAGATTGGTGCCTCATTTTTAGAACTTAGAAAGAAAAAGGACCAGGGCTCCCTGCAAGACCTTTCCTTTATTCTTATCCCTAAATCTTATGCATTCCAAAAGCATGAGGACTATACAAGTGATTGACAAAATCTCCTGGTTTTCTTAGGAGAAAAGACAAGGTTAAACCAAGCCCAGTCTTTGAGCAAGCCTCTTTACTGATCCAAGCCTACCTTTCTTGCAGGGTGGTGAGCAGGCAAAGCACTGTGGAGAGTGATTCCAGATTGCTGTGTACGTTTTAGGTCTGCAGGGGCTGCACTTGGTGTCCACAGTGTGACTGCAGCTCCTTGTCCTATACTGACCTATTAAAAGAAAAATAACCCAAACCAAAGCAGAGGAAGCATCTCACTGGAAAAGATCACTAGTAATTAAGTCTCATTTCTCAGCTGTAGAACCCCCTCCCTTCACTGACAATATCAGATTGGTATCATATACCAAGCAAGAGTTGATGTAGAGGACTGCATAGCCCTACAGGGAAAGTCTGATTTATGTCCACCCATGTTTGACCCCTTTTCCTACAGTCAGTTCAGTGAATTCCAGCCACATTCAAAACAAGGCAGCCTCAATCCTGAACAAAACCCCTCAGCACATACTTAGGTGCAGCTACCACAATATATAAACCAAATATTTTACCTTCACAGAAGCTATTCTGTGGTGAGCACAGGGAGGTGTTTCACACCCAAATTCAGGCACATGCCAGGATGATGTGCCTGGGTGAGACCCTTACTGCTGTTACAGGCAGTGAGTAGAGAGGGCAAGATCAAGTAACATCACAAACAGACCCGAATTAGAACTTCACCACTTGTCACTACGAAAGGGACACAAGCTCACTCTTTCTCTCTCACCTCTCCAGCCAGCCCTAACAGAGCCAATCAGGGAGTTTCTGAAGCTACTGGCATTCCAGACAAAGTCAAAAGCTATCAAAGGTAGTTTTTCGAAAGCTTCTCACCACCAACAGAGTTTAGTATAGTGGTGGGAACATGTAAATATGAGTTCCAACATATTCATTTTGGAGAAAAGAAAACACCTCAGTTGCCATTTCCCTTTCATGTGAAAGGAGAAAGAAGATAAAAGTCAATGTCTCATATCCTTTACAGAAATATCCTGGAAAACATACTCAGAAAGCAGGAATAACATGGAAAATTTTTGGAACTGCTTGGAGAATCTGTTTTTCAAAAGAAGAGGCCCTGGAGGTGAGCCAAATGGATTATTTCCAAAGACTTTGTTTTCCCCTGTACTTAACTGAAGCTTTATATTCTGTGTCCTACATCCTGCTAATGATTTAGGCTGATTTAGTACTCAGCACTACATAACACAACAGAAAAGTTTTACCTATGAATTATCATCTTTCACCCGTCATGAACAAAGGAAGTTTGACAGATCTGTCTAGATAATTTGAGTTCAAGAAACTGCAGCTGTTTCAGTAAATACTGATTTCCTGTTTAAACTTCCGGATCTAACAGACACTCAGCATTTACGGAGACAAATTTTCTTTGCTCAGCATGTAATGAGGAAAAAAAGGCACGTTTTTTGCTGTATCTAATATAACAATATAGTTGCAACTTGTTGCAAAATCTCTACTACCAACATCTCCAAAGAACATTACTATCTCCCCCAAAAAACAACCCCAAAACTCACAGACAATGACTTTTGCTAGCTACAGGTCACTAATAATCACCTCTGAAGCATATAATCACAGCTCAGAGCAGGCAGTGTCTGCAGTCCTGTCCCCAGTCTGACAGGGCCCTGCAGTGTCTGGTTTACAGTAAAAGACAACAAAACTCCCTTAATGAGCAATGACAGATTGAGCTGTCCAATGGAAAGCCCTTTAGATAAGTGATATTATCATAGTACAGAAAATAAGCTTTACTTGATGCCCTGTTTTACAATTTATATTTTTATTAGTGGACTTGAGTCTGTATTGCCTAATTTTTGTAATTCCCTTAGTGAGCTGTTGCTCCCCCTCCAATGTCGACTAAAATCACTTTAATTACTTTAATGAAAACCATTCGCAGAGCTGTGCTTACACAAGCTCAGAAGCTACCTCCTGGTAAGCCCCAGCCAGGTTAACCTTGTAGAATTCCAGTTCTGATGGACAATGTGTCTCTTTTGCAGGTGTTTTGCAGTCAGAGTGTTTTGTTGTCTTTGAGGAAGAATGCATTACAACAGCAAAAATCTGATGCACTTTAGATGTATAAGTAATCAAAATACACCATGATCATCTGAAAATTGAGTGAATTTGGCTGTGTAAAATAATAGTTTGAATTATAACATACCTGGAGGGCACTGGCTGCAGCATTTATTAAGTTCTTCATCATAGAATTCAGTGCTGGGATCGTTGCATTGTGCAAACTGTGGTGTATAAGGTAATGAATATTCCTAGGAGAAATCAAGGGGAAGTCACGAGTCACAAGTCCATTCTGATCCAGAATTAAAGACTCAAAAGAGACAAATACCTAAAGACCAGTGCAATTACAAGCACCTTCCTTTCCCGATGTAGTCCCAATGAAACAACACAGCAGATGCCAAGAGGCTGCAGAGCAATGCACAGCTAACAAGCTGCTTGTGATTGTTTTGAGGTTCCTTGGTTTTCCAAAGATCCACCACCGCGAACAAAGTGATCTCTCCGGGTTTTAGGTTCAAAAGGGTGCAGTGGAACTATGGGATTAGCATCACACCCGGTCACTACTGCATCCACCAAACCAAAGGGCTGAGTGCCTTATCCTCAGCTGCCAGGGCTCAAACAACGTATGACAAAACACCAGAGAAACCTAAATTCCTACCTGTGGGTTTGTGGGAGAAACATTTACAGCAAAGTGGCCCAAAAACTTCAGTCAATCTTTCCAAAGAAAAGGAAAAAAGGCTTTTATCTTTCCAGATACTCTGTGATTCCTTGCTGAGCAAGCAAGGCCTTGATGTTTTGAAAATTATGCCTCCAAAAATTGCACTGCTGCTTCTGAGAAGCAGCACTTTTGCAGAAGGTGCAGACAGGATAAATGCATTAGAGACAATCATGAAATACAGGGTGCCTAATTTCAGCTCACACTGATCAGCACAGCTCAATGACTTCAGTGAGTAAGTGTCACATTATTTGATGATTTGCCGACTATTTTCAAAGGGAAAAATACACTCACTTAAAAGAAGGCTCCTGTTAGGTAGGACAAGCGTAGGAGTTTCCTGCTAGACCAGAAAGGCACTGTTTAAAAAGGATGTGACACTGCTCAGCTTTCTGCAGTCTGAAGAGATTGCTCCATGCATAATCTACACACATTTAGAGGAATCATTACTAAAAAGGGAAATCAAAACAGGAACAAGCTCTTGGGAGGCCGGTAATGAAAATATCCTTCCACCTTACTGAAAAACATGTTGAATATCTATTGTGTCTTCACATTACTGACAAAGGAGACTAACGTTTCCCACCCTCAGCAGTTACTTAAAAGGAGTTCAGCATTTTCTTATGCAGCTCATTGAAATATTCTACCTCTTATTTAGCTGTGATCAGAAACAGGATTTTGTTAACCTACTCAATAGTCAGTGTCAAAAAAACCCTTTTCTGAGAACACAAAGGCAGAGAAAAGTCTTCTTGAGTCTAGATATCACAGGATAGACAATAATGAATCATCCTGTTTGCAAACTTGAGCTGACACTAAAATCTGATGAAGGAGAAAAGGGCTCTGCTCTCATCAAAAGTATTTTTCATTTAAGTTACTTTTTTATTAAAAGAGGAAAGATCAAGTGTTGTCACCCCGTTTTTGTAGTCACTATGATCAACTTCATTAAAACAAACAGTTGAGAGCCTTTTCAAAACATAAAACTTCACTGCAAGAGCAGACACGAGGGAAAAGGAGAAATGCGATAAACCACATCATAAATTACCCTGCTGGTGAGGCTTCCTGGCAAAAAAAAATTCTCATCTCATGCTCTTCCCTGTCTGTTGTAAATCCTGCCCTGTGAGCTACAGACACAGGAAAACCTGTCGGTTGCTGGGTTCACACCTGTTTCTCTGAAGCTGTGCTTGGAAGGATCTCTCTACTGTCTGATACAATCTCCCTGAAATTTTATCTGATGAGCTGTGGCTCTCAGAGACTTTCAATTGGCAATTTCTTCCCAGCTGTCCTCAAAGAACATTATGGGAAACTAAAAGGGACTTGTGACTGGCTTAGCTACAATTTGCACACACACAGACAGACACACATGCTCAGCTTGGTTTGCCCTGGAAGGATTCAATTCATTTAGTGGCTACCCTCAGCATAAACTAGTTTAATCAAAGCTGTCAAATCTGTCAGAGGAAGTGTAGGCCTTTTACTAGTTCTAAAACTCTTCCGGATTTCTTTGCTTCAAGAACCCAGTTTTCTGGCAATGTCACCAATCCTAAAGTCCAGGTTGGGCCATGTAAGATTTCTGTCTGGCATGCAGATCCATTGGCTGCTTTGGGCTGAAAGACTGATGAGTAGAGGCCAGATTCTATTTCACAATCTTTGCATTTGGCTAGTGTTTGTATCTCTCACAGGTCCTTATTTTATCCTCTGCTTTTACTGTGATTCAGTGTTCTACAAGCAGATGGTGTGAAGGGAAACTAACCTGATGCTGAGCATTTTGCATTACAGCCTTAGAGCTTCTCAGTTTAGGTAGCAGTGTCTAATGGCAGCTGATTTAAAAGAAATTTATATGGACAAAATTAAGACTTTGGAAGACTTCATTTAATTTGACAGGTACAAGTAGAAATAAAATGCCTCATCTGTCTATCAGTACAGGCACAAACATGCTTAAACACGAAATTTAGTCTAGCTCTATGTACATCAAATTAAGCAATACATTTTGGCATAGAAATGGGTAAACTATGCTTGCCTTTGACTTCATAACTCACTAGGGAGATTTTTGCAATGCCTCTACATTAAGCAATAACTAAGAGGCTACGCACACAAAGTCAGTGACTCCAGGCTCTCTGGAGTTCCTACATGGGACCATTTTCCTGTTTGCACTACAGAGATCACTATACAGGTGACCTAATTCATCCCTGGAGAGGAGTGAGCTAACAGCAATCTCCACACCAACTGAAAGGACTTTATGTGTCATTAAATTTAAGTATCTTAAATAATAAAAATAAAACATGTTAATATAATGGATTAATCTATATAAATCCATTCATATAACATTCATTTTCACTCAAGGCCATTTAAACCAAGATATTTGAGCATATATTTTAATCCTAACTCACATGTCTACATTTCTGTTGGTGTCCTTTTCATACATTTGCCTTTAAACTTAAGCTGTCAATCAGAGGAGTCTGAAGAGGAGCTACATCTGTGTACAATGTTCTTTCATGCATGTGAAACCACAATGAAGTCATTGAGGTCTCTGTCGTAAAATCTGTTTCTAAGGAAAGGACTTGAGGTACAGAGACACTGTTTGCTGAGCTACCAGACCTACTGAAGGTAGGAAAAAACAGAATTCTGTCTAAACTTCTCATTTACAAAAATAATTCTGTTGAAGTTTAGTTACCAGATAACAGCATCTCCCAAATCAGCTAGAGTTGTATCAGGCTGTACCAACTTTACTCAAACTATAAAGTTTCTTTCGAAGCTGCTGTGCTGCACATCTCTCTCAAAGATTATGGTCCATTATGTGAATTATTCTCCCATCCTATCTTGCACTTTACTTCTGTAAAGCAGGAGTGCTTGCACAGCCACACACCAACAGATTTACAGTTCGACATCCCCCCTCCCTGAGAAAAGAGTGTCTCTTTGCTTACTGCCAGGAATTCTACTTCATTGCCACTCACCACCAGAATATGAAAACATCTTCCCAGAATGAGAAAGCAGGGGGATGCACAGGATATGGAAGCTGTTCACAACACACAAAAATTATAGAAGTCCCAGTTTGTCGGAAGACAAGGTATATTTTATTATATATGTATTTGGAAAAGCATACACATTTCACCAACTCTTCTGTTTGAAAACTCCAGGCTATTTCTGATAACTCTGGTGACTTAAATGTTCAAAATGGCAAAAATAATGTTCAGTTCCTGTGTCTAACACAGGGACTGAGGCTGGGAACTTTCAGAGACTTTCAGATGAATGAGAAGACACCCAAGTGTCACTCAAGAACTATTGCTTTGCCAGTTTGTCTCCCTCAAAAATAACGTAGGTTTTCTTTAACAAATCACTGTCAAAAATTGATATAACATGTTTTTTTCCAGCTCTGTGGCAGATGTGGAATTTCTGAAACTACTGTATTTGTTTTCCTAACTTTACATATAGGCTTTTCCTTATTTTGTCACAGTGCAAAAAGTGATGCTGAAAGTTTCTATCATTATTTCCATCACTATGTTTCAGTCATGTTTAGAGTGAGAGGAGAGCTTATTCATTTTGAACCAAAGCCCCTTGTTCAGCACGAAGCGTGACAAAACCTGACACTTAAATTCTGGTGATAAGTTCTGCTACAACACTGAGACTCTCCCTTCTCTGTCTGCTTTACCCTATCCACTGCAAGATGTCCAGTAAGTCAGGTTCAAAACACTCTCACCTTAAAACCAGAGCTGAATTAAAAATTAGTGAGAAACAGTTAAAACAATTATTTTAATATATTATCAGCTCACTATTGCACCCAATACCCCTTAAAAGACCATTGTGTAATTCCAGGTTCAATACACGTTCTGGCATCCTCACCTCACTTCACTGAACCTTTGTCTTATCCAGGCTAAATTCCTATGATTAAATAAACATGTAAATAACATAAATATCCCATGAGAGCACAGTGACCTGGACATCTCAGCAACATTTCCATATTTATCTTCACAATCCTGGACATTTTAAAATCGGACAGAAAAGTGCTATTAATATACCAGTACAGAAAACACAGAGTGGAAGATTTCTGTCAAACAGATCCCATTGAGCTCTTTGGCTGGCACTGTTACAAACCCTCATTTCCAAATAGTGGTACAGCTGGATATGGAATAGGACAGTCACCACTGCAGTGAAGGGAAGCAGTAACAGCTGCAGCACATCAGATCTTCGCTGTAAATTAAAATGCTTTTCTATTTCAATAGGGAAGAGTTCTAGGGAACTAACGGAGCACAAGTTCTTCCTGTGTGAACAATGTAATATAGATACGGGTTTACACTCTGCACTTGCCAGGACACTCACCATGGTTTTTACAAACATTCAAATAAGCCTGCAAAATCAACCTATTTCCGATGAAAACCCAGGAAAAACAATTAGTCGTTCCTTTGGGAAGCCAAGAAGTAACAACAACAACATAGACAAAGGGCACAGGCTGAGCTTTGAAGAAGTCTTAAGAGCGGGACTTGAGGTTGCTGTAGAGATCACGGCGAATCCAGCGCAAGCCCAGGCGCACAGAGGTGACAAGGGACGGGAAGGTGACAAGGGACAGGTGACAAGGGACGGACAGGCGACAAGGGGCGGACAGGTGACGAGTGAACCGCACACACACAGCAATGAGACGCTGCCCGCTCACCGCGCACCGCCCGAGCGGAATCATCGGGCGATGCCCGCTCGCCTTTCCCCCGCTGCGCTCCCGCTTTGCAGCGCTCCCAAAGCAGCGCCCCTGCCCCCGCCCGGCCCCGCTCACCCGCCCGGCCGCGGCGCCGGTCAGCGCCGGGAGCAGCACCGCCAGCAGCACCGGGAGCGGCACCGGGATCACGGCCGGGAGCAGCACTGGGATCGGCACCGGGAGCGGCACCGGGATCTGCGCCGGGAGNCCCCGGGACGGCTCTGGCCCGCGGGGGCACCGCCCCGGGCCCGGCCGAGCCGCGGCGGATGCGCCCCCATCGCCCGGACATCGGAGCTGTGCACGCAGGAGGGTCTCTTCAGCCCCGTTCACAGAATACCGAGTTGGATCATCGGAGTCCAGCTCCTTCGCCCTGCAGTATGAAGTTACCTTTGCGGTATTCCAGTGTTCATTAATACTCGCTGTACCAGTCGCTCGTGTGTCACATGCGGCCGGGATGGTATAGACAGACTTTACTATAAATTCAGCCCTGCTCGTGAGAAAAACTCTAATCCGCTAAGAGCTCCGTGAGCTTTAAATGGCTTTCTTGCAAAAATACTTCTTCTGAGACTGATATCGGCACTGAAATTATCAACAATCAAACATTTGCATATCAGACAGGAAAAGCGTGGCCATGGCTTAAAATCCATGTAATTTTTAATTCAGAGATTACCAGCATTATTAAACCAACTAACTATAACACATCCAGCAGGTTGCAATGCGTATGGTTCTTTTAGAAAGCTGTTCCAGTAAAAAAGATTAATTAATATACAGAGTGGAAATACACAATTACAGTCACTGCAGAACAGCCCCGAACAGCCAGGTAAATGTGGTTATTCAGTGTGTGGATTCACGAATTGGTGTTCTCTAAAATGAAGTATGTAGTGAAGTTAACATAGATGTGGAAAAGGTCAACTAAAGTGACCAAGGCTGTGGAGCATCAAACTTACATGAGTAATATGAAAAGATGGGAACCCATCTTGGAGGCTTAGTTCAATCAAAGCTGAGACACAATCAAGAATCACAAAAGCAACTTGGTTGAAAAAAAAAAAAAAAGCAACTCACGGTCTTCTGTAAGGCAAGAACTAGTGACATTCACTGAAATAAGGAGGCCAGTTTAAAAGTGCTAAAAGTCCTTCACACAGTGCATGATATCTGTGATCTGTTGCCACAGGTGCTTATGGAGGCAGATTGTACTTCGAAATTCAGAAGAGAAAAGAAAAACTAATGGTAATATGAGAGAATAATACAGGCTGAGTTAAACTCTTTGACGTCCTTAATCCAATGCCAGCTGCCACTGCAGAACTATGATGAATGCAAACAGCAGATATGGTCTTCCTAATTAATCCCTTACTGTGGCTGTCAGAGATGAAATGTTGGGCTCAAACTGCAGTCTGGCCCAAGGAGGTGTTTTTATGCCCTCGTGTTCCTTTCGTGTGCTCTAAGACAGGAGTCGTTGCAGCTGCATCACTGTTATTACAGTGCTCTGACCAGGAGAAAACTACAAAGCAAGTAATGGGTTTTGTGGTTCCTTTTTTTGATTATTAAGGCACACTTTGTCATATTGCTCATTTTCCATTAACCCACGCAAAAGTATAGTCAGCACTATTACATTTACAGTTCCTGAACAAGCAGCACAAAAGATTTAAAAATAGCATAACACATACCTGTTGGCCACCAAACAGATTTGTTTTTAAAGGAAATGCAAATCAGTGTCACCCTGATGATTATGAACAATTCTAAAACAATTAGATATTAACAATGTTATAGGAAATAACTGCTGTGCCTCTTTTTCAGTAGAAAAATAGTTTCTTTTCTTCATTTCTCTGTTTACAGGCTCCACATTGGGCTAAACTCATAGTTCATCCAATAGCCAAATGTTCAGCCAGTTTGGCTTCCATCAGAAGAGGCTGTTTTGTACACTTACTGATGATTTGACGTAGTCAAAAAAATATGAATCGGACTTCAAAACCCAGAAAGAATGGCCCAAAGTACAGTGGAGTTCAATTAGTTTTATTGGCCTTCTGTTTTCAGAGCCTGTGTGGCACCTTTTGATCCTAATTCCTCAAGAAACATGAAGTCCACAAACTTGAGAGTTATGTCTGTGCTAGGAAAAACTGAAATTATTATAATTTTCAGTCAGAAGTCGAGGCCTTGAGAAAATACCAGATATTGCAAAATATATGACAAAATTGGAAGTACTGGAATAGAAACAACATAAGAAACATGGCTGAGTCTCAAGCTTGACTCAGAATCCTGGCCAGAATTTTCACTGCTAATAGAAGTAAGTAGACATAGATTTCAATCCATTCCTTCACACTGAGAAAGCAAGCTGTGAAACTTCAGCTGCCATCCAGATGTCTTCCAAATTACGCAGCTTTGATTCAATTTTTTTTTCGGTATGATACTGGGAGACAGGGAAATAGAAATATTTGATGTCAGCTGTGAAGGCCAATGGTTTGGATGATCCTCTCATTTGTTAGATGAAATATGTTCTAACTCTCCTTGTTTGAACGCGTTTCAGTGTTTTCCAGGAGTTTCCCAATAATCTAAGGCACAGTGTGTTTACCTCCCTTTGTCATAAATTCTGCCTTAGTGTCACACTGGATGATTCTGTGTCTTCCCACACTGTCTCTGTGGGTTGTCACTTTTCAGTGGCAGTGGTAGGGTGGTGAAATTCCTTTCCCTCCTCTTCCACGGGAACCATTACATCATTCCCTGGAAAAGACTCTGTTTCCTGCTCTGGGTAGTGCATTTCCAGTTCCTCTTCCGTGCTTTCCTGGGCATCAAGTTTACTTTCACATCCTCTAACAGCACAGTTCTTGCCACTGGGCACTTCTGAAACAGACCCCACGATAACAGTGTCGGCCTTCATGATGTAGAGTTTTTCTGAGGAAGGAAAAAAGTAGTGCTGAGCATGGTGAACAGGCACTGCTGCCCCAGAGACAGCTCTTTTTCATGCAACATTTTTATTAGGACTCTGGGCATTTCAGATCAAGTAGATTGAGCTTCCATGGGATTAAGCCACTGAGCTAGAGGTGGGACCACAGTAGAAAGACAAAGCAGAAGAGGCAGAAGATATCCACAAGAATCTGTTAGAAGAAGCAACTAATTGGGATCTAGATATGAAGAATCCAAGATTTATGCTCCTGCTGTTTCAAGAAACAGCACCATGTAACACAAACCTTTGGGTAAGGATCAGCACTGTACAGGAGTTCTGGGGTCTTAGGACCTGCAAAGAAATTAGTTTCTTTCTAGCTGAGAATAAACTACAAAATTTTCTGAATCTTGGCTCCAACTTGTTGTCTTACTCCTTCACAGAAAGGTAAATAAGGCTTTTTCAATAGCTTGCAACACTGCACTTAATTCAGAAGGATGCTGCACATCAGACACTGTGGGTGAATTGCTTGGAGATATTTGGATATGGTAAATCCATCACATTCGTCCCAATCCATCACTCACAGTAAAAACAGAAAGGGCATTTAGTAAGGAAAGGTCAGGTTTTGTGATACGAAAAATAACACCTTCAAATAACCTCAGCATTGGGTTTTAGAAGCACTGCCAGAATGTCTCATGCAGATGGTGTCTCAGGTAACAGTTCTGCCTCTGTGAATGAGCTCCTTGCCTGGCTTTATCTCTCACCTGTGCAATGGTCAAAGACTTAATGGGAACACATGGGAGACACATTTCAAGCCATTATTATGAAACCAGGGAAGAACATGAGAGCTAAGAACAATTCTCATTCAGTATTAGAGCATCATTTTCCAGCTCATATATTCAAATTTCTTCTGTAAAATTTACATCTTCTAAAATGAAAAGGAGGAAGAAGGGAATTTTCTGTCAAATTCATAGTGACTAAGACAAACATGAAAAAAATAAAGTGTTATATTCAAATGAATAGGTATTTTTGTGTCAAAGATCTGGAGATTCAGCCTAATCTTTGTTAGGAGATTTAGACATTTTGCAGTTTACTAGTAATCTTGGAATGACAGTATATGCCACGTTTGAAAATTTGAAAAAAATAAGACGACAAAAGGAAAAAAAAAAGCAAGACTCACCAATTCTGTTATTTGTGTGGTCTCTGACTCGAGAATCCACAGGGCAATCTGGGGCATTCCCACTGCTCGGTGTCACATCAGTCACACTCCGATGAGGACTCTGTGGTTTTTCTGTGCTGGACCCCAAGTTATTGTTGGTTTCCAAAGGAAGGGTTCTGCCAATTAACTCCTCCTCTTCTGGCCCACTCTCAGCGGTCAGTATGATCTTCTGCCAATACAAACAGGAGAGCAGAAGTGGGGTGAGTGTAAAAACACTTTGGACATTGCAATAGGTCCACAGAATCCTCCTGTGGCAGTCAGGATAGCAGAATGTACTTCCCAGCACCACTGTCACAGGGAATGAAACATTCCAAAGTACCTAACAGGTGTGGGAACTTCAAACGAGGCTCCTGCATCGCTTAAGACCCTATTTCAAAACAGTGTTTCTAAGCTGAATTCACAGATTTCTGATGACATTTTCAGGAATGTACCTCATTTCCACTGAAGAAAATATGTTTTAGCTACCTCTTAGACTTTGCAAAGACTTATCATGCTCCTGTGAAAGAAAAGAACAAGCCAGAGGCTGAACTGATTTAACTTCAAAATATAATTGCCTCAGCAGAACGTCAGGTAGAAGAAACAAGCTCAGACTACCTAACACTTGAAGAATTAATTACAAGCAGTTCTTTAAAAGAGGATCCGAAATCTGAGAGAGGCTAAAGGTCCTGCATCACAATTTTCTGGTGGTTCTGATCTTCTTCTCTGAGAAGACTCAGAGGAAAGAAAGAAAGATTTTGAAATGTGCATTTTAAAACCCTTGCTCATGTCTCACTCACTATAGAGGCAAAAATGGAAGTTCCTCACAATTCAGGAATTAGCAATGACACACTGCAATTATGACAGCTGATTGCAAGCAGACTGACCAGAAAAAGTAGTATCTTGTATGTGTGCAGGTGCACAAAATCTAAAAGCAAACTCATTATAAACAAAAAAAAATTAACAGTCTAAAGAGTGGTTTAGCAGATCTGGACATTTAAAGATAACAAGCCTAATAAACTGAGAAGACTCAGAGGATGAAAGTGGCTGTAATTTCACTGACAGAGGGGAAATTAAACTGAGCTGTGACGATTTCAGCAGCGGAGGAACTGCTTTCTGCTGTTGCCATATTAACTGGTGTTTGTCCTGTTCATGTGCAAGCTGCACACCAGGAGCGTGTCCTGAAGGAATGCCCAAAGCCATGGTACCCATGTCACAGCCATGCCAAATCCTGCACAGGGAAGGGAACACGGAGGGAGACAGAGGAAAAGCACAAATCCTGTCTGTGTGACTGGAGCAGCAAGATAAAATGGGAATGGCACACGAAGTTCTCCCAGAAGGAAGAAAAGGCATGTTCATCTTGTGATTTCAGATCTTGTCCCGTGGAATGCACCACGGATGGCTTAACACAAAACCAAATCCCCTCACACGCAAGACTGGCAGCATCACATTATTTAACACCACATTAAACCCAGCTCAAGACATGAAAGTATCACATCCTAACACATCTCATCCCACCTAAAGGGTTACATATTGTAGAGGGAAGTCCAAACTAAAAGGCTGGCACTTTTTGGACGGGACATTTGAAAATAACATTATTTACTTTGTCATGAAAAGCGATCTGTTTTGGAATATTGTTCACACTCGCTGCACATTTGTTCACTAGATCAGAACCTGCAATGGAAAGTAAAAACATTATCAGAAGAAACCTCATACAATCACCAGAATGTTAATATACGCTCTGAAAAATCACCTAGCAATGTACTTCCTAAACCACCCCACTGCCCACCCCACATGCACGATGGTTTTCTGAAAACTAAGGGCACACTGAAATGACACTCCTGAGGTGAACCAGCAGCAGGTTGCTGCCAAGACTGTGAGATCCTGCTGTCCCCAAAGCCCTTGCATCACTGTCCCCACACCACAACTGGTATTTATCTTATGAAAAAGTGAACTGATGAAACTGTCTAGATAAGCACAAGACAAGCTTATTAAAAAGAAAAAAAAGTTACAAAAAAGTTAATAACTTTCTACTGGATTAACAAGTTAGGTCAGTTCATCATATGGTCAGATGATTATTAAGGGGGTGGGATTTTATTCATAGTTTCATTAAAGATCCCAGGGAACACTGGGGAAAGAAGAGAGGTGAGAAGGAGGGACAGTACATCATTCTGTAGCACCATGAAGGTAGATGGGCTCAGACCTACTGTCCAATTTCACCCTGATGTGCTGTAACCTTTATTTTCAGAGCATCAGCTCTGTAATGCTACACAGTAACCGTTTCTATTGTGTAAGGCAAGTGAGGGAGAAAAAATTCCATTTTGAGAAAATTAAGCTGCACACAAGAGGCTTTAAATTGTATTCCTGAATGAATGAGTATAAAAAGCTCTGCTGTGTGGCGAGTAGGAGAATCTGACACAACAGAGAATAGATCTGTCAGTGGCAGTGGAATTGCTGAGAGTGGATCAGCTAAATGGGTAAAATGTTTGCACTTTATGGGATCTGGACAGGTTTCTTTCTGAACATGTCTCCCGTATTTGACTGTCCCGAAATCAGCCGGGCATTTTCCAGCACTGACACTGACCCAGCCCTTCAGCCACCGTGGGAACAAAGTGCCATCTGGTGGCCCCTAGTCACATCCAGCGTGTGCCCTGCCCGCTCAGGAGGAACAGGACTGGCCTCCTGCATGGCAGCAGAGACACACATGTGACATGAGAAACTTCCACTTTTGAAATTAAAGTTCTATAAGATAAAATCTCACGTGAAGCTATCCACTTATTCTTCAGACATAAGGATGACACTGCTGGCCCATCAGTCACTCACCTGGAGATCTGAGCACGTATTTGTGTGCGATGACCGAATGCAGATGTGCTGATAAAAGAAACCTTTCATTTAGTCAAATTCACCACGGAGCCTGAAGGGTCTAACAGCTTCACCACACCCACAGATCTACAACCAGCCTACAACGTGCACATCCTGCTTTCTATAAAAGAGGGAATGTGGTTTTGCAGGCACACCCCACATGTAACTCTAGGCAAAGCTATGAGGAGTCAGTGTCAGTAAAAATCACCCTTCCTCTCATGCTCAGAGCCCAATCCTGTTCCCAGAACCAAAAACTACTCACACAACACTTCAGGTATCATTTAATACTATTATCTGTGCTGAGAGAAGAAACAGCTAGTTACCCTTTCCCCACTTGTAGGTCACCCACCCTCTTCCCTTCATAAATTCCCAGCTGCTTCCATCTTTTTTGCTTTCCAGCGTCCTGCATGAGCAGCTTGCCTTAAACCCTTATCTGGCCTGTAGAGAACATTCTCTTCCCCAATGATCTCCACAAATATTCCCTTATTTGAGCTTCCCATTTGGCTTATACTGGCAGATCAAACAGCACATCATGTGTTACAGCTTGAAAAACTCACACTTTCTTCTGAGGACGAGGATCCGCTTCTTGCAAACCTTCCATTTCCAAAATATCAGCATGCCCCCAAGAAGCACTGTCACAGAGAGAACCACTGCCCAAAGCACTAAACCTACAGCACAGAGATGGAGCACAGGACAGGCTGAGAAAAGGCAGAGGGGAAACCCTGAGTAGACCTATGTGTTTGAATATAGGACCATAGACACAATTTCACAAGTCAGAGGGGATTTGCAGGAAGTTCCCACATAAAAATTGTGTTTACCAAAGATACTTCCAAATAAAAAGTGCTAGAGAGAGTAAATGTTGTGTCTTTGTTACCTCCTGTTGTCATCTTCCCCTTGGCTGAGGTGGGAGAGGTGCCTGCCTGAGCTTTCTCCTCAGGAGTTGAACTGGGATTTTCAGTTGTTGTGACACTTAAAAGGTCACCACTAGCAGAGGTCTCCAGGTTCTCCTTAAACATCCTCAGGTCAGAGTTATTTGTTTCATTGCTGAATCTCATGGACAAAGTACTTGGGGTGAGGTAAGTGGGCAACTGGTCCAGGCAAACTTGATCATGGGTGGCATTTCCTTTCCTTAGCGTTACTTTGTTCAGCTTGGCACAGCTGGGAAAGAAAAAGAATAGGTATCATTGCCACGGTACAAGGTGTAAGTGTTTTCCCTGTGACAAACATCCCCTTTGTTGTTTTTGTACCACCCACAATTATTGCTTTCGGTGTAAAAGTCATTAACCCTCTTCTCACCCCTGTGGCATTAATTCTTGGCCTGGATGCAAAGCTGCTACTCACAGAGGTGTGCAATGCCACTGTAATTAATAAACTAAAAATGAGGCAAGTAGGATTCCTTCCTTCCCTTGTTCCTCCAGCCCAGATCTGTGCAACAGGTACAAGGAGAGGCCTTCAAACCTCTGCACATGAGCCCAAAGCAATTCCCTTGCTTCCAAGATAAATTTGTATACTTTGCACCAGAAGTGACATATCCTATTTCAGTCCCATTAAAGAAGCACAGACTTACTTGGTGTGGGGTTTGCAGATGTCTGTGCTGGAGTTTTGATCAGAGAAGGTCCCAGGAGGGCACTCTTCACAAGTGACATCATTTGTTGAGGTGCCTGAATAAAAATAATGACTGAGGACTGACCAAATCAAACGCATCAGGTCCAGGCCTATGGCCAGGAGCAGGAAAGCTATACTGGACAGGCAGGAATTGCTACCCCTGATCTTGACTCCAAACCCAGGCTTGCAAGCAGAGTGGTGCTGGCAGCGTGTGCAGGTGTTCTCCACGGTCATGCGGCAGAACAGGCCCGGCCGGCACTCGCACACGCGGCTGGAGTGGAAGGAGCAGGGCTGCTTCTCCACAAGGTCGGGGTCTGTGGGCAAGAAACAGATGCAGTGACAAAGGATCATCTTGCAAGGGAAACGCAAAGCGGGGCCAAAGCTGAACAACGCCAGTTTTAAGGCTCAGAAAGCAGAAAAAGGTGCTGTCCTGCTTCATGATCACAGACTGGTTTGGGTTGAAGATGAGCTTAACACTGATCTCACTCCACCCACTGCCAAGGGCAGGGACACCTTCCACCATCCCAGTTGCTCCAAGCCTTGTTCAACCTGTCCTCGAACACTTCCAGGGATGGGGCAGCCCCAGCTTCTCTGGGCAAGCTGTGCCAGGGCCTCCCCACCCTCGCAGGGGAAGTACTTCTTCCTAGTAGCTAATCGAAACCTGCCCTCTTTCAGTTTAAAGCCATATGATGGTAATTTAAGTCATGAATAATTAGAGAAGCCTGTAAATGATGGCTCATATTACAAGACAGAAAGCAGAAAGCAGAAATCAGATTGGGATAGCATCGGAGGAGAGAATTTTTAGGTAGTCCCAGGTCCCACAGGAAGTAACATGGATTACGTGCAAGGTGACATTGTGCTGTCTAACTCAGTAACCAAGGATGGATAATTTTGCTGTGGAAATTCTAAAAGAATAAAATACAAATTAAGTGTAAATAAAATACACAGAGAGACAATGTAACTGTGAGGTATGTGTGGGGAAAAGCAAACCTTTTGAGCATGACACACAGGCATCACATCGTGGCTTTTGGAATTCATTGTTCAAATATTGATCAGGTCCACATGTCATGCAGTCTTCAGCTGGATCCCGAGGACATGCTTCCTTTTTAGCATAGCCTGGAGAAAAAAAGAGCAAAATATGCAAGACACCTATCCAGAATGGGCAGAAAACCACACTGAAATGTTCTTGCCTGCTTTTTTACCTGTTAGACACCATTGCCACAGTCTTCTCTTAGTCATTTGGTTTCTCTAGGACACTCTTGCCTTTCCCATTCAAGTGTTAAGGTACAGGGCCAGGACATAATCCCAGCTGGAATGGACTGCTGTGGAATGGGCAGATGGCAAGTCATTTGCTGACAGAAAAGAGAACCAAGTCTCCATGAGGGCCATTGTCCTGCCAGGGAACTGAGTTTCATGTTTCCTTCTTTCCTTCCTTTGATTAAAAGGACTTTTAGAAAAGCTCCTCTTTCTTCGCAGTGAGCAGCTGAGTTAGTAGCAGATATGAACAGATTATTGCTTGAAGGAGTAGTGGATGATTAAGATGAAAAAGGATTCTTACAGCTTTTATTGTGGAGGAGTCCAGGACTGACATGAAGATGTAGTGTTAAAGAATCAGCAAAGGTGAACTGATGGATACTGGTGGCTCATTATAGCCTGGTATAATTCAGATCTCTGCTTCTCACCCAGCCTCACTATGACATCCCTCACTACAGGAGCTTTGGCAAAGTATGGTTTTGAAGAAGAAAAGAGCTTTTCTTGGGACTGGCAAAGTCACATCCCCACCCATTTTTTCTTTTACTGGACAATTTTCTCCATCCCTTGCTCTGGTTTACATATACAACTTCTGAAGGACTCTAGTGGTGTGGCCAGCAGTACAGGATGTCCCAGTGGGAATCCTGAAGGAACTGGATGCAAATGCTGGCAATCAAACATTAAAGCCCTCTGTATCATCAGAACACAAATACAGGTCAGAAATTTCCTTTAAGAAAAAGGAAAGAAAAAGATTTCTGCGAGAAGATACAGATGGTGGTGAAGTACCACAAAATGCCCACCCACTGAGGGGGTTTTGGCTAATAGGGTCGGTTTCACACATTTCCAGAACTCTTGTCTCACCAGGGTGTTTCCTGGTGCTGACCTCATGTGCCTCTGAGTCTCACCCAGCTTCTAGCACAGCTCACTATGTCCCCTGACGAGGGCCTGTTCCCTCCCTCGTGTGAGACACTCTCTAAACTGTTGTGACTATGAGAATAATGTCAGATTTTCCATACCTTCATTTTATGCTTTTTATCTCTGAGAAGAAACCCATTTAGCCTAATTTCACTGTGCTAATTCACACCAAGGGGCAAATTTGAAATTAATTCTTTGACCTGGCTACTTCAGTGTCAAGTGAAGTGACAAAAGCGCATATAAATCCTATCACATTATCTGTTTGCATGCAGAATACACAGGAGCAGGAGAGTGGAGAAGAGATTCACATCTGGAGCCACGTTAGACAGTGATTCATGAAACTGCCCTTTTCTTCATGGACAAGATACGACTCTGCAGATACACAGGCTTCATACTGTCTCTGTGAGAAGGGTTCCATGGAATATGACTGAATTATAAACTTACCTGAGGGACACTGGTAACAGCAGCTTTGTGAAGTTTCATCATAGAACCAATTCTCTAGTGTATCACAGGAATGAGGTGGAGTTAATGATGTCTAGAAATTGAAAGAGACAAAAGACACAATTAGAAAAAACTGATTCTATACTAGAACAGATCTCAATGCCTGTCTCAAGCAATGGCAGCTGCAGGTGGTAAGGAAAAACCCACAGTTTTTTGAAAATTCCAGTATCCCCAAAGCAACTAAATTATTGTCTGCATTTCCTTTAGAAACATTGCAGCAGTTAGCAAATAAAAAAAGGATAAAAATTACTGTCCTAAAATGATTTCATGCTAATTGCAGCGAGGATTTTTTAGGGAAAGGAACAAAATCCCTAACATCTGTAACAGATTTTCAGCTCTGTGTGCACTGGAGTAAGAGGTGATACTGTATTCATCATCACCTAAATCCACATAGGTTTGGTGCAATCCACAGAGGTCATTCCTGTTTGCAGCATACATGTTTTCTGTTACTTACACAGTCATAATGTTTGAATTTAGCAACCTAAGTGTCTATTATAAACCAATAAATTATTTTACTTATCATTTAGGGACAAATACTACAAGAGGATTTTGCCTTGAAAAGAATGCTGCAAATACTCACACAATGAAGCCCGCATTCAAAAAACTGATCCCACTTCTGTTGTGAGTGAAGGTTTTCAGAAGTAACCTTTCATCACTACATAAGCAATATTTTAGTTGAAAAAAACCACCATAAAATAGTTTTGATATTAGCTTACAAAACGAGACACAGCTACAACTTGTAACAAGAAGCACATAATAAGACCTAATTTTAGTATGGCTGGGCCACTACATGCTCTGGGAAATTACAGTGCTACAAGTGTTCTGGTGAGAAAATCTGATTTTTGAATTTGGTATCTCCCTTAAGAATCCCCTAAAAATCTTGTTATCTGAATTTCATTTTCAGTATTTACTAGAAGGTATGAACAGTGATTTTTTTTTTTTTTTTAAGAATTGATAAGTAGATTCCCCAGAGATTTTCCCACACAGTACTGGCAGAGCAGTTAAATATTTCAGAAACTCTACATCTCACTTTCTACCCATGAATTTCCCACTGGTCTTTGAAACAATACTTGCTGTTGCCTGCTGCCTTTGGGCGCTGTGCAGAATCTCACTACATAACTAATTTTAATTTCACAGTCTGTTCTCCTGTTTAACATCCACAAAACACAGAAATTATTTCACTTCCATTAGAAAACAGGAACTTTCAGTCAAGGAGGAAATTAACAGAATGACAAGAAATAGAAACATATTGAAAGCATTAAATTTCACCGAGGTCCATTAACAGAACTGAGAACTCTGACCTGTCTCTGCACTGTGACCTCTGCGCTTCCCTACAAGCACAGTTTGTAGCTGACTGCAGAGGCAAGAGCAGGTGTTTCTGCCTGCTCAGCCTGACTCAAACCACGTTTACAAAGGTGCACTCGGTGTTTTCCTGCTCTGAGGAGGAAGCCCTAGGCTGGAGGAGAAGGAAGTGGTATCTCCTCACGCCTGTGTGCAGGGATGCCCTGGCCACGCAGGCACTCCGAGCAGGAAATGACCAGTCACCACACAAAAGGTCAGTCGTGAGTTACTTAGTGAATCAACTGTTTCTATAAAGAAAATTTAAGAAACAATAGCATCCTGGCTGTAGCTAAGTCAGCCTGGATTAGTTTCTCTGCAAAAGCTGTGGAAAGTCACCACAAATACCTAATTTTCTCTTCCTGGTTCTCCTGGGCAACCAACTCTGGCTGCAAAGGGAGCTGAATTTTAAACAAGGGTGTAAACCCTTGAATTATTGAATTACTTATGCAGCACGTAAGCTTACAGCTTATTTAATTGTCCATTTTGGGGTTTAAATAAAAGAATTGCATCCATGTAAAAATGTGAGAGAACAGCTTTTTAAAAAGTTACCTTGCCAAATATGTGAAAATCAGGCGTTTAGTGTTAGATTCTGCTCCTGTTTACAGCAGTGCACATTCTGAATTTGACCTGATGGTAGTGCAGTGATAAATCACTGCGTGCACTAGGCCTACAAACTAAACAAATTATGCAGATATACATATGAGAGAGTACTCAACCTTATTTTCCCCCTTTCCACGGGAGGGCAGCTCTGCACTACAGCCACCTACATCATACATGTCATCCGTGGCTCCTCAACAAACGCTGCTCTCACGTGTCCAGCTGCAAGCACAGCTTTGTAGCCACCTGTACTGGTACTGAGCCAAACCCAAGGTGCTCTGCTGTGAAAGGAATTCATTTTAACAAACCACGACAGGATGCCTCTGACTGAGAAACCACCTTCTTAAGACCCCACCGCTTCTAATCCATAAGCAAAATGCCTGTAAGTCACCATTTATTCAGTAGAGGTGTTTCATGAGTATAAAAATTAGTATAGATCCTTTCAGTGACTAGTAATGTTCATGTCAATGCTCAGCATCAGTCACCATGCCCCCATTCTTGTCATCTTTTTCCCTGTAAATTCTAAAGCTGTTTGACTCCTAATGTGACCTGTAACAGCCACACGATGATGCAAAGTTCTGCTCTTAACTCAGCAGGAAGTTTGGTCCCCAGCATTCTCTGTGGGGTCAATGAAGAAATAGTAGTTTCATTGCAATAACATCTGCTATTGTCATTAGAACTTAGACTTCTGTTTGTTAATGTGTATGATAAAAAAGCACTTTAACATTCAAGGAAGAGCACAGACGTATTGGAGTAAGGCATCTGGCTGTGGTGGACAGCATGTCTTTATCCTTCTCTCTGACTTTCTCTTCAAACAAAGGTTTTGGATTTAGCAGGAGCTGGAATACATCTTGTGAAGGAAAGGTGACAATTCCTATCCTGCTTGGACTGCTCTGTGACGGTCTGCACAGGGATGCACTGATTTAGAGCTTTCCGTGACCCAGCAAGTCAACTTATTTTTTTTTCTCTTTTCTGCATGCATTGCAGATCAAGAACCAATTAAATAAAGCAAACATATAGATCAGAAGTATTTCGGTTTTTCAACGCTTGCTTGAGAGAATTTGTTTTAGAAAATAGGCTTTTTATAGCTCTTCTCACTTTCCTTATTTCTACAAAAATATTTGCTATTCCAATTTAAATAATGGCAGTTGTAAAGGTGGTGCTGAATTCAGTGGGCTACTCTGCAATTCAGTCAGGACAAGGTTTGACTCATTTATTTATGGTCTTTTGAACTCATAGAGAAAAACTGATTGTGAGGCAGAGTAAGAAATCGGCTTGCTACAAATGAGCTGTAAGCCAGGAAGAAAGCATGTTACCGTAAAAAAAAAAATCTACCAGCAGTGGCTATTCTAGAACTGACTAATACTGCAGCGAAACAGTTAACTGTCTGTCAAGCTTCTATCCAAATTCTGACAGTGCAGAAAAAGCTGATAATCTGCAGCTTCAAGTAGTAAACCTTCATTTGCCTGATAATAAAGACATTAGCTACAAGTGAGAGTTCTCTGAATATAAAAAGAAACAAAACCCAAACTGTGGAATGAGGTTAGATGGAACATAGTTTAAAAATATGACCAGTGAGCAGTGACTTGCTCACATTAGACAGTATCACTTGTACTCCACTAGCAGTAAGAGCAAGTATTGCTGTGAGAGAGGCAGTGCAGAAGGAGAGTGCAAAGACAGTTTCTTATCCCAGCGATGTCTGTGTATTTATTCCAGGTAACTGATAATTTTACAGTGAGTCTGAATATTGACAATTAGTATCAGAAAACCAAATTTTCTCTCTGCCCCATTCGTTTTGTGAACAAACCACCAAAAGTGATGCCAAAGAGAAAAAGTATCATCTTTTTGTTTCAATTGGCTTTCCTCCTAAAAGTGGCATTCAGCACACTGGACAAGCTTATCTGAATGCCCTCCCAAATATTCCTCTGGTGAGCAAGGATTACAGACTCCTATCCCACAGAACACTTATCCCTCTGTATTTCAGGAAGGAGACAGTGGCAGGACAGATAACCTGGGAAAAGTCAAGCAAACTTGCAATGGGGGAGGGGAATTTACAACTAAAGACACGAGAGCAAACTCCTACTCTTACCAAAAGAACCAGGAGGATCTTTTTCAAACGTCTATGAAGAGGGTACAGGACTTGGTTATTTTCAAAGATCTAACTGGAGTCAGTGTCTTGTAAAAAAATCTGACAGTCCAAGTGATGTGCTGTATTCTTCTGTTGCTGTGTACAGACAGGTGCCTTAGGCCAATATATGCTTGTATTTCCACTGTAAGGGAAAATGGCTCATTTCTGATCCAACACTCCATGCAATTACTCACCCACTTAACTTTACCTGTGCAGTCTCTCTGTGCCTGACCTTTTTTTTTATGTGTATTTTTAAGTGTCAGTCAGGGAAATCACCTGGATTTATGCCAGGTGCTGAGGGCTCATTGCCATGTGATCCACAGGAGGGGGTAAGTGGCAGTGTGGGGGTGGAAGCAAACCCACAAGAGCTGATATGATCAGAACAGGGAGCTGGTGTGCATCTACAGCATCAGCTGAGTGCAGCTAGTGGGCTGTGTCTATTTAAAGTGATTTTTGATTCAGAAATAATAGTGGATTAATGAGGAAGTGAGTGTAAGTAGGGTGGGGGGTGTAAAGAGAAAGGTCTATTATTGTTTAGCCTCTACACCTTTCAATTTGCCCCTCCTGACTTGCATCAGCAGACTGGGCAGCAGCCCTCTGAACCAAGCTCTGCAAGGAACGTGCCTGTCACTGAGCATGCAGGCAAAAATAAAAGCTCCCCACCCATATCAATCCTTTCCTCACTCCCTAGCTGTGATGAGCCTGGAGCTGCAGCAGCTCTAGCAGTGCCAACGAGATGCAGATCATAGCTCATATCCCATGCTCCTGCCTGTAAAGATCCCAGACAGGACAAACTCTCCTGGCTGCTCTGCTTCACACCTTTATCTCCTGAGAGCTCTGCTCACCAACTTTGTTCCCCTGTGTTGCACAAACCCTGCTGCTGTGGACACCCACCCCAACAGCCAGCTGAAGGACAGGATGGCCCTGCAGCCCCAGGTGCCTCCAGACCTCACCAGGCTCCTCCATCCTGAGGAGCTGCAGGATCCTGCTGTCCCCCTGCCTTACCTGTGGGGCTGTCTGGACGTCCTGGAGAAGCAGCAGGAGCCACAGTCCCAGAGGCAGGCTGCAGGCAGCCATCTGAGCTGGTGTTAAATGTCCCTGGCTCCCAGCATTGCAGGTGAGACAGACAGGTTGTTCCTTCTGGAGGCTGAGACCCTTCCAGGGTCCCACCAAGTCATGCTCCTTGCCTGTTCATTCAGTCCAGAGGCATTCCAGCTATTCAAGACAAGCAGGAGACAGGCTTTGAGACTCAACTGAGTTGAGAAAACAATTTAGAAGGAAGGGGGAGGGGGGGCTGCCCCAAAAGAGAAAAGTAAAAATAGAACAAAGCAAAACTGCTTCAATGTCTAGTCCTGGTGCTGTCAGTTTCTGCAAGTCGGTTGTGAGAATCAAGGTTGTCACCCAGGGCACATGGCTGGCTGTGCGCAGGCTCCTGAGTCATCTGGGCTGCCCTCACAGAGCACTTCACCACCCCAAAGCCTTGGCCAGGCACAAGGCCAAGCCCTGCCCCAGCCAGCCGCCACTTTTTCAAGAGTTGCAACCAAGCCTCAAGAAAGTTCCCAGTAAGAAACACTAATTCTTTCAGTACAGTCATTTTACTCCTGCTTGGATGAGTGGGTGAAGACTCACAATCAACCACAGTGACTCCACTAAGATTTAGGCTTCACACGTTGCCATTTAAAACACCAACATACTACAGACCTTCCCTTTGAGAAACCTTCCCTTTCCTCCAATCCCAAGAGAAACTAATTCCTGTTGATGACGATCATCCTTAGGACTGCTCTCATCATTTCACTCACTTTCATTTGTTACTCTGGATGGTTTTTATTCTGATGCCTGGAAATATTTCAGTTGGTTGAAGATGTCATGAAGCCTCCTTATCTGCCCTAGAAGTTTTGTCAAAAGTGAAGGTTAGCCACTTCAAAAAGGCAAAGGGCCTTGAAAACCCTCTGAGATCCACAGGAAAATAATGACAGTTTGAATTCTCATACCTCTGGGTTGTTTTTTCTTTGCTTCTCACCCTTATCAACAACAACAAAAGAAATGAGAAAATATTGAAAGTCAGATAAACGATTATTTTACTAAAGATCCACAGCTACCTCACTGCCATCGCAACCAAGCACCAAAGATGAGAATTCCACAGGGACCCTGTGTAAATATCTTCACCTCACAGCTGCAGTAATTTTAACTACCTCGATTTCTTTCTCCAGAACGCCATCGTGTAAACCCCAGGCATTTTCAGCACACTGCACACGGTGTGTGACACACAACGAATCTCCTCTCTTTGCTCTGCCGTGGTACTGCTCAGTTTCTAAGCTCTGGTAGCTATAGAAACTCTCAGGGTAGGTATGCCTTGTAGGTCTAGAGACAGCTAAGTATTTCAATGTCAGATTATTACATCCTTGATTTTTCTAATTAAATAATGGGCTAGAAAACACCTTAATCTTCTGGAATAATGTGCCATTAGGCAATTCTCCCCATTTATTAATACAGTTTCAAATGACATAGTGGTCAGGGCAATTGATGAGATCTGTTTGTCTTTCTTCCCTCCCCTCTGTGTTTTTTTTTCTCTTATCGGGCCCTATCCAAGCTTTTCTAGCAAAAGGACAAGCACCAACATCAGAGAGAGCCTGGAAGGTTCAAGTTACACTGCTGAAGTCAGAGTATCTCATGCAAAAATTACTTATGTAAGTACAAAAATCTGTGTGTAAAAGACTTTCCCAGAACTGGCACCAGGGAGAGGTTTCTGGCCCATTTTCCAGAGGAAGTAAGACTGAAACAAGCGTACTGAGCATTTTTAATATATACGTGTATTAGTTCCTTTTTAATGAATGGTATCAATATTTTTTTAACCCGTTGCATAACTTCGATCAAATTTATCTGAGAAGGCAATGCCGTGAAGTTCTACAAAGTTTCATTGAACAAGATGACTTGGATAAAGGGACAAGTTGCTCGTGGCACTCACTGAGATAAAGGCTCCAGGGTGCTCCTCAGTGCTCCTCAGAAGAAAAAATCCACTCACACATCCAAAGTGAAACTGGTCTTCCCAGCTGCCATTCTTTCTTGAACTTCTTAAGTTCTTGCTTGATCGAACTCGATATTTAAAAGGATAGGAAGTAGAAAGTGCTTATTGTTGCTGCTGGCTTTTCAGAAAGGCTGTTACATGACAAAATGTTATTACGTGTGTAATAAAAGCAACATCAATAAAGAGGGCGAAGAGATTGTTCCACAGGAACACTGCAGCCTGTATGCATTTCCAAGTGAATGAATTATTTCAGACTTTGTGTGTTTTGATTTCAAATATAACAAAAGGGGCTTTCCAAAAGAAGCCCTATCAGTACCTGGAAGAAGCACCTCCATTTTACAACAAACCCACGCTACTGTTCTCTACATGGTGGCTCCATTTCCTAGAAAATAATCTCCTATGTTAATATGAAAAAACCCCCACAGAACAAATAGAAGCAAACAACCAACCCCTGATTCTCTGGTCTTCCATCAAAGGACAATGTCTATCAGGAAAAAAAGAGGAAGCCCCTGTGAGCATGCTGTTATTATTTATAATGTTTATTTGATTACACGTATCTCTGACATCTGGATCACTTTTTGCTTTAGGTGTTAAAGGTAGCAATGCCCTCAGACAAGCTTTCTTGGCATTTTCTAATTTAACTAATTCAGAGAACATCCTGTAAGTCAGGGGTTGTTCAAATGCTGCTTGACACCTGGAGCAAGAGAACGCAGAGACCCAACCAAGCCACAAGGGAAAGTCTCCACCACGTGCCCAAAACATTCCTTCAGCAATGTCTATTCACTGTGCTCTAACAGTGAGAGCCTAGCAAAGGAAGCAGCAATGGAATACTCCAGAAGGAGCATTGGTACACACGTGCTCAAGCAAAAGTACTCATGATATTTTCTAATTTTGAAGAAGCTGATTTTAATCTCATATTGTACTTTTACCATGGTTTCTTCTGCTTTTAAATACATATGTTCAGTTAATATATATCTAGCTGTATAAGAGAAAAAAAAACCAAACCACCAAGTATCATCTCTAAAGTTCTGTCAGATGGATAAAAGAGACCATGAAATTTAAAGGGTACATATTAAAATACCTTTGTCTAAAATCTGTATTTCAGTGTCTGTTAGTATTGCTATGCAGAGCGATGCCAAACTGATTTTTGTCTTTTTTGCCTTTATATATTCTCTTCATTCTTTACATGTATATTTGTACCTCTGTAGCCTATTATTGTATTCGTAGCTAGCATTTTACCCACTCTATTAGACAGAAAGACAAAATAAATTCCCTAGTGGTTCCAAGCCCTGGGGGTCCAAGGTTAGGCTCTCTGGGAACCAAGGCTGAAACCAGCTCTCTGACACACATTTTCATAAACAAAATTTAGTTCCTATCTAAGAGGGTGGAGGGTTTCAGAAAAGGATAGAACTAGAGAGGAGTTATCTCATCACCTATGTCTCTAACTGGGAGTTCTTGTCAGTTATGCTAATTTGCTAAACACATAAAAGTTGTATCCGCTTTATGTTACGTGTGCATCTTTGGCACTTTCCATCCAGCATTTCGTGCACTCTAAGGATCCTTATAAAGGCAACTCGTTTTCATCACCTAACTGTCTGGCTCGTACTTTTAGGACCAGTGAAAAGGCATCAAGAGCATTGCAGTATGCTGACAAAAAATCATCAGATTCTTGCTCGTTAGCCAGATGAAACAATGCCAGAGCTTGAAACTTCATGAGGAGCCCCAGGAGTACCAAAGGCAGGGCTGCTTGAGATACACACTACTTACCTTGGGAGTACAAATTAAAAAAGAGAAGAGAAATGCAGGCATTTCCTGCAATGAAAAGTGCAGAGAATCTCATGGTTATAAGAAGGAAAGCAAGAAATGACGAGAGGAAGAAAGCCAATAATTACTGTCTTGATGTATTTCTGCATTTTAGCCATTGGAGAGCTCTTTTCCTGGGTATCCTGGATAGTGACACTGTGGTAACAACACACAGGATCCTGATGATTTTAGGCATTGTAAGAAAAGCCAACATACTGAACTTCTCAGTTAATCTTTCCGGAGCCCAGAGAGGACAGACAGGAGGGAGAGCAACACTGGTGCAAGGGGATCTCACTGAGATACATCACACAGCCAGTCATCGGGGTTTGAACTGGCTGGAGCTGACAACAGTATTTGAAATTGCACATGGAGGAAGAAATAGAATCTCATTTATGCCACAGATTGGCAAAATTCTGTCTCTCTATGCCACTCTGGTACTGATATCTATTTGCTGGCACACACATTTCTCATTCTTAGTATTAAATATTTGTCAATCCATTTAATTATGTCACTTTAATCCATTAAATACACTGCAGGTGCTCTTGAGAACATGATCTGAGAGCTGCCTTGATTCAGCAATTTACCTTGGTATATTTGTCCATTGTGATCAACAAGGAAGATGGTTTAAAGCTCTTGTTGCACACTTGTTAAAATGTAGCACTGGCTTAAAATGGGATACCCTCAGGAAAGAAAAAAAAGGGTACCATGTTAATAATAAAGATAACTTGTCTTAATTTCCAATTACATTTCTTTACACGTCATTGAGGTAGATTTAATGTGGATAACAAAATCTTATACCTTTGTTTTCATTATCTCAACTAATGATACTGCCTTACATAAAGGGATAAAATAACGAATGTAACAAAAAAAAAATCTGTATAAAACGTCTTTTACTGCCCCATAGTAGCTTCAAAACTAAAGTACATTTTGAGTCAGACTGAAATATGAGAAGAGCTGATAGAGAACTCAGTTCTCTCAAGAAAGCCGTGGCTTCCATGAAAGAAAACAAAACCATATCACAGAATTACTATGCCCACAGGCTGGGAGAGACAGAGGGGGAGAGAGAAATGACCTTAGATGAGAGATCACACCATGTCTGTACTTTCAGTAATTCTGACTACAGCTTCTGGAAGGGTGCTATAATTACACGTGGTTGTTCTCCACAGAAAAAGCTCTTGGTAAAGCGATTTGAAAAAGCACCAAGAGCTCCAATTTTATACATTTTAATCCCAAATAGAAAATAAAATGTCTGGGGAAGACTGGCCAGGTGGTTAAAACACAGAAGTGGGACTCATTAGCTCCCCACAGTGTCACAGACCTTCTGGGTAGCTTACATCCTTTCCTGATACTCTGGTTCTCCTCATCTAAAAGCTGAGTTTTAAAGCTTAACTAATAACAGAGGACAGATGGACTTTCCTTTGTGAATATGAACAAAAGAAACTTGGAAAATATTAAATAATTTTTGTGAAAGAATCAAATGGGAAGATTTTTCAGGATGTAGTTTTTCCAAAGACCGTAAAACTTCTTTTCTTTGACTAATTGAGCATCTCGGCCCTAAAAATTTAGGGTGCTGTTTTCCTCTTCCTGGCAGTTTTGCTCTGCAGAAACCAATGGAAGAGAGAAAACCAAGCCCTTCGTTTTGGTCAGCCATTATCCAGGCAGCTGGTGAATTTGAGGGGTTTGACTCCAAAGAGAAGGGGTAGAACTTCTCTTGTGTTTTCAAATTAGAGACACTCTGCAAACAAATTCTTATGGACTTTGAAAACACAAGTTCCAAGGAGATGAAAGCCCCCAAAATCAAAGTTTGCAAATGATTCAAAAAGCAAGTTCAAGCCACGTGCAGCTGTTTCACCTGCGAGTTCTGGGGAGAGTCACTGCTTGATGTGATGATAACAAAACAGAATGCATAAATCAGCACATTTATTCAAAACTTGTGATATTAATTCTTACAATGTACTGACAGCAAGAAACACCTGATCCTGAGACATCATGAAAATTATCTTAATAAGAGAAGGCAAACAAACACTAAAGGCAATCTAACACTGGTACTGAGAAGTAGGTGGGAGCTGTATTTTAACAGCTGAACTACACTGCTCTGTTTAAACCAATCACAAATGCATCATTTACTGCATCTAATTTGTCTAATTAAGCAAAGCTGGATTTCCCATCTCATGAATCAGTGTTATTTACATGCAATACAGTCAGAAAGGGGAACTAAACCACCAGGTTTACCACCAAAAAAACATCAGGCAGAAGAGAACTGACACAAATGAGCACACACAGAGCCAGCCATTAACAGGATACACAGCTGCCCAGACTAAACCAGCATGTTCCTAAGTGCTAGAAATTAGAAAAAATATAAATCCAGATCAAGCCTACCTTCAGGAACAGCAGACAAGCTATCCCATAGTTCTGTGCCTACACAATCAAGTTCAGTGTTTGTATTATTCTGAGGCTTAGGAAATCCTTGGCCTCAAAAACATTTCTGTGTTCCTAACCCACAATCCTGACAAGCCATGCACACCACCCCCACCCTCCGTTCTCCCTGGAAATGCACATCTCAGCCCTGGCTCCAACACAGAGCCCACTGTCCAAGTGCAGAAGCTGCCTTAACACTGGCTGAAATGCAAGTTTTCCAGCAGTGAGTAGGTGTATTCCTTTCCAATGCACCCCCAGGTGACACCTCAGCCCTCTCTCCTGCATGGAAGGGTGTGCTATCCAGGATTGTGTAACACACTGCAGGACAAAGCCACCGTGCAAAACCTTGTTATTCCAGTACAAACCACTCCTGTATCCACACTCAAACTGCTCCTCACAGCAAGTGGCTGAAAGGCCACCTGTGCAGGTCTGCATTTACAGGAGGGGACATGAATTTAAAAGAGGGGCTCCACAAACAGGAGCATTTTCAGTCTGTTTGAGCTTGCAGATGAAGGCAGGATCACACAGGCCAGAACCAACACACAGAGACAAACTTGTGTGAGCAGGAGCAGCATCACTAACTTCTTTCACCTGTTTCTAGTGGAGAGTCACAATCACACCTCCAATGCTTTCACAAGTGTGAAAGACTGAATGTATTCCCATGTAACAAGAGAGATTTTGAATTCAACATTGGTTCCAACCTGCATCTACAGAGAGATCTTACATAGGTTACTGAATCTACAGCATTACCTTTTCTCATTTATAGAGTGCAACAGGCTTGCTATAATTTATTTCAGGATAAATTAAGGAAAGGTTTATGATGTCTTATGTTTTGAGTTTGAAGGCAAGGTAGTAAAAATGTTGAATTTGCCCTGTTTGGTGTAAAATTTGGCATCTAGTGTTCTACAGTCACTAGATTAGTTTGTTTTAAAATTAGTATTTCCAATAATGGAAATTATGTGACCAATTCCATTCACTTTACCCTACAGATACATAACCCAAAGCTGAAGTCATGCTAAAAGTCATGCTTCTCATTTTTCATTCCAAGTCTTACATTAAGATTTCATAAACTTGCAATATTCCTCTCCTTGTTTAAAAAAGTCTATTCATGCATTTGATTTAATAAACAATGCATTAGATATAAAAGTAGCAGTGAATGCCAAGAATCTGCACAAACCAAATTCATTCTCTCAAGTTAGCTCCCCAAAATACGTTTGAGGCAGGAATTTCTGTTTCAGAAAATTCGAAGCAAAATAAAACATCACTTTTATTGTTTTCAGACAAGGAAAGTAAGATCTGTCTATAAAGTTCAAACAAATCACACTATGTGAAGTATTTTGGTTTGGTACAACTTAAAAATTCTAAAATGCATTTTTGGTTTATTTCCAGAAAACTTGGAAAAGCAGAGGCAAGCAAAATTTTGCAAACATTTAAAGGCATTATCTAGCTCATTGATGAATAAAATCTCATTTTACTTTAACATGTTTTCTCACATTCAAAGTTACTCTGATGTAATACACTCTGTAGCTACACACATTGCACTGAGAATAAACTGGATTTTTAAAATTTTTACTAACTATTGAGGAACTCAAGTTTAAGGCACTAGAAAATTACGTGTCATGTTTCAAATATTTGGCAATAAACATATTTGTGTCACTGCACTGAGCCAGACCCTTGACAGGCCAATTCCTCACCCTGGCATTCAGAGTTAATGCTACACTGCTGGTTACTCAGTTGAGGTGGCAGATGCACTCCTGATCCTGGACACATGCCTTTATCCAGTCCTAGCTGGGACAGCTCATGCAGCTGCTCAGAAGTAGCTGTAAAAGGCAAAAAATGCAAAGTGAACATAGTGGACTGTCCAAACTCAGATCTGTATATTGGCTGCTCACATACACGCATGATTATGAAAACTGGGGAAAATCTGTCCAAAGATTTATTTTTATCCAAATTGCTTTGTTTCTGAGTTGTTTCCACGTGCTGTGCCCATCCCTTCCCCAGGGCAAGCAAGTCAATGGTCCAGAGTGTTGAGGGAGTGGGGTCTGAACTTAGAGCTGCTCTCTGGTGTCTTGGTTTGCTCTGCTAAACCTCAGGTGTGCCAAGTGAGGCAGGTGCAGAAACTTGTCAGTTCCGTCCTGGAATCCAAATAAAGAGGATATTAATCAAAGAATGCCCAAGTGACTTTTCCCATTTTGATGAAGACTGGTGAGCTGAACAGGCTTTTGCCTGTTACTCAGCTCCATTTGCTTTTTTGTCTCTGCAAACACCAGTCAGCAGAAGGAAAACATTTCCCAGTAGTGATAAGGAGATACTCTTCCAGGCATTTTCGTTTGCTCAGCCCTCAATAATCATCACACCCTTTAGAGATGGGGCTGCAATTTCCATCTCTGCAATTCCCAACATCTCCTGGGACTCTGGAGGCTGTGCTTACCAGGCGAGGATAGGGAGAAGGCTTCTCTTCCAGCGAGGCTCGCAGATCCAAACTGCTGAGCAGGGTGTTGCTGGAAGGGACCATGTTCTCCCAGCCAGCCAGGCAATGCTGTGAAAAAGAGATGGGAATGCTTTACCCTTTTTTATCAATCCTGGCCTGTTATTATTTAGAACTAACTTCTGCACAAGTGAGTAATTAATCCATTATTTTTTGAGGAGTTTTATATGACTAACAGGAAATAAATAAAATCTCAGATAAAGGAGAAATACACAGTTGTCCCCTCTTCCACCTTTCTAAACTGATCTCCCACTTTGTGAACTCAAACACCCAACCCTTCTGAATCTGTCTCAACTGACTTATCCAGTTCCCTAAACCTCAGAACTAAGCTTCCTCCCACCTCTTTCCTGGAAGTGTCTAGGCCTCGGCTAGGTTAGATTAGCAATACTGCCTGCAGCATTGACTACTGGCTGGAATACAGGACCAGCAATACAATACCAGTTTTAAATCCACCCTTGCCACTACTAATTTTGTGAATACTTCATGGACACTTGCCTTTCAGACTCCTTAACATCTGTGGAAACAAACACAGGCAACTCTTAGCTATGGCTCATTGTATTGAGAGGCCAATGCCTGAAACAAGTCGGCCAAATCTGCCCCAGAAGGATACAGCTCCACATAGCATTTTCTTCTGTGCAGTGTAAAGCATTGGAAACATGTCATACACTTTATGTCACTCACACAAAGGCATGAACTCAGAACACACCAAAGGATGTCCTGGCTATCTCACTGATGCATATCAAAAATTTTAGTGGGAACTCTGCCAAGGGAATGAGTCCCAGATTCTCTTTCCTTCTTGCTCTAAAGCAAAGCCCAGCTGGGGCCATGCCTTCAACAGGAAGACAGCAACTTACCGAAGGCAGTGCTAGATCATCTGCTGGCTCAAAGCTCCTCCTGCGATGGGCTTTGTACTTGTAGGCTGGCAAAAGCATGGACTTGGGAACGCTGACCCTGGAACCACACAAGGGAAGTAACTGCCTACACCTCTGCCAAGGCACAGGGAATCTGCATGCCTGCTCACTCAGAATCCAAGGGTCTAACCCCAAAAGCGAACCAAGTGAACCAGTTTTGGATTAGGGCTGTAGACACTTTACATGTACATTCAGATTCTGGACCAAATTCAGACCAAACATGCATTTCTCACTGATTTCAAGACTGTTTGTGCTTATAGAAAAGATCAGTAAGGAGTTTTTAAGCAAGAGATCTCTGCCTCGAAAACAGCAACCTTCTACAGAACTGTTGTGATGCTCTTTTCTCCTTCACCTGATCAGCTTTTTCTTCCTTATTGTTTCCTTGAGTTCTGCATATTACAAAGCAGTAATTCTTATTTACCTGACATAGGTTGGCTCTTCCAGTGTCCCCGGGGGCTGGTGGGTACGTGGGATCCTACACACAGGGCAGGCAGATTCTGAATCCACAGGGATGGTGAAAAGGCGCTGGTTTAATAGGTAACAGTAAAAACCTGCACAGAGCAACAAACCTTCATCATAGTTCTTGTTTGTCACTAGATTCCTGAACCTAGCCAAAAAAGCTGTGTTCTACCACACTGCCACACCTGCGTTCTATAAAAAGAGCTGCTTTTCCTGAAATATCTTATACATTTCCTGTGCCCAAGTAAGTTCCTAAAAAGCAAAACCAAAACTCCAACCTCTTCAATTTAGAAACAGAACATTAGCCAATTACAAGAAACGCTGACAAATTAAAATGACACTGAGAGAGGATCCCTAGAAGACTCAAGTATCTTCGGAGTAGGTGGTTGAAAACCTGCAGCTGAAAATAACACATTCTTGCTTGTCTTGCACGATGTGGTGCTCTCTCAGGATGACAGGTAAAGACTGCTCAGTTGTTTATTCACAGAAATTGCATTAGGAAGAAATATGATCTTACACTTATGGGAACCCGTTATCAAATCCAGTTCTTGTTCAGGACTTGTGCAATCCAGAGCCTTGGGCCTAAAGAAACACATAAGAAAATCAGTTGGTGACAGAGAGGCTGGCCCTCTGAACAACACTGCCTTTTCCAAGCATACATGACTGGGAGGCAAATAAAGGCCCTCACAGCCACGCTTGCAATGTCCTGCTCCAATCAGACTATGGCTCTCATTACTACAGGGATTACTAAGGGACTGAACACTGCTGCTTCAGCCCTTCCCCATTCCCACTTACTCCAGGTGCTGCTGATGAATACAGGTTTCTCTGTTGGCCTGTCGGAACTCCTGCAGCTCAGCAAAGTATTGCTCAGATTTTTCTGTTACTGAAGACTTTGTATCAAGGAGCCCTGAGAACACCAAGGAAAGAGAAAAGATCAGTGATTTACAAAATTTGGGAAAGCACCAAAGCAAGCCTCACAAGATACAATCAAAACAAAATAGTGATAACGAGAAGGGCAGAACATCATGTCAAGCCAGAGATTTACTGCGTGATTTGGGTCCCTCATTGCATTCATTCATTCCAGGTAGTTGGTATCCCTTCTGACCCCACTTGGCTTTGCCATTTGCTGCCTGGATTCCCATACCACTGCCACTTTACCACTCCAGGTAAGCACAGGTCACCTCTGGTCTGGAGAAGGGCCTCTGACAAAGCTGCAGCCCCTTTGCTGGGATCTGCTCCGTTGGCCCTACGACAGCAGTTCTATCACACCTCAAAGGGGTCATAAACTGTGTTTGAACTCTTAATATCACCACATCACACTGAGAGCTTTGCTTCAGAGTTAGCATTCACCTGCAATCCAGTCATAGCCCAGGAGAGGACAGGCAGACCAGCTGCTGACAGGTATGGCATCTTCTTCAGAGTCAGGCTGAAAAGTCACATGACGAGCTTCCTTCTGAAAGAAAACAATTCATAAAGACTTCCCAACCATCTGGCAGGACAGTCAAAGGTACAGCTGAGGAGACAACTGGCAGCTGTTCAGATGGGACAGCTGTGGCTTAGTTTGAGACTGGATTCTATCTATGCCTCTACCAGTAATTTGCTCACTAGCCCTCTGTCTTCTCAATAAATAAAACAGAAAGAGGAGGCAGGGACTTGCCCACTCAAGGCAGGATTTTTCAGAGCTTTAAACAAAATGCTGAGCTGCATTGCACATCCCCAAAGATCAGGCAACCTGTGCTGCTTTGGAGGATGATCACAGCCAGGACCTGTCCTTCACACCTAAGCAGACAAACTGTGGAACAGCAGCACTGCACCTGCCTGTTCTCCCTCAGCATGTGGACGACATATGCAAAAGACAGGGAACTTCACAGTGAAGTGTAATGGATTTCTGGTCTTTCAGTTCACTGGCTAAGGAAAGCAGGGCCTGAACAAACTGCCAAAAGCCCCTGGCTGCTATAGCTGGGAACAGTTCTGACCCCAACTTCCAATTTACACAGTGGGAACAAGGCAGGTAATGTTCCCCTGGCCCTTCCTCCCCATCATTCTGTTGACTTAGGAAAATAAGAAAAGCATTGGTTAAACATTTACCTTCAACTCTTTGGACCGAGATGTCAGCAAGACTGATTTAGGGATATGGGGCTCTCTGATGACCACACGCTGCTCACTGGTCTCTTTTTTTTGCACTCTGCTCAGTGATGGCCTCGGATGACTTTTCTCATGGAAACCATGCAGCAGAGTGGACTGTCTTCTGTTCTCTCCATGTCCCAGGGAGAAGGATTCTTTCTCTGGACTTCCTCGAGCATGGCCATCCCCATCCACTCTGGAGATTTCTCTGCCACACATGATTGCAGACACTGGTGTAATATTCTTCCCTTTCCCAGGAAAGCCGGAATCAAAACCTGCTCCTTCCTGTGTCTTCGCTTGTTGTTGCTGTACCCCCCTGTCACTACTGCTGTGTTTAAGAGATGAACTGAGGGCTGGGCCAGCTTTGGGTTCCACAGACACTGTTATTCCAGAGTCAGCTGTAGACTTTACTGCATCAACCTGATTTTCCTTCTGTAAGGACAGAGACTCTCTTAATACATGGCATCAGTCAGGCTACAAATACCTTTTGTAAGAACATTTCACTCACTACATCAACCTCTGATTCTAGTCTGTTCACTCCCTTAAATTCCTGCGGGGGAAAAATAAAAATCCTTATGTTTTGGAGAGTGTAAGAAAGAGCTCCACTTCCAGCTAAATGCAACTTTTCCCAGTTTGAGGAACCACTGAACTTTCAGCCCTTGTGCTTAGAAGAAACAAAAGGATTTTGTTCCACAATGTTCATTCCTATCTCAGAGGAAGAAACTTGCCTTTCTTAGGCAGGAACTGATCTCCAAACCCTTTGCCAGCAGAACAGATTGAGACCACAGGATCAACAGTAACCAAAGGGCAGCTACTTTTCTAACAGACTCCATACCACATTCCACTTCCTAAGAGCTCTTTCATGTCCATATGTCTCCTTGCACCACACCATAGGCAGTCTCTCATAGAGGCCCATTCGTTTCCATGAATTTCTAGCACAGACACCACACATACCCCTCTCCTGGCTGAGGGGACACATCTGTCAGCAGCTGTACTGCTAGGAAGAGATGCTGGAAGGAGTTGCTTGATGGGAAGTCCTTTTCTGATCTCTTCCTGCTTCATTCTCAGCTTTTGTAGAAGGTCCTGGTTGGCCTGGCGCAGCTTCTTCAGGAGCTCTAAGTCCATCCTACAAAAACATTTTAATGTAAAGCCAGAGGAAGAGTGAACTACATAAATTCACTACATTAAGTGAAGAAGCAGACACAAGTGAAACCACTTTCAGGGGACTTCTCCTAAAACATACTTACAGCTGTTGAAATGTTGATTCTTGCTCCTGAGAAATCAGCCAGTCTCAAAACTCCTTATGCTCAGAACAAGCACCACGAGATGCTTCTCTCCCCTTCGATATACTGTCAAATATTTTGCACTCAGAAACTGGGAGCTGACTTAACAGAGACAAGAAACTCTGACAGAGGAAAGAGTAAACACGAAAAATTCACATCAAAAAGCTAAATAAGAGACATTTGTTTTAGAGGCTGTTATTTAGGACATACTTATGCAATTCTGCTGTAATATTCTTTTGAAGCATTGAAATTTATATTGTGATAACACCAGGATGCTCGTAAGCTCAAAATATGACTAATTAATATGAATGTATCTGCTACATCCAAAAGAAATATAGAGTCAAAACTGTCCTCCATGTTCCCCAGGCAGGAAGGCTCCAAAAGGCTCATCTATGACTCAGGACTACAGTTCAGGCAATTCCAATCCCACAAATTAATTAAATTAAATCCCACAAAGGGATGCCCTTTTATTAGAAGAGGGAGGTGAAAAGGAGTTAATAAACAGATAAATAAATGAAGCCTAGTTGACTGAAAGGCTGTCACACTGCTCAACATCTTTACAACATCACAAGCTCCTCTAACTTTGCAGAAAGTGGATTTTTAAACAAAACAGCAGCAAACCCTAAACCCAAACTCCCACGCTGCTTTTGACTAGACTGATGAATTATGTTCACAAGAAAACTATGTGTTTCTCTGGGACCTTTTGTTCCAAAGGATCCCCAAAACCTTCTGCAAAGCTCATCTGATTTGTTTTTGTGTCTGCTACCTTGGCAACTGGACATGAGGAATCAAATGCACATGTTGTACAACAGCAGTGGGAGGAATTGAGAGCGGTGCTAACAATCAACAAACTACAACATATCTCTTTGTCACAAAAAATAAGGGAGAGGTGCACTACAGAAAATAAAATAGAAATATCAGTGTTGAGGCACTAAATTTGAGACAATCTGGAAAAAAACAGTAGTTCTCACAGCCTTCACAAGACAAAGCTAATAGCTTTGATGAGCATCCTCTCACCATTGCTCATCAGAAAGCAAATACTCTAAAAATAACATCAGTCAAGGGACTTTCTGGAAGGGTTTTACCAGATGAGGTCCACTCTTGGCATAATCTAAAAGTCCTTCATGCTCAACCCCGGGGGCTCAGGTTTATGAAACTGCTCTAATTTGAAACTTTTGTTAAAAGGAGCTTCGCCTCCCGCAGTTAGAAATAAACAACGGTTGTCTCGGGAGCTGAGAACTCTCCTCCCTGCGAGGAAGTTGTTCAACACTCCGCGCTGCTTCTGCACAGACGCGCTGGTTCGGCCCTTCCACGGCCACGAGGAAGGGGAGGGAGCGCAAGCATTGTAAAATTCCTCTCCAAGAGGCCGGTCCGGCAGAGAACGGTGAACATCCCCTCCCTCCACCACCACC
>VZTG01004409.1:355925-387754 GCA_013397845.1 Melanocharis versteri
GGCGCGGCCGTTCGAGCGGGCGGTGCCGCCCCGCGCTCCCGGCATGCGCGGGGCCCGGCCCGGCTGCGGGAGGCGGGGAGCCGCTCGGGACACGGCCCCGGCAGGACTCTGCCCCCAGCGCTCCGTGGCGGAAGGGCCACGAACGCCCAGCACCACCACAGCCCAAAGGGAGTTGTTTTGCAAACTCGTCACGGGAAATCTGCCCTTTTCTAACACGCCCGGTGTAACTTATCAGCTGAGGATATTGATCCACCACAGTTTCAGGCCACCAACTCAGCAGTCGCTCACTCTTACTTCCTAAAATATTCTCAAGAAATCATTGATTCAATACTGACGATTTTAGTGCGACTAGAACTTTCTATCAGACAATTCAGTATCATTGGTCTCCTTGTTAATTTTCAAAGTAACACAGAAAAAGGTCACTAGTGTGAAACATGCAATTCAGTACCACAAAGCAGCAAAGCTATACACACTGATGTAAGCTGATATACTTACACTGGAAGACTGTACCACAACATGCAGGACACATCAGGAGAAATGTTTTTTCCAATTATTTTTATTTTGGTTTCCATTGTTTACAGCATTGTTACAGGACTAACTCATGCAAATTTATCACCTTAAATACAGCAGAGAGAAAACTCACTGGTAAGAGTAGTTCGAAGAGCTCCATCAACATAATGCAACAGGAGAAGTAAGTAGCAGCAATAAGATAAAAGTGCATTTAGCTGACCTTCTTTAATGGGAGTTTGGGGAAGACTGTTTTTGGAATTACCTGTTTTAAGGATTGGTTTAGCATTCTTTATGAAAATCAGAAGAGAACAAACTCCTCGTGATAGTGTTCATTCCTCCACCACTCTCAATTAAAGAAGTACAGCAGTAATTTGTATCAGAGGAATCCAGCTTATAGGCCTGTCTGTTAAAAGTTTGATTCTCGATCACTTGGGCTTCCAGAGACAAGGGTTACACCCACACATGTTAGCAGCTTTGCTTCTGAAAAAGTTCAAGTGGTTCTTTCCCCCATTCTGTAGGTTAGGTTTCAGCTCTGCAGAGAGAATGCCGACAGCACCCAGGCCTGAGCTGCGTCAGACACACACACAGAGCAACGAGACACCAGGTTCTAAGAACCCATCAAACTCTTTTCCCTTCACAGATAAGACACTGGCTTAAAGATCAGCTCATTCATCAATTTCCCCTAAAGGCCTGCGGAAGAGATGCTAACACTACCTCTTCAAAAGCAAGGTCAGCATTTGAAGTAGTCATGAGCTGCTGAGCAGTTACAGTACACCATCCTCTGCCTCGACCTGGAATTGGCAATATCCTTGTGTATTAGGGATGTGCTTAATATTTTAACTCAACAGAACAGAACATAGCTTATTATAACTGTGTATGTGACAGCCTGAGAGACTAAAGATTCAAATTTATTCAACCAAGACCTGCAGCAGAGTAAGACTAGATGATTCCACTTACTCCACTATACTTCACCACAAGCCCAGAGTACACACTTCCAGAAACAAGGACTCGAATTTCTTTCTTGCTAATTCTCAGATTCGACCAAATCTATATTCCCATCCTGGTGGCTGCCTGAGGAATCCAATCAAGGTCAAAAAAACCTTCTGATGGAAACAGCTTTTCAGTTTAAGTTGGAGTCAAAACTTTTTACTGGAAGGGAAATGTTCATTTCCTTTCTGCATTCTGGGGATGTAAGAGTCTCACCACCAGCTCCTACACAATCAAGATACTTCAAGTCTTTCTGCAAATCTCAGAACAGCCTTACCTAAGAAGTACTTACTGACATTTCACTATTTTTACTCCCTCAAGTATCAGGCAGCTTCTTTCTGGAACTTCCATGATATGAAAAACATGGGACTTATCACAGGCACATATATTCACACCTGAGCATTAGTGAGAAATCCTAAAGCCATTTTCAAGGGAAAAGTCTCTTTGTCAATAAGAAAAACACCCCACTGCTCAGTAGTTCTGAATTCAGCTGGGACCTGCTCAAAGACAACCCATATTCTATGTGTGTGATGCTGAAGAGACTTAGGTTGTCACTAACCTCAGAACTACAGGATCTGATTCTGGATTCCTCAGACATTTTGTAGGCAACAGAAAGATTAACCAACACATGGGAAAATACTGACCCACAGAGAGGAAAAGAAGCTTGCAATAGAGGAACTTAATCCTACTCCTCCTAAAATCAGCGAGAATTTCTTCTCTATTAATTCCAACAGGAAGAGACTCAAGTCCTTAAAATTCACAAATATTATATTCCAAATTCAAAACTGCATCAGGCAAAACTCAACAATTAATTTAATGTATTTGCAAATAAAGAATGTATTGAAAAAAACTAAGTTGCTTTAACCCATTCTTGTCCTGGCATGAACCACAAGAGCCACAACTCCCCCCACCACAGAGGAGCTCTACTTGCCAGGATGTTCTGATACTTTTAACAGAAGAGACACATATCAAATCCTATTGCTGCCCGGACTGTAACATCCTGTGGGAACTCTACATGAAGCACAATCTCTTACAGCGTGTAATCCACATGCTGTTCTTGTGGCCAAATAGTGGTAATGGAATTCCACAGGCCTGCTTCCAGAAACACAGCTGTGCTTTTCCAAAGAAAACCCACATTCATCAACTGAGCTCATACAGCACTGCTTTACATTGTGTCAACCGGCTTCTCTTTCCTAGTTTTCTTCCTCAACAACCTGCCAAATTATCAGCACTATCTCCTCCACAGAAACTACTTCTGTCTTTGCAAACTATTTGTCCATGACAGGAAATGGGCCAGACTGTGTTATTAAAGAGCTCTTAAGAGGAAGAAACTAACTCCAAATTCACTAAGCTTACCAAGCAAAATCTTAGTCCCTCTTGCTCCAGAAGAGAACTGGGTTTTGTTCACACATTTAAGCATCCTGAGAGTAATAAACCTTTCTATGAAGGGACATTGTGATTCTCTGTTATATTCTAGAATAACAGAATATTAACCTCAGAAATAGGCCAGTGTGGGCTATGAATGCTTAGTGAAACCACCATCACGTCTTCGTGCATGGGACCTGTGTTCAGTCAAACAGCTGCTTGTCAAAAATACATCAACCTGGGGCTTGGAAGTCAAAAGTTTGGTCCTTATGAAGTAAAACAAATGACTCCATAAAGATGTGTCAGAATAACTTTTAACCTGATAAACATTTGCTTGATTGCTTTAAATTTGTTTAAAGCAAAATGAAGTACAGTAAAAGCCCCCTGTAAATGTATAAAGCACACACTCCTCCTGAAGTAGCCTGGTCTCACAAGGAAAAAGAAGAGTTATTAACAGCTAGTGTTTAGAGGTGGGACACAGAACAGGGAAGCAGAATCCTACTGTTCACACAGCAACTGGAAACACAGCAATAGGCTCTTGCTCATTCCCTTTAGGGAATTCCATCACCCACCATGTTCTCTGCAGTAATTAAGAGAGCACTGAAGGGAAACCGTTGTTTTTCTCTTCTTCCCACACTATCTGCTTTGCTGCAGGTACTGATGTGTGAACATGTTGAGCTCGCTGTCAAGCCAACCTGCTTTGTTCCTGCAACGACAGAAAGTTTTGTTAGGTGAATGAAACAGCTCTTCTCAAGCCAGTCAGAAAGAAGTGCAGCAAAAACGAGTACATGACAAGGCATGGAGTGCCAGAGGTTCATTCCAAAAGGCTGCTGCCATTCCTTGCAGGTCAAGAATGCTTGCCTGTTGTCAGTCCCTAAGCTCTGAGGTTCAAACAGGGATCTTGGACACAACTTCACATTGGTCTTACTGTGTAGGTAAGGAATGTTTGAAAAAGTCTTCCCAACAGCCTCTGCAGGGTAAAGAAAGCAGCAGACAACTGGGTACACAGGTGAAGGCAAGATTTTTTGATTAATTTTATAAGGGCCTGAAGGAGTTTGTAGGAGTGGAAGACTGGATGTTTTCATAAATGGAAAGGAACTGTAATTCCAAACAAATAAAAAACAGGAAGAAAACGGTGCTTTGTGAGACAGAAGCTTTAAATTACTGTCAACAGTTCACAGGAAAGTACCTACTGAAAGGGAACATGACGTGGTAGGGAAAAGTGCTGACACCTGCACATCAACTGCTATGACGAAGACAGAATGAACTCTAACCTACAGCTCATATGAACATCCTGGGACAATCATAGGAAAAACAATTGTATGGAATAATCACATCTCACCTGAGCAGTTTTGCTTTGCTCTGCAGTGAATCCAAAACTTCAATTTTTTTATTCATGGCAGAAATTTCTTGCTCAAGATTCTCTCGTGTGACATCCACTTGCTGACACAAATGAGCAAATGTTCCAGCAAGCTCTCTATGAAACAAGAGGAGTTGAATATGAGGGAAAGTAAGATCAAGCAGCACATTCAAGGAATAAATTCCTTTGATGTATAGGGATGATGGTATTGTGACTCAGACACTCATCTTTCCACTTCTGCAGAAGAATATGTCAGAGCATTTTGATTTGAGACACGGAAGTACATTAAGACCAATGCCTAACAGCACCCAAACAGTACATATTCAAAATAAGAGTAATATTATTTTAAAACACGTGCCACTACACTTTCTAAAATCTGGAATTCAGCATGAAGTTATCTTTTTTTTAACAAGGAATAGCATTAAAAAAAAAAACCCCAAACAACTGAATTTCCATAAGGTGTTAGCTGAATATAAGGAACTCACTGCTGGACTTGGTGGCTGCAGTTTGAGCCCGTGTAGCTGACGATGAGCTGCAGCTTCTCCCCAGCGTACTCCACAAACTGCCGCTTGAAAGCTCTCTCCTTCGCTTTGGTGGTCCAGGTGAGGCGCTCGTACACATACAGCAGCCCATAAAGGCCAAAAGAGAGAGCAATCAGTCTCCAACCCACAGCCTTCCAGACCTGAAAAAGCACAAGGAAAAACAAATTACACAATCAGCATCTCACACTGATGCTCGCTCCCAACAATGGTGCACAGAGCATTGCAAAATCAGCTCACTATACTCAAATGGAAGATCAAAGGAGAAAATAGGTTACTACCTGTGAATAGCAAATATCTACAGGATTCAGCAGTGCAAGTGCTTTTTACATCAGTGCTCCAACTTAAGTTATAAAAATGCTGCCTAGAATGCACACATACCACACCACCAACCACGATGATCCCCATGGAAGTTCGGGAAGTTAAAGAGGCCAGTCCAGTCACCATGGACACCATGAGTTCTTCCTGGGTCATAGAGCCCTGAGGCAAAGGAGGCAGACTGGGATTTGCCGGTGTTAAAGGGCGCTGAACCTAATTAGACAAGCAAGGACAAAATGAAATCAAAGGAGAGAATAAGAGGAGGCAAACCACTGCTCTTCCCACCAAAGGAACTTCAGCAGCCATTGAAATAATGAATATCCACCCCAACAACTCAACGAGGTATTCTACCTGGTCATTATAGCCCATCAAGGCCCGACGACCATTCTTTGGTCCCAAAAATCTGTTCACCAGCATTGTCCATCCAAGAGAGAAATGGAATTCTATGTCCTCCTGGAAGTCGGCACAAAGCTTGTCACAGTTCAGATCATAGCTGAGCATGAAGCACTGCCGGGGAATTAACATGTCTATCTGGCCCCGCACAGAGACTGGGAGGAGGGGTTTTAAACCATCTATAGACAGAAAACAAAAACATGCAAAAACCAGCAATTGAGTTCACAAGAATTAACTGGTCTTGTATTCTGTAATCAGGGCAGTTATGGCTGGTTTCATCCTCCACAGCTAGTTTCTTTAGTATGTTAAATTTAATAAGCCAAGCATATTGCAAAGTAAGAGATACATCATAAATTATTATTCAGTTCTCGGTTCTTCAGATCAAACCAGAAGGAAATCTTTCCACAGACCCTCCAAAGTCCTTACAGGTAGCTGGTGAAGTTTACAGATTAGCGAGATCTTGGAAAACAAAATTTGAAACCCAGTTCTACAAGCCTTTAGGCACCACAGTCCCATTAAATCCCATATTCAGACAGGCACCTAGTTACAAGTCATTTATATTTCATTAGGATTTGGTGTGAGAATCTCCCAAATTTCCAAAGCCACAGTTCCTCTCTGTCATGAGGATTATGCTGTGATATATTCATTAGGAAATCACTGCACAAGTTCAGACACAGAACTACTCCTCTACACAACAGCATTACTCATCAAGATGGAAACTAAGATGATGCCAGCTGCACATCAGCCATTGGATTAATGAGAAACCCAGAACATCTACCTAGTTATACTGCATTGCAATTCAAGGGAAGAGAAAGGGCAATATTGCCTGTGGAACTGACCTATCATTTCTTGCTGCATTGTCTGCAGGGAAGTTGTGATTGCACTGGAGCAACGATCTGACATGTTACGGCCCAGGCCTTCCTCGATGTGTTTATGCAGCTCCTGACAAACAAAGAAAGGGTTACTAAGATTAGAATAAACATGGCTAAGATGTCCACTGAAGGTGCTAGAGCCTTCTAGTTAAAAAGACCCTCCCAGAACAGGAGCACACAATCTGTCTGCCCAGCGTTCTAACATTAATTTCGTACTTCCACCCATTTTTCAGTGAAGTGGAGAAAAAGACAAATCAAAAAAATCTCACATGGACTCTTTAGCTCAATCTATATATAACATGTATCAATTTGTTACTGAGATAATTAAAAAACTAAAGGTTTAGCTCATATCCTAGTTGGAAGATTGTTAAACATCTCAATGAGCTGGCATAATTACTCAGAGCTAAAAAAGGTCTCTTAAATTGCTTAAGCGAACATCACTCACACTCTTGTACACTTTAAGAACTACTTGAGACGGATGGAAGTCTGCTTGATATTCATCTACCAACACTGAGAGCCGTCTGATTTCTTCTGCCATTGCATTTGACACCTAAAGAGACAGCACAGGAGAGAAAATAGAACTTCTGAAAGCATTTCTCCGCTTCCCATCTGTAACTCTCCCATTTCTAGTACTTCAAAGCTTTGCCAGGACTGCGCATTTTCCCCACCCTGCTGGTAGCTGTTTCAGACAATCTACTTTTCTACAGATGCTTCTCCTTACCTGCCTCTCCACCTCTTCTGTGATTTGTTTGATTTTCCGCTTGTAGTCTTGAGTAAGGAGCTCCAGCTGCTTGTCAATAAAACCTAGACGATCCTGACGCTCCTCTCGCATTTCCAGACAGTAAACTCTGAAAAAAAAGCCTGTCCATCAAAATGCCAGATAAATGCATTTTTGATGTATAAATATATTTGAATTCCAGAAATTAGACATATTTTCCTGCCCAGTAACAAAACACATCAATATCTGCAATACATTACACAGTCATAGCACAGGACAAAATTAAGGCCCTTTTCCCAATACTTCCATAATTCACTAGAAGCAAGACCACCAGTACGTGTCCTTCCTGCTCCCAAACATGCTGTATTCTGCTTTGCATTTCAAATGTTCGTGTTCCCTTACATCTCTCCCAGAATACAAACTTCAGTTATGCAAGCACCAATCATCAGCTCTCACCGCTGTTCCTGGGCAGCAACGTGCACAGAGTCCATGATGAGACGAACATCTTCCGCAATCTGCTTCGCTCTCACCGTATGCTGCTCAAATTTTGTTTTTACTGCTGACTGTGAGATACATTCCTGTATACAAAAGGCAGCCCAAGATTAGCAGCAGGCAGGACCATAGTAACATAACCTCTCCTTCCTGTACGATCTATTTCCAAAATGTATCCCTGCAAGTGCCAGTCTTTCAGGAGTAAAATCTAACCAAAAGGTCAGTACACATAATGCTCACCTCAAACCTTCTCTCGAAGCTTTGAAATTCAAGCATTCTTACTTGAAATCCATCTGCCAATGCTCCACCTGAGAGAAGGAATGCACAAAACAACCATTTAAAGTTTGAGAAAGCAATCAGATGTTGGACATCAGGAAATGCTCCTGCTTTACACTGAAGCAGTGTAAAGCACTTTCTGTTGTGATTGCTTTATTAATAATTTGGCCTACCCCAATTTTATACATTTTTTGAAACACGATACTCTCTATTTTCTTCTCTATAAGTAAATGGAAAGTTTCTGCCAGCTTTCCTCACCTCCTTCTGGCATCCCTTGAGCCCTCTGAATCCTGGCATTCAGCACTTCTTTTGCAGACACAAAGAAAATTCGATCCCCTGCCTGGGCTCGATCCACCACACCCAGCTCATCCACCAGGAAGCTGGTACACCGCTCCATGTGCTGCCGGCGCACCTGAGGGATAACCAGACAAACCACACATGAAGTTAAATCCACTTTATCCATCTCTTAAAGGTTAGACAAGGCACCCAAATGCCCTCTGCTGGTCTAAGCTACCAAAACACAGTGAAAAAAAATTTGCTATTTTATGGAATTTTCCAGAGGTTATCTAAAGTGATCTAAGTTCAAAGGGCCCCTGTGAGATTCTTGATTTCCTGCTCAGAAATTTCAAGAGTCATGACCTGATCACTAGTCTATGCTCCCTCTGGTCTCCACACTAGGGTGCTAAAAATCCAACCCGTAAAACAATCACACATAGCACTGACTGTATCCCCAAGGACCAGAGTCAAAAAAGACCATATAACATCCATGCAAAGAGAATTAGTTTAAACACATCACAAACCTCTTCCATGTATTCTGGTTCAGAGGCAGATGCATCCCAACGGTTATTTAAGATAAATATATTGGGTCGAGACAGACGTTCATTCACCTTGTGAAAGAACTGCTTCTCCTAAGGAATATGAAACAAAACCTCTTTAGATTAATATGTCAAGTATTTTTAACCTTTAGCCAAATTCATTGAACAAGTGGACTTGCACATACAGTTTGCATCAATGTTGATTCAGAATTTGCCACCAGGACAAACACATCAGCATCGAGACAGAATTTATCAATCCAGCTGTCCAGCTCTGTGGTTACGTCAATGCCAGGGCTAGCAATAAAGAGAAATGAGATATTACTGTGCTGTGAATACAGCAAAAACAGAGTTTAAAAAGTAAATAAGAGTTTTTCAGAGCATTAATTTCCCACGTCTGAGCTACACTGCCCTGAGGCGATAGAGTATAGGCTAAAAGGAAGTAATGACCAATAAAATCTCACTGTTAATTACAGCAAGGGACTTTGGTCACAATCTTACATTGGAACAGGGTCAATTCCCCTGAGGTTTATTAAATATTTATTTGAAAACATTTCTGTAATTAGTCTGTGATAAGCAGGAAAAGAAAGAAAGCTATTTCTCACCTGTCCATCAGCACCAAGTCGTCCTTTAAGAGAGAACATTTGGAATTGGGCCACATTACACTGACTAGGCTGCCAGCATTCAGATGTTCATCCTGATGAAGGGCATGAGCCAGCTGGTTTACTGTCTATGAAAAGATGGAAATAACATTTCATACATGCCAAGACCCACTAACAAAATTATCCTCCCTTCAGGGCTGTTCACACACAATTTGAGAGAAAGCCCAGGTCTGGAAGGTTTTCTACATAAAGCCTTTTTGAGTGTCCTACTAAAAAGGCAACTGCTAGTGAGAGTTTATGAAAGACTTTTCCTGTCAGGAAAGGCTACTGAGGAACTATCAGGAAGCCCGTGATTCTGTCAGTCATACAAAGCTCAGAACTTCCTGAGTCATTGTTCCCTGCTATCACTAACAAATACAACATATCATCTCTTTCATAAAATGAAAAAGTCCCTATCCTACAACTTGCTTCATTCCTTACTTTCTACAGCTAACAAAGACTTTTTCTTCATCTCCACTCCTCTAATGATTAAAAATCCTTAACTGTGAAATTTAATTTTCTTGTTTCTTCCATTTTCTGACATTTCTGAAGAGCTCTTATCCTTAACCTTATGCTTAAGGAAATTGTACCTTAACACTCTTCTTTTCCTCTGAGCCTTCAGTCAGCAGGAAAGCCTCGTGTCCATCTGTCCCTTCTACGCGCAAGAAGCAATTAGTGGTGTGTCCAATTCCCGAAGGAAGAACTTTGTCCCACAGCATGGCATTTATCACAGTGCTCTTCCCATTGCTTGTCCTGCAGTCAGATTAAGGACAGTGTTTCAGGCTTCCAAGAGCCAGGTGTGCTCATTTCAATATTACAAAAGCAAGTTCTCTAAAGCCAAGCTGTATCAGAGCCATTAACAATTTAGGTGCCAGAGGCAATCTGCAAAAAGACTTTTCTATTTCCCTATTTTAAGAATTCTTCAAATTAAAGAATTACATGATACAATATTTGTTTCCAATTTACAAGAGCACCTGTATCAGGGACATGGACATTACAAGCAAAAGCTAAAGCACTAGTGTTTCTATAAACATTTTTTACTGGCTACAATACTCGAATGCTTTACTGAGCGGAGAGCGTAGGCAACACAAGCATGTGACTCACCTCCCAAAAAAAGCAACTTTCATGTGTCGTCTTGCCAACACTTCACTAATACCACTGACTTTTGACAGGTAGCCTTTGACTTCCAGTACCTGCTCTTCTGTGGTAACAGGATCAAGCTCTGCATTCTTGTGTGTTTCTAAAATCAAAATAGATCATGTCTCTGAATGCCAGAAGCCATCTAGGTCAGCCCTGGGTGAAACCCCTCTCTGTGACAGTAACACACAGAACCGAACGTTTATCTGTGTCCCACAGCCCGCGTGGGTGATCCTGACATAGGCAATGACGCCCTGAAGCAATTCCACAACAGCATTTATCAGCTGGCCTCTTTCGTGTGTCTAATAACCGTTCCCATTCTTGGGACTGCCTTGAACACAACAGCCAACACTGCAAACAGTCCAGCGCCCTTAGAGATAAAATCTGTCTCTGCCTTAAGCTGTTAAAGCTAATTACTGGCATATGTTACACGTCAGTAGCAATGATGTGTTCAGGCAAGAATATTGAAAGGATTATAGGCAAAAAAACCCCACCAAACTATTGGGGTTTTGTAATTAATTACAAATCTCCCAAACATGAAACCCAAGCATAGCTCCCTAATTAGCTCAGTTTCTTAACATGCATGAACTTCTCATCTTCAAACCACGAACCTGAACTCCACCCAAATTCAACAAAATAATTTTCAGTTTTTCTTACAAGCACGAATGCATAAACAGACACGCATGTATAAATAAACACAGATTTAGCAGTGCAGTTTAACTGATTGAGGGGGTTTGGTGCATGTTTTTGGGGAAATTGTATTTGGGCAGAGCACTGTTACACACTTGAAGTCCAAGAACTCAGTTTACCTTCCAGGAACGAGGAGCTCTCGTTGATGTACGCAGCCAACTGTTCAAAGATACCATTGATTTTCTTCTTTGCAGTGACAAAATGTTTAAGTGGAGAAGCATTTACCTCAGCCATGTGTCTTTTATCCTTCTTCACTGCAACTATTGAGTTGGAACGAGTAAACAACAGGGACATTGCGCTACAGGAAAAAAATCCAGTAAAGATCAGTGTCACCAAGTGTCAACAGCTATCCAAGGGGGTGTAGTGACAGGACAAGGGGGAATGGCTTTCCACTTACAGAGGGCAGGGTTAGATGGGATATTGGGAAGAAATTCTTCCCTGTGAGGGTGGGGAGGCCCTGGCACAGGTTTTGCAGAGAAGCTGTGGCTGCCCCATCCCTGGAAGTGCTCAGGCTAGGTTGGACAGGACTTGATCCACCCAGTCTGGTGTAAGGTGTCCCTGCCCATAGCAAAGGGCGTAATCTTTAAGGTCCCTTCCAACCCAAGCCATTCCATGATTCTGTGATCCAACCGAGCATCTTTACAAGAACTAGATAAATACACACTTTAAGAACTATCATCTTTCTTTCACAAAATTGTTCCACTTTATACAACTCATGTATCAGGAAAAAAACCCCAAAACTCTTTCTTTCTCCCATCCAATAAATAGGCTCACAGTGATCACTCCTTCCCATCCTCCGCTTACTTTCAGGATGAGTTACGTTTTCACAAGTCAGGCATGGCCAGCTTGAGGCCCTCTCGAAGACAAACGGCAGCACTTTTCCCTGCCTTCTCCCTCGCCCCGGCCGCACTCCGGCCCGCAGCTCCTCCAGCGACGCCGAGTCCAGCCGGTCTCCGCCCCTGTGGCACAGTGACCGCGGATGAGGGACACAGGCTACCGAACTCCGTCACGGGCTCTGTTCCCCCGCCACCCCGGTGTGCCCGGGGAATGCTTCAGGCTCTGCTCCCCCGCCACCCCGGTGTGCCCGGGGAATGCCCCCGGCTCTGTTCCCCCGCCACCCCGGTGTGCCCCAGAGATGCTCTGGGCTCTGGTCCCCCACCACACCAGCGCCCGGAGAATGCTTTGGGTTGACGCTCCGGACGGACGCCGCCGCCTCGCCCTCAGGGGCGGGCGAAAAGGGCGGGAAGCGCCCTCCTCGTGCCTGCCTCGCGCCCCCTCAGGACCCTGCCTCAGAGGGTCCGACACTCACCCGTCCCTACCCTTGTCCTTGTCCCTGTCCCTATCCCTGCTGCTCCGGAGGCGACCCTCAGAGAGACTAGCCCGGCCCGGAGCAGCTCCCAGTGCCCTCGGCCCGGCCTGGCCCCGCCCGGGGCTCACCTTCACCGCCGCTCCCGCACGGCCGCCATGTCACCCCGCGGCGCCGCCGCCCGGGAGGCGCGAGGGATGTGCGTCATTGCCGTGCGCCACGCGCGGGGCACGTCGGGACCTGTAGTTCCGGGGCCTCACGGCGGGCGGCGGCGGCGGCCCGGACCCGCCTCAGAACAGAACGCACGGATCGCGTCACCGGAGAAGGTTTAATGCGAGTTCGCCACGCTCAAACCGTACAGTTCGTTAACGCCCACCACCGAACCGGCCCGAGGAAACACACAACAAAATAACGAAAAAAAAAAAAAAAAACCTACTGCTGAATAAATACGTAATACGCATTTTGGACATCTCGACGACTGGCTTATCAATCCCTTCGTTTGATAACAGACAGTTCTGGATTTCATGTAACAGGATTTAGTACAGTTTTACTTCCCAAATGATTGTCTCTGCCTGGATTTTTCTCTCCTGGGCATGGGTGAGTGTGTGGCCTCAAAATAGACCTAAAAAGCTCCAGGAAAGCAGTGGGGAAAGCTGTATGTCCCCTTCCTCAGGCACATTCCAATTGTGTACAGCTCCTGCCAGAACTTACACGTTTAAAGCTATTCTGCCCCCATTAGAGTGACCCGACCCAGAAGAAGGGGTTCTACCCTGACAATCAGGCAGCTGAAGCTGGAGACAGACAACTAAAAGGCAGATAATTTTTTTCCTAAGGACAATCACTATGAATTTACTGCTTGTGAAACATGCTAGTCTGGCATAATGGTGTCTGATAAACAGGGCAGGTATCTCACAGGCACAGACAGAAAATGTTTCTGCCCCTTCCCTCTCTAACCACAGGTCTAGTCTAGACGTATTTTTACACCTACTGGTTCACCACAATCTCTCAGCACTTCCCAACCACTCATTTCTATCAGCCTTGACCCCACTGGAGAAGTTTCTGCAATGGGGTGTTTTGGTTTTCAATCTCAAATAATGGAAACACTGAATAATTATTTCCTGTAAGAACCAGAGAACAGCTCCTTCCCTCTAATGTGTCTGGACCATCAAAGAAAATTATTAAAACAATTTCTGACAATTGGAATGAAGCCACCAAAGACCACTGGGAGCTCTGAGTTGTTATACAGAGATTGATCAGAGCTTTTGACTATTGTAACATGGTATAGAACAGAGACAATTCCACAGTGAAGCCCTCCTGACTGATGTAGTTGTTCCCAGCCTTCTCTTCCTTAGATTTAATCTGTATATTGACATGGCCTGAATTCGGGTGTGCCCTTAGCAACAGAACATAGGGGGGTCTTTCAGCTCTTCAGTGTAATCCCAGAGGTAAACATCATCAGAGGACTTTCCTTTAGCTAACCAGAAACACCTGTGTTGCCACTGTTGCTGCTTTGAACTTTGTGATTTGCTTGCAGGGGCAGCAAAGAGGTAAGGAATCAGATGATCTTCAGGCTCTTACTACTCAGTTTCATTTGGTGTGACACTTAACTGTTATGACTCCTGAAGTCAGCTCCCTGATTGGTTTATATTTGGAATAATGTCCAGGAATTATTGTCTAACATCCACTCCCATTTATGCTGTGGATGAAAACAGGCTTCCAGCTTGTAACTTGCCTCCAAAAAGCTGGATTTCCAGTCCAAAAAAGCATTTTTTAAATCCAATCAATCACTGATGAAAGTTCAAGTAAATGGCACTTTCAAGAAACAGTGGATGAGGAGCAGAATCAAAAATGAAGGCACGAAATCTCCTTTGGACTTCTACAGCAATATTCCTAGATATTACCTGCAGTATAAGAGAGGGAGATCTTCCAGTAGTGGAGTCTTAGAATATCATTAAAAATCATATTAAAAATCATATAAAAATCAAATCCAAATAGCTTTGAACAACGCCTTAGAAACTCTCAGCAGCATTCCCTGTTTCCACTCAAAGTCAGCAGTGAGCAGGGCGAGGGAAAGGTCCTTCCTGGGAAGCATGACTCTAGGGGTCAAGAAAGGACACTGCAATGTAGCGCGTTCCTTTGGTGGTTGGAAGGCCTTCGTGGTAGTGGGTCAGGCGTCCTGGATGCATTAGGGTCCAGCCTTTCCGTGGAGCTCGAATGGAGCAGTTGTAGCGTAGGAACCGGCAGCCTCCTCCCTGGTGGGAACACAAGGGACACGTCAGCCTGGAAAAAGGACCTCAGGGAAGGGGTCCCTGCCTTCTGACAGCGCTTCTGAAAATGTGACAAGGTTCTTGGGGAATCTCCTGTGTTCTGGTGCATTCAAAAATCTCTTTCCTAGCCTAAGGCAGTCATTAATTGTAATCCTTAGTGCGAAGAAGCCCGATGTGGATCAGGGAAGGGTTTTCAGCTGCTCCAGGTGCTGTGCTGCACTCCTGACCCCCCGGCAGACACTCACCTCATAGTCAATGCCAACTCTGTTCAAGGCAATGTTGATGGTGAAGGTGGATGCGTCGTGGTGGGGCACTAGGGATGGCTGCTCGTCAGGTTTGTAGCGAACCACAAAGGCCAGTTCAAACTGGGTCTGAGAGAGAAGAACAAAGTGTACTCTGTTAGAGGGCTACAGTGGTCTGTGGCTTCTGAGCTGCAGAGCAGGGTGTAACACTGAAATTGCATCCCACTGCTAAAGGCAACAATCAGGCAGAAGAATGTCACTGAGATATTGCATATTTCCTAATGCACATATTTATGTCACACTGCAGGGTCAGTTCCTCTGTACTGGGAAATAGTGTGTGTATTGCTGGAGGATTCTGGCAGTGTTGTCACAAAGCTGCAGCTAGAGGAGGTGCTGAGCTGACCATGAGTTTTGATGTTAAAGTGGACATACCTTGGTGTAGTATCCTGGGTACAGTTTCTCTGTGATGGGTGCAATATAGTCCAGAAGAAACTTATACCATTCTCTTTCAAAGCCAATTTGGTTCATGTGTATGTCAATAGTTGGGACGTTCTCATATCCTCCTTGTATTCTGCTGTCCTGAAATAGAATCAACAGAAATACCCTTAAGGATGGGAACCTTGGAGTTAAGGAATGAAAAGTACTTGTTCCTGGTAACTACAAGTAAATATGATGTTTCTTTATCAGAATTTGCACGATGGAAAGCTCATTTCAAACCATAATTAAACCCTAAGGGAAACAATATTACCATCAGAGAGGCTGGACACTGGAACTTCAGAGGACACTAAAGAGGACTCAGGGAAAAATCCAAGTTAATTAGGAGCAAAATTAAAGTATTGTCTCTACTTTTCTGGTTTAATTCAGGATCTAATGCCTTCTCACAAGAGGCACCACTACCGCCAGGTATGCACAGAAAATGGTGTGGCCCAGAACTCAAAAGAGCTCCTGCTTTTACTTACCGTGTTGTCACCTGTGGACCACTGGCCATAATGTTCCATTTCTTCCACCAGCTCATCACAGGCAGTGTCAGTGAATATGGGGAACCAGTAAACATCTGGGCAGGGCTGCAGATAGGAGACAGGTGAGAACAGCACAACCAAGGACAGGTGCTTGAGGCAAAAGTAGTAAGGCTAAACTGAGCATATACTAAGTGGAAAGAAACTAAAAATATTGAGGATAGAAATTTGTCTTCTGATTTATGTGCCCCACTTCCACTTAAGAGAGCTGGAGATGTACTTCTAGGACAACGATTTGGCTCTAAAAGTACTTTCAAGGTCATGTTTCCTGTGCTCAACTGCTTGTTCCTGGGAATTACTATAACAATGATAAAGCATTGTCCTGATGCTCGTCTCCCATTCTGATGGATAAGAGTGATGTTTTCTTACCACTTCTACCAATTTCCCTTTCAGAGCTGCTGTGTAGTTTTCATGGATGTATTTTTCTCTCCAGTCCTGCAATTAGAAGATAAGCAAACCAGTAATTTCTGTGGGGCCCCTGCTTAAAGAGGTAATAAAAGGCAAGGCACTCATGCAAGCATTATTTCACAGGCTTTGAAGATCCATATGTTATGAATCCAAAAAACATGCTCTCTTTAAATTCTGTGCCTGTGCTCCTCATCCCACCTGAGAGACAAACATGACTACAAAGCCTGGACTTCCCATAGTGGTAAAGCTAATACCAGATTTTCCCACATGGCTGTGCCTGCTGAGTATGCAGGTTATCTCACCTCAGGATTGCTGAATATTTGCCAGAGGTCATTGTGGAGGTGATTTGTCTGGTAGTTTTCCAGGGACAGTATGTGTCCAAACTGATGCCGGTTTGTCAGGTACATAAAGACTCCCTGCAGGACAGAGAGAAATAAGAAAGGCCTCATATTTCTGAGAACCACCATGAAACCAAGCTGGACAGGTCTCCAAGCTATTCATTTACTCATTCTTTCTCCTGTGGGCTTTCAGTTCTATTTCCACCCTGGATATGAGAAACTTTGAAAGGTTTCAGGCAGAGACAGTAATTCTGTGTCCTGTCAGCCAGGGCTGGAAGCAGAGGAGAGCAGCAGCTGTGAGATTAGGATCTTCCTTCTTACCCTGTCAATCCCATTTAGAGTAGTCCTGAAAAGGCCCAAGAACAAAAATGTTGTCCACGTTTAGTGGTACATGGCTACACATGGTTTCACAGCAAGACAGAAATCCCATGCTGTTCCAAAGTCTGCACTGTACTGACCAGTACCAGTTTACCCTATCCCTGCCCTGGCAGAGCTGAATGCCTTGCAAGTACTTAATCCTGTACCCTTCAGCCTGGCATGCAGCTCTCCTCCCCTGCCAGCCTCTCTCCTCGACTGACCTGATTCCGAATGTTGTGGCAGAAAGCCATGTCAGCATCCAGCTTGCCACTGTGGAACAGATCTCCCAGGTCAAGCTCCGAGCGCAGAGCCTTGGCTTTAACCATGTAAACACTGCTGATGTAGGGAACATTCCAAAGCCCACTGAAACACAGCAGAAGAAAAGTGAGACTTGAAATACCACTAAGATACTGCTGGACTTGACAGGATGACAGGCAGAACTGCAGCATCAGCCAGGCTTGCCTAAATGAGCCAACTCAGAACAGTAGGGAGAAACCATACCAATAGAGATTGGCATTCCAGAAAAAAATCACTTATATTGCCCATAGCTTTAAAGCTGCACAAATGCTAGTCCACTGTGAAAGCAATTAATTGCTACTGTGTGTTTCTGCTAGGGACATAATTAATTGCTTGAATCTCTTCCCAGAGAGATCAACATATTTTTTCCAGTTTAAACCAGCCAAAAGTGCATAAGCTGATTTCCAGTGTTTATTGCACATAAAATGGCCTATAAAAAAGAGGGTCCCTCAAGAATACAAATGAAGCAACAATTCTATTTTGTGAATCTTCCATTCAAGGATCACCTGGTATTTTCTGAAGATTTATCTGACAGAGATTAAACAGCACTTTACAAGATTTTAAGGATCACACTAACTATAATCTCCAGGTGGGAAAACATGACATGAGTAAAATTAGATTATTTTAGCAGTCAGCACTCTCAAACTCTTGCTCCGATCGTAAGAAAATCTGCCCCAAGTATGTTATTGTCTCTGCTCAGGGGAGAACATAAAGCAGCTTCCAAATGAGAGCAGAGACTTCTTTTCCTTTCCTATACACAAAGACATTTGCGCTCTCTGGTTCTTTGACATCAGTTTAGTGATAATGTGCTGCAGCAAGCTTTATATTTCAGGGATTGTATCAGTGAAAAGCTGTCTTTGCATACTCACACTCTCCGCCTTTGAACAATATCCACATAATCTTCCGAGCGGGCGTAGTATCCTTCAGGGCTCAGTGCTCCCCAGAAATTGGACCATAGCTTCTCATGACGGCTTACCAGGGGGGCAATCACCAGCCTGGAAGCATGAAAGAAAAAGGAATTGCAGAACAGGATGTTGCCACAGGAAGAAAAGGAAAATATTTACAAACCACAGTACTGTAAGAGCTGTTTCCTCCCTCACTTACAGAGTTGCTGTTTTGTTAACTCTGTTGGAATGAAATGCCACATAAGAAAGGGTAAATATGGCCCCAGTCTCCTCTCTAACCATACCCTGCACCAGGTCTGTTAGAATCCGATTTGTTCTAGTGACTACATAAAAACAAAGCTAAGGATGATTTACATCCTCTGCCTAAAATCCAGAGCTTACAACTACAGTAAAAAAAACCCAAAACAAATCACATAAGAAATGTTTGGCTAACATCCCATCTCTGGCACAGCTCTCCTGGATTCCTGCACATCTCAGGGATGTGCCCTGAATTCCTCATGTGAGATGACCAGTAAGCATTGCTCAGACCAAAGAACTCACTTGTTCTGTTCAATCAGGATCCTCAGAGTCTCTGTGTTCTTCAGAACTACCTCAGCATCCAGGCTGAAGTAATAGTCACAGTCAGGATCCTTCCTGCACAAATCTCTACAGCCAGAGAAAACAAAAGTCACATCCTAAACCAGAGGAAGACAAAGGACAGAGCACCAAGAATTCCTTCACCTTGTAGTCTGAAGGTCTTCTGGGTGCTCAGAGAAGTTTGGTTTAATGTAACAACCCAGAAGGCCAGCATAATACAAGCACATCAGATTCAGTATCCAAATGCAGATACTGAGACACAGCCCAAATCACATTTAGCAAACTCTTTCCTCAGCTCAAACTGAAGCGGTTCCCATTTACAGCTGGCCCAAATCCACACCTGAGCTCAAACCTCCTGATCACAGACAGGAAGATACTCTCCCACTAGTTCTTAGTTTTGCTACAACACTCCTCCTCTTCAGAGATATAGGTGCAAATCCTTTGTGCTCTGTGGCTGGGTATATAGATGAGGGTGGGAGATACAGGGTTATCCTTCTGTCAGAACAAAGGACCAGTGAGAACTTAGTTTCTGAAACTGGACAGAGTGAACTGGTATGGAAGCTGATTTTTTCCCAATATATAAGAGCATCAGAGTTAATGCTAGAAAAACTGAAAAGGTGACTGAAAAAAGAAGAACAATCACTTGACAGGGATGATCCTCAGAAAAAAACAGATGTCTTAGTTTGGACATAGGCTGTCTCTGCTAGCTATCATGTATGGCCTCTTCACTTACATGCCCAAGTTACGTGCCTCAGCATTCTCCACCTCATCATCTGGTCCAATCACTTTGACAGTGAGATATTCTTTGCCATGCTCTTCTACAAAAGAGTCCACCTCCGTCAAGTGATGTTCCTCCTATTCCAAAAGTAAGGAAAAACAGGTAAGATGGGTTTATCCAGGCCACTCAGCCTCCTGTTCTTGAAAATGAGTAGACGGGCAACAGCTCTTAGGCCCACTTCCACACATTTACAGATGGATGGGTGTCATTGCAGATAAGTATGCGATCTTATGGGTGCCATTGCAGATAAGTACTGTGATTACACAGCCTGGAAGTCTAGCCCAAGGTTGCAAAGGTGCCTAGAGTAGAGGACGAGGTGTACATTTCCCACACATTTGCTAAGACCATCACAAGCCAACTTCACTTACGTGGTTGTGAATGAAGAGCTGGATTCTTTGCTTGGGGTAACGAAGGTTACGAAGCCGCAAGAAAAACTGGGAGAGGAACGGGGTGGGTTGCTCGATGAAAATGCCAATCAGAATCATTGGCAATGCATCATCCTACGTTCAGGGACAAGAGGAGAGAAGTGGCGAGTCATGTTTCACATCAGACACATAAGTTCCCATTGTAATTGTAAGACTTGTTTTGAGAGCTTTGCATAGACACATCAGCCTTACCTTATACCCCGTGAGGCTTCGCAGACCTTCATCACACACTGTGCAGCCAGTCTCAAATGTCCATATTTGGGGAATGTAGTTTCCCAGGTAGTTCAGCTGCAGCTGCAAAAGGCAATTTGCCACATTATGCATTACAGGGCAGGGGAGTTTCTTTGTGTGCACCTCCACTGTGGGATCACATTTCAACTTCATTTACCTTCTCTGTTAACTAAAGAATCTGAAAAGCATGACAGCCTGAGGGTCCAGCTGTATGTGCGTCTTTGAACCAGATCCATCTTGCTGCTATGGGCCTGGAATGCTTATTGTTTCTCAAATGTAAATGCACACAGGGAAAGTCAATATATGTGAAGGCAGTAACCCCATCCATCGAGCCTAAAGAGTCACTTTGCAACAAACACAGACCAAATCTTTCTTTCAGGACAGTCCACTTACCTTGGTGGGTCTATTTCCACGGATCACCACAGGCAGAGTGTCATATAACATGTTTCTTGCTCTCACTCGTGAGTTTTCAAACTTCAGAACTATCTCATCTGGAAATGACATTGTCATCATGTTAAGGCTTTTACTGATAATTAGAAGCACAATGCCTCATTTATACTGAAAAACTGATGAAAGTGTGGACAATGAGTAACGGTGCACAAGTAGTTTAAAGGCTACAGACCAAATCTGTAAAGGAGAAAAAAATATTCAGAATTATCCTGTGAAGTAACAGGAGGATGGCTGGGAAGCTGGACAATGACTGGGAATTGGCAGAAGCCATACTGAAAGATTCTTTTAAAACTGGCATTGACAAACTGTGCAGTGAGGAACAGCTACTGATGACAGGGACAGCTATTGATGGGAGGACTCAGGCCCTTCTCACCTAAGTGTTTTATGCATCTGATATCTCTCTTTGTCACCCCTCACAAAAGTCCATCCTCCTGGCAGAGATCATTCAAGACACTGCCTCAATAAAACCATACAAAGTCCTTTGGAAAAAAGACTAGCACAGATACAAACTGCAGTCTATCATTGATATAATGAGCACAGAAGCCAAAAATTACACCTCCATTGTCACTTTTTACCTGACTAGAATAAAAATGGAATGGTGCAAGACTGAAAACATTAGGCAGCATTGACAGGAGAGTAAGTGAATCCCTCTTGCCAGGACTAGCAAAATCAAGCAGCAGGTCAGGTCAGAAGCCTGGTACAATCAGTGAGTGTTCACAGGCATATCTGGCCACTTCTCAGCTCCCGTGGCATTCCAGCACGGCTCTGAAGCGGAAAGACAGGCAAGCCCTAGGCAAGGCTGTGTGTTATTACTTGCACTGAAGTCCCTCCCAGTTTCAATCCCCAAGGCTAATGCAATCCGACACGCCTGGAGATCAAAGTGGCAAGGAGGTGTAAAATGAAAAACCTGACCTGCATTCCCTGAAGTGGAGAAGGAATTGCAATGAGAACCTAGTTGGTCACAGTGGAATTACAAACAAATCCCAGAACTCTGGCAGAGACTTTTACTAAAGCTTATTCTGTAGGGACAGCCATTTCTGAAATACAATCCCTTCAGCCATTACTTTATTTCTGGTGTCAACATGCAAGTTGCATTCCAAAGAGAAATGAGCTTCCTTCTTCCATCTCACCTAATGCTCCATTTAGGTTTTGGAAGATCCGGCTTCTTTGGTCTAGGCTGATGTTGATACTTTCCTTTAAAAGAATTAGATAAATAACCTTAATTAGAACACAAAAGGCATCCATTCTTTACATGCAACAGACTCTATGCTCAGTGAAGATATATCCCATTCCTACAGTCATTTGCAAACCCTCCAAACTCTGAAGCCTAAAACATTCCCAGATAATCATCATTTTCATCCAAATCTGGGACAATTCGCCATTTTGTAGAACAATTTAAATATATTCTATTAGGGAAAACTATGCAACTCCCCTCTCCCCCCTTTTAAAGCTGCTGAGGGTGTGTCAATAAGTCTGTATCATATGGACGAAGTAGACTCACACACAGTCCTATAAACCCCACAATACATATAATACACAGGAATGCCAGATATCAAAACCATCTGCTGTGAAAAGTTTCTTGCCTTCTATCCACAGGGCAAGTGTAACCCCAAGCATTGCCCCAGGTACCAGTGTCAAACCAGAGGACAGCAAGGTGCAAGATCAGCTTGTGCAATCTTTGTTTTTATCCCCTGCTGCAAGTCACACTCTGACTGAGTAGGACTAAAGTGCAGCTCTGATTTAACAGAGTTCTGTGTCCCTGCAGGTGTCTATTAAGACTGATTACTAGAAAGGACAGCAGGGTGCTAACATCCGCTGTCTGAGTGCCAAGTCAGGGGAATTACTCAGCCCTTGCATGGCACAGGGCCAGAACTGCAGATGAGAGCATTAAAGGGACTGTTCATGTTAAAGTATCACAGGCCATACTCAGATTTGAGAACTAAAAAAGTCCAGCTGTTCTAAATTTTCTACCAGCCTTGCTGGTAAAAAATTGCAAATCTCTCTCTAATTAGTCTGATAGCAGTTCCCTATTCCAGATGTTTCCTCTTGATTTGTAAATTGCTGTTACAGTTTGAGTTCTCAGTTCCCAAACATTTGGTCTGTCCCCAGGGACAGACTGGCCTCTGTAATGCACAACTGGGCAGGGACAGCAGAACCAGAATGACCTGTGGGCTGGATGGTCTGGCCAATGCAGCACGCAGTGCTGGAATGGCAATGCTCCTTCCAGGGTCCATTCTAGGCTTCTGTAGGATGTTACATGGCATTTTCCAAAGATGTACTTCAGTGCCAGGTTGGATATCCCTAAGTCAGCACTGCACTCTGCAGTTTCAGCTCCCCTGGGAAGAGGCTGGTTAGTTCCACCACACTCAATGGCTTTAAACACCAGCACCTACAGATACTGGTATGAGCCTCCAGTAAGACTTGTTTTCAGACATTTCTCTTCCCATTCACATTTTACACTTAAATATAAAAATTGCTAATAACAGAAAATGGGGGTACTGGCTAGAATGCACATTTTCAGAAACCCAGAATCTAGATACACCTACTCTTTTCTCTGGATCCAAGAAGATATTTGTATAGAAGAGCTGGTCACTGTCATCATCCTGTCCTTGCCACTCCTCCACAAGCTTCTTCAGGTTTGGAGCATAACCTATGAAGCCTGTGGGAATAAGTATGAGGAGGTGTTTCAACCCAGATGACCAAAAAATGGAAGTACTCCTGTATACATACTTTCACTTCTCTCACACGAAATCTCACTACACCCTGTGTTGCTGCAGAGACTCATCAACTTTCAGTTTGCTTTGCCATTTCTCCCACAGGTCAAATAGGACGAGAAAACTGAAAGAGGTTCTCAACTGAAAAGTAAGCTCAGTGTCTCACCTCCAGAACCCAGGAAGCGTTTTCCATCTCGCACCTCAGGATACTTGGCTTCCAACTTTCTGTCAGGATAGATGTAATTCTCTGCTGAGAAAACCACCTTGCTCTTGGCTTGTTTGAACTTCTTCAGCAGTTCTGTGGGGCCCGAAGCAAAGAGCACATCATAGCTAGAAAAAGAGACAGACAAAAAAGGACAAAAGGAATGGAGTCAGAAAAACATGTCAGTGAGAAAAGTTTCTAGAAACTGCTAATTCTTTGGGAATCCCTTTCTTTTAGTTCTGTTTAACCAGTATTACATTTTTTGTAATGCAACTAATTAAAGTGTAGTCTTATTTGTATGCATATGAAAAGACAGTGAGACTCCAAACCACCCTTTTCTCTCTTCACTTTTCTCTGGCAGACTAATTCTTGGCTTTCAGGATGTGCTGCAGCCTACTTCACCTTATAAAACAAATAACTCTGGTAAGAAAGGCCTGCATAGTTCCACAGGAATTGTCTGCTCATTCTCTGCAGACAGAGGCAGCCAAATTCCACTGTGGCAGAATCAGGCACAACACTATCAACTTCATGCAGGAATTGGCATCAGCCTATTCTGATCAGACCTTCCCAACTGCCACAGATGCAGCTCTGAGTGATTCCCAGGAAACGACAGAGAATTCAGGGGGAAAAAAACAGAGATCTGGACACACTTTTCAAAAGCAATCGATTTCACAGTTCATTTCTTCTCAGTGAGAACCTCTCCAAACAGCTGTAAGATTCAGTTCATGGCAAATTCTTCGCAACCATTACCTTTCCACAAAAAGGATGATCAAGTCCTCCTTATCCACATACTGCTTCAGAGCTGACTTCAGGAGACGGACCTTCTGCCCACCTCCAGCTGGCTGCTGGTCATCTCCACCCTGCCACTCCTCATCCAACCCCAGCACCTACACAGCAACAGGCACAGGGTCACCTCAACAGGGCACTTTCCCAGAAAGGCTCACAGCAAAGGACCAGAACCCACAAACTTACTGGTCCTGATAACTCCCAGTGCAAATCACAGCAAAAGTAACAGCCCCAGGACAAATGCACTAGGCAGCCTTTGATCCACTCTCTGGGCTGGACAGTCAGAGTAACATGTAGCACAGTGACAAAGCACTCCTAGCCACAGGGACAGAAGCACACTCCGTGCTGTGTGTCTTGGCTGTGCAATGGAAAAGTGCCATGAGGCTCCCTTGAGCAGGAGTTACGGATCTCATCCCAAGCCAACACTCAGGATACTGCAGAAATGACCCAGTCACGGTACTTTTCAGCCAGCTGAGCAGGTGTGTCCTCTCTTGAGCTGTTATTTAATCACTGTAGGGCCAAGTCTTATCCATTCCACAATTTGAAATTCCCTTTGACCAACCACCATGGAAACTGCTAGACATCACCTGGACTTTGTAGTTGAAGAATTCAGCTGATCTTCTGAAGCGTTGGAATCCTTCAGTCTCCTTGGTGGCAACAGTCAGAACCAGCAGGTTTTCTGCACACAGGAGAAAGCACAAGAGATATTCAACTGGTGCTGTTTTTCACAACCTGCTGTTCCACACCTAACTTGACTGTGGGTATAAAATGAGAGATTATGTAAAGATACAATTTCATTGCCTGAGTTCTGAGCTAAAAAAGGAAAATAAAATGTACTAAGTGGGTTTTTTGCCCTGCTAGTGAAAATTACAATTCTCTTCTCTCACACAGAGTATAAAGGAAATTAAACTTGAACATAAAAAAAATAGAACTACTACAAAATGCCCATTTGGGTGTCATCCATTTAATGCAGTTTTGACTTTCTCTTTCCCACAGAGCTGCTTTTTTGTCACTCAGCATTGACTGGATGTAGGGAAAACCAAAATTAGACTAAATGTTATTATTCCCTCCCCATGGCGGCTCCAACTTTCTACTGCATTCCTGAGGCATTTTCCAGTTTTTCATATATATTCAATGTGAATTTAATTGTGCTATAATTTTCATTTACATTCTCCTCCCAAACTTGCTTTTCGTTTCCAGTCGTTCAGAAATGATAAAACTAAATCCTGAAGCTCTCTTTCAGAAGTTTCTCTAGGGTACCCTGGAATATGATTTTTACATGGAAGTTCTGGTTTCCTCGTTGCCATGATGAAATGTTATACTTCACCTTAACAGTTTTGCTGAAGTAGGAATTTGTATAGGCTCTGGCAACAGTGCTTAAATGCAAATCCTGCCCATCCGATTTAAACATCAAGAAATACCAGGAAAAACTGAAAGCACATTTTCTTGGCCTCAGGAGGCTTTTTTTGGAACAATGAATTTTTTCAATGGATGTACCAGATGTATCTCCCTCATGTACCCAAACTGATATTCTGTCTGGTCTTAGAGAGGAAGGATCTAGAAGCTGGAGTTTTAGATGGACCTGACAAAGGCTGCAAAAGTAAAAAATTAGTGTAAGACTCCAAGTTATGAAGAAAGAAGATATTTCCAAAGATATTCCCCATATCCTTTACCTGCATGAGAATAAAAAGGAGAGGAGAGATTGAGAACAGCCAATAGGTCAGGTCTAATTGTATTTATTAGACAGGTGCACAAAGTGATAAATAAAAGAATATGAATCCCTTATAGGTGCAGTTTTTAAGAGCAGATTTTTAGATGTATGAAGTGCATTCCTAATCTAGCTCCTCCAGCACACCCCAGTGCCCTGTGTCCAGCTCAGTCAGAGGGAGCAAACAAATCAGTAAAATATGTATGTCCTCGGGGAATATGTTAAAGCCATTGAAGTTTCTAGCCATATGATGGCACACAGAAAGTCACAGCAACTTTATAAGAGAGCTCTGAGCTCACGGATTCTGAGAAGGTGAAGATCATACTGCCAAGGAAGAAGGAAACAAACATGGGTTTGCCAGAGAGGAATGTAAAGACAGCCCTCAAATTCTAGTGCATGAGGGGAGAAAGCATATGGTAATGATAAGAGAAGGAAAGAAGGAAAGAAATAAAGGATCCTGACTGCTGTGCAATTATTTCAGCCCAAAATCTCAGGCATCTCACATTAAATAAATCACTTATTCATTTTCATGCTGCCACCCCAAGAAAGCCACACACTGTTTATGACTTGACTGCCAAAAGTTTGCTGGACAGGATGAGTGCTAAAGGCTCACGCAGAACAGGAAGCAGTGTCCTATTTCTAAGACAGAAAAGTTCTCCCCATGCAGTTTGTGAACTCAGAGGAGCATGAAAAACCAGCACAAAGACCACTCTCATCCCCAGTAGAATTCCAAGTTAGATTCCCTGTGCGGTAGGACGCTGAGAGACACTAAGCTCAGTTTCTGTTCTAAGAACTCCCTGCAGTAGCGAGAGCTTTCCATCCCAAGAGACATTCCTTCAGCCCAGCACTGGAAGTTTGTGCTGAGCTATGCTGCCCCCACTCCTACTGCTTTAACCCTTTCTTCTCTTTTCCAAAGATACTGCTGAACACTGATGCAGCTGATAGGTACTTCCAAGGACAGAGCAGTAAACCCTGTTACTTTCAGTATCACATGCAAACTTTTCAAAACATCCTAAACGGATTGATGCTTCCCTGTTTCCCATATCACAGTCAATTTTCATATGTAGAAATGCAGCCTGTTCTGCTAAGCTGGGCCTCCTGGACCCAAAGGTTCCCTGGGCCATGCTGACAATTAGGAATTGTATAAATACATTTAATAAAGGCATGGCTGCAAAATACAAACACAGGGTGGTTAACAAAGCAAGCACTGGACTCGGAACCAGGGGAGCTGGACTGTATTGCTGGTTCTGCTATGCAATAAGGAGCCAATACTGCTATCCCTGTTTTTCCATCTGTAGAATGATAAAAGAGGACATTTACCACTTTTGTGAAGGTTTTAGAGCTCTATAGATGAAAAGGATTCTGTAAGAACAAAGCACTGGAACAGGAACCCTGATACCAAGATCACAAGGAAATGATTCAGTAAACTTCTGAGTTTTTATAAAGAATAAAAATCAGAGACCAGATGAGTTCAGTAACAAAAAAAAAAAAGTTATTTACTTCTGCCCTAAGTCTACAGGGAAAGCACATCTGCAGCTGCATTTTAGGACAAGGAATGAATTTATTCCTAGGTTGTGATTTGGGAAATCTTACTGTGCCACTTCCTGTTAAGATAGAGAGTGTCTAAGAAAATACCATTAATATGGGGATCAAATAGAAAAAGAACAGTGCACAATTTAACAATGGATAATATAATCTCTGTATTACAATTACAGAAGAATTTTTAAAAATTCTATCAACTACAAATAACTGTGCTGAGAGCTTTTGCAGAGATCTAAAAGAACATCCAAGAGAGACGACAGGTATCATTGCTCTCACATTACTCTGGGGAAGCTGAGGCACGGGAAGGATGAGGTATTTTCTCTTTGAGCCATGCCAAAAGTGATGGGTTCAGAAAGCAGTTAATTCCAAATCCCTCTTCCTAACAAATTTACCTCATTCTCTTTCCCAGCCCTCAGTTTTATATCTCTAGTGCAGTCTAAAACCTTACTAAAACCATGGAAGATTTGAGATATGCAAGGAAGGCAGGATAGCACAGAGATTCTTTGTTTTAATTATGCCACTATAGCCAAAGAACTCCCAACACCCCCACAGATACACACTAACTGTATTAAGTAATGTACATATATAACAAAGGTAGTTATACCAGACTCACACTGTGAAGGGAAATATTCGAGGTAACAAGATTAAATCTCCTCCTAATTGCCACTTCTCTAATGAAGACAGAGATAATTATCCAAACTTCTTGGCAGAGTGACAGTGTGTGAACCACTTTGTCAGTGTTGCTGACATTCTGTGGCTGCCCTAATCCTCTGCTGTTCTACCAGCTACTCTAGAGCTTCTACCAACTGTTTACGGGAGGACAGACTGATGCTATTTTAGGAGCATCCCTGATCTTGAGTCACAGTGTGGCCAGTCTGGAATCAAACGCTCTCCCGCTACCTAATTCTTGAACCGCCTAAGTTCAAAAGCAGGGAGGGGCTGACCCAGGTGGGGTGCAACCCACGGGACCGAGAGTCCTTCACCGGGATGCAATGCTATTGCCACACGAAACTCCGAGCTGTGAGCCGCCCGAGGCTCGAGGTGCCGCCCCGGGGCTCGCACTCTGCCGTGGGCTCGGGTCGGGCAGCGTTTGGAAGCGAGACCAGACCAGCAGTGGCACCCAGGGCGGCTGTGCCCGTCCAGCAGCCTGACCGCCGGCTCCCCGCGCTGCCGGTGCCCCGGTGCCCCGAGCAGCCCCTCCTTACCTTCCTGCTGCGAGGCACGGCCGCCCCCCGCCCCGAGCAGCGCCAGCACCGCCCAGAGCAGCGGCACCCCCGGAGGCACCATGGAGGCGGCTTCCCCCCGCCGGCAGCTGGCACTGCCCGGGGGCGATGCCTGCGGGACGGACCGGGCGGCTCCGGGGCTGTGCCACGCACCACACCCGCCCGGCGCCCGGCGGGGACGAGCGGAGGAAGCGGGGAGGCGCTGGCTCCTCCTCCCGGGCGGCCCCGGCCCCCGCGAGAGGCGGGCGGCAGCCGGGGCAGGGCCGGGAGACGGGGCGGGACCGCGTGGAAAGCGGGGTTACACCGGGGCGAGGAGCTCGTGGGTTTGATCCCGGAGCTGCAGCGGCTTTGCCCGGGGTGCGGGGTGCAGCGGGGCTTGGCTGCGGGGCTTGGGACACCGGGCAGGGGATGTGCGGAGGGGCAAACAGGCATTGAGCTAACGATTGAGGAGGAGAGGAGTCACTCTCCGGCCAGCTTCAGCTACTGCTGGGCTGAAGCTAGCTGACACTCCTAGGATATTTATGTACAAAAAGCAAACCAGAAATGGACTGTAATGTTATGCACAGCTCTAGAAACTGGAAGCCTTATTAAATACCTTCTTCATACCTTCTTCCTTCCTATCACCTCCTATATTTCCCTGGTGAACACAAAACCTGCAGTGGTTTTGCTTCCTGTACTAACTGGTTTTCTCTGGCCATCTTTAAGTCTTACATTAATCTCTGTGGCCTTGTGCTGAGTTTTCTTGCTGTAGCCCTGATCACTTATCCAGGCATCTTTTTCTATTTAATTCTGCCTTTGAGAACAAGCCAAATAAACCTGTCTTAGAAAGTTACACTTCTTAAAATTAACATTTGCTTTACGGTCACTTCTACACTGCAGTGAGTGTTAGGTTTAGATGCAGGGAAACAGTTTTGAGCCTGCAGGACACCAGATGAGGAGCTACCACTGACACGGATCCTATGTGAGGCCTGTCAGTAAACCAACTCTTTAAAACAGAAATCACAGATATAACAGGGTTCAGATTTAAAAGAAATAAAACAAGAAGGCATGAGGAGAAAAAAATCAAGCACATTAGAAAGGCCACACTGTAGCTAACTGGCATTCTCCATGATTCATAACAGCATCATCCCAAAGAATTCCCATTACTGTTTGTTTGTTTGTTCACTGAGAATATTCTTGAGTGTGTTCAAAGCACTTTTCCTTCCATTCCTTCTCTCCAAAGCAGGAATTCCCTCATAATTACCAGGTAAACAGAACAGTCCTCATGCTCAAGCAATGAGCATTCCAGGCAACAACCCAAGGAAATACTAGTTCTCTCTAAGGTAGTGATTTCAGAAAACTTCCTTTTGCAAAGCTGCCAGTTTCCCTAAACGAAAAAAAGAGAGAGAACATACTTTCTCTTTAGATTTCTTCAGTACTTTGCAAGCCCAGACAAAGCCTGTGATAAATCTGTAGCAGCTTCAACAGTTTAAGGCAGGAGACACAGCAAAGATGTTCAATCCTCCACCTTCAGACCTCAGACTGAGAGCTGCGACACAACATGGATTTTTAAAATTGCAAGTTTCTCATTTTAATGAAGTTAAATCTCTCCAGTCTAAAATGAGCAGTTTTGCACTCCCAAAATCATGAATGCCTCACTGTTTATGCTACTGTACCCAGGCTGTCTCTGTTTGACAGCTTTGTATTCTGCAGCTACGCCAACCCACCAAGCACATTTCCTCCCTGTTAGTGTGTTTGCACCGCTCTGTGCGCCGGCTGTAGCCGGCTGCCTGTCTTTTTAAACAGAGCCAGCTGCCAATGCAGATGTTCCAGTGAGTACGTGCAACACGTGCTCCAGGCGGAGCAGTAACTTCCTGAAAATTGGAAGGGTCAGAGCTCTGCTCTTACAGCAGCCTCAAAGCTGAGACACCATCAGCCCCATTGAAACCTGCAGGGAATGGGGTCTCACCCGCCGTTTTGGGATCCCACTGCCCCCCTCGCCCGAAATCAAACAGCTCATTTGCAGGAATAAATTAAAAACGTGTCTCCTTTGTTTCCCTTCACTGAGCTGGTTCATTGACTCAACCTAGTCGAGCATTTCACATTTGGCTTTGACTTACAGTATTTCTGCCTCACTTGCTTGAAACTGTGTTTCTCGTTCTGTCTTTCTGGATACTGCTCTGGATACAAAGCTTTCCTGTGTACGTCTAAGACACCCTGCTCTCCGTTCCTCTATTTACTACACAGTGGAATACAGTTGGATAGAAATTCCTTTCCTGCATAGTCTCTGTTGTGGTAAGGCAGTAAACTGCCACGGGAATTACGGAAAACCCCTCCAGGCCTTTTCGATCGGTGCAGTGACCCGGGCAGGAGACGCAAAACCTCAGGCTCTCGGCTAGAACTGCTCGAGGACACCCGCGGATAGAGCAGAGGGAGCGGGGCAGGGGCCGGGCGGGCCCGGAGACAGCGGGTCAGAAGCCGGGGGGTCCTGGAGCCGGCGGGGTTGGAAGCTGGGGATCCTGGTGCCGGGGGTCCCGCAGCTGAGGAGGCTCGGAGCCGAGAGGGGTCCCGGTAACGGGAGGGGCCCGGAGCCGGGGGGCTGGAAGCCAGGGGTCCCGGTAACGGGACGGGCCCGGAGCCGGGGGGCTGGAAGCCAGGGGTCCCGGTAACGGGACGGGCCCGGAGCCGGGGGGCTGGAAGCCAGGGGTCCCGGAGCTGAGGAGGCTCGGAGCCGAGAGGGGTCCCGGTAACGGGAGGGGCCCGGAGCCGGGGGGCTGGAAGCCAGGGGTCCCGGTAACGGGACGGGCCCGGAGCCGGGGGGCTGGAAGCCAGGGGTCCCGGTAACGGGACGGGCCCGGAGCCGGGGGGCTGGAAGCCAGGGGTCCCGGAGCTGAGGAGGCTCGGAGCCGAGAGGGGTCCCGGTAACGGGAGGGGCCCGGAGCCGGGGGGCTGGAAGCCAGGGGTCCCGG
>VZTG01004409.1:387828-411156 GCA_013397845.1 Melanocharis versteri
GCGCTGCGTCCAGACGGGGCCCGGGGCCAGCGCCGGGGACTGCGTGACGGTGCGGGAGGAGGTGGTGGCCCACCGCAGCCGGCCGCATCTCTACCTGCAACGCATCCGTATCGCCAACCCCACCGAGCGGGTGGCCGCCTTCGAGGCCTCGGCCCCCGCCGCCGCGTCCGCGCTGGGCGGGCGCTTCGCCACTAGCCTGGAGAAGGTGGAGGAGCGGCAGTTCCTGCTCTCCTCCGGCCGCCTGCTGCTGGCCGGCAGCCCCAAGATGGTGCTGGTGGTGGTGGCTGCCAAGAAACTCGTGAGCCGGGTGCAGGTCGCGCCCAAGTCGCACTTTGATGAGACCGTGCTGTCCGTGGTGTACACCTCGGAGCCCATCGAGGTCTCCAGGCTGGAGGACACCTTCAGCAAGCTGAGAGAGGCAGCCAAGAAAGAGATGCTGGAGGTGATGGAGATGGGGGTGGACGATCTTTTCCAGGAGCACCAGCAGACCTGGTCTGACTTGTTCATTTCAGGTGAGGAAGGTGATGCTCAACTTCCACGGGGTTCCTTTAGAGGGTGGCTGAAAGCTCAGTGTTCTGGTTGCTGTTAGGTCTCCAGAGGCTCTGGTCTTCCTGATGGGTTGTGGGATAATAAAACAGTGTTCCTGGTCTGGAACCCAGCTTGCCTTACAAAGTGGAGTACACCTGACTACGTACAGGAAGTGATAGAAGAACATTTATAATCCTTCTTTTGTTTGTTCTGCTTTTCGTGGCTTCAGGAACTTCACTGATTTGCCCTGCACGTCAGCTGGAAATAATGTTGACCTTTAGTGATAGCATAAAAGACAAATTCTGCATGGAAGTTAAGTGCCGTCCTACAAAGATGCTTTTTCTTAAGGTTTTGATGTCTTACATAAAAGAGTAGCTGACCAAATAATGTAGAACTTGTTATTTTATAAAAAGATTATGTTCTTTTGGCAGATCATCCTTGCAGAGTCATGATGACAGCCCTGTAAGGCATCTGTGTGTAAGATAACTTTGTTTTTAGTTGGAGCTTGGCGTTCAAACTCCCGAGTAGCAGAGAGAGTATCTTCTTAGACAAACACAAGGAAACATTTCACTTTGATGTTTTATGGACAAAGGTTTCTTAGATGTTATAAAGAACACCTGCATACTGAACATCAACATGCACGTTTGACCTTCTTTTCCTCCAAGTTAATGCCTGACTATTGGTTGTTTTCTTTTGCTACAGGGATTGAAATGAGAAAGATCACAGATGCACATACCCCATCCAGTGAGACTGTCAACATGACCCTCTACTACGTGCTGTCAACTGTGCCAGCCCCCTTGCTAGACCCACTCATCGGTGGTGAGGACAGGGAGAAGATTGAAGCCAGCCTGAACTATGCTGACCACTGCTTCAGTGGCCATGCGACCATGCACGCCGAGAACCTGTGGCCACCAAAGCTGACCAGTGTCACCCAGATTCTGCAGCTTTCAGACCTGTGGAAGCTGACTCTCCAGAAGCGGGGATGCAAGGGTCTTGTGGCATCTGGAGTACACGGACTCATGCAGGGAATGGTGCTTAGTTTTGGGGGTCTGCAGTTCACAGAAAACCATCTTCAGTTTCAGGCTGACCCCGACGTACTTCATAACAGCTATTCCTTACGTGGGATCCATTACAATAAGGACTTGATCAATTTAGCTGTTCTCCTGGATGCTGAAGGAAAGCCCTTCTTGCATGTGTCTGTGAAATTCCAGGACAAGCCTGTCAGACTGTATGCGTGCGAGGCAGGCTGTATGAATGAGCCCGTGGAGCTGACCTCAGAGGCACGAGGTCACACCTTCCCCGTCATGGTGACTCAGCCCATCACACCACTGCTTTATATATCAACAGATTTGGTTCACTTGCAGGACCTGAGACACACACTCCACCTAAAAGCTATCCTGGCTCATGAGGAACACATGGCCAAGCAATACCCAGGCTTACCCTTCCTGTTCTGGTTCAGTGTGGCCTCCTTAATTACTTTGTTTCACTTGTTTCTGTTCAAACTCATCTACAACGAATATTGCGGGCCGGGAGCCAAGCCACTCTTCAGGAGTAAGGTATAAGGCTGCTGCTGCTTTTGGCTGCTGTCCACTGAGTGTTGTCAGCCTGATGTTGTGTCAGCTGTGCCTGGGCAGGCTTTGTCTTGGACTGTGAAGATTTTCAGTCTCTCTTGAAACAAGTGATCTGTGACCTCTTCTTGCAAGAAGAAGGATTAGGGCAGGGGTTGGAGCAGTTAGGGCTCACAATCATTAGGAAAGGTAAACTCATCATCTGCCCTTAGGCATTTGTGAGGCTGCAGGTGGAGGCAGACACAGCTTTCTGTCCTTTTTCCACACATCAGTGTAGGACATTGCTTGTTTCTAGGCCAGCAGTTGCAGCTGTGCTATGAGATGGTGTTTCTTGTTATTCAGTACCAGAAAGCGTGTGAGAGAGCTGCTGTACTTGTCTGTACTGCTGTGTGGAGACCTGCACACCTGCCTGCCTTCTCTGAACGTGTGATGTGTCACACAGGAACACCCAAAGGTGGGCTGGTGTTCTGAGGTGAAGGTGCTGGCTTGCTGGGACTCGTGGTACATGTTCATGTTAGAGGCACTGTGCAGTCCTCCATCAAACCACATTTACCACCATCATTTTGGGAAGATGCTGAATTGGTGTTTCTTCCAGTCAGACAAAATACAAAGCCATGTTATGGAAAGTACTGAGTGCTTTTTACTGTGAGTTGGAGGTTCTGGCTTCAAGCTCTCATGCCTCTCATCTGGGTGTAAAGAATTCCAAGTTGTTTTGAGTTGCCTTGGAAAACTTATTTGCTGTAAAAACTTAGCACAGAATAGACAGTAGATGGTGAGTTTTGCTCTTAGTACTGGGACTTTCTGACTGTGTGTTGATATGAAGTGGAAATGCAAGACCAGACTGGGTTTGCTCTATGAGGTAGTTGTGCTGTTCAAAGGCTTCCTTCCTGCGGGCTGAACAGAGATAAATGCAGGTTTCGTTTAAAAAAAAAGGAGATGATAGTTAAATAGACATGTCAGAGGAGAAGTTGTAGCTTTAGATTGCCCCGTTATTCCAAATTATAAAAACAAATTGAATTTCGGATAGCTAAGGCTGAACAGAAGGTATTGAACTAAACTTGACAGTTGGTATGTAAGGGGTGCTTAAAGTGAGTTGGAAATTTCCCTGTCAGCTCACTGTTTTTGTCATGTTGAACACTGGAGATCAAGCCTGATCCCAAGCAGGTCTGAATACCTGTGATCCAATACAAGATTGAGTGGGAGGTGCTTGTAGCTAGACAGACTAACCTAGGAAGAGGTAGGTTAGAAATGTATATCACACAACTGCAGTTACAAACCTCTGATCATGATCAAAACCTCAGTGCAAAGGGGGGAAGGGGTTAGGAGGTGATGTCAGTTGTTGTGTAACAGCTGTGCCCTGACATGCGCCTGAAATGTGTCCTTGGAATTACGTAATTATGTCCTTTCACTGTTGTCTATCCAGTTGCCTTTGTCATCTCCAAGACTTGCCTTCTGCCTTTTACCGAGTGACTTGTTGACCATTGCTGCAGGTGACAGCCCCCGACTCTGCTCGCTGAAGTGCCCAGAAGCTTCACAGCCACAGCCCGGGGCTGACCTGACACCTCGTCCTCCTGGGCACTGCAGAGCAAACAACTCTGCTGCCTCGTCTTAGTTGGACCTACTTCAAATGAAGGTGATGCAGAACTTGATTCCAGAAACAGGGAAGAAGTGGAAGCCGGATGAAGTCCAGAATCTGTAGCAGTAAGCAAGACAGATGGTGTTGAAATAACGCCCTGTTCCATTAATTGAATGGGAACATTTCCGTGTCCAAGTGAACTTAGTCCTGCTTTCAGCCTTCATTTGCACAAGACACCTGGCAGTTTTGCAGCTGATAACAAGGACCGTTTGAAAGCAACAATCCTTTTGTGCCTTGCTATGACAGGAATCTAAGACTTGGAAGGTGTGGTGATTAAATAGTTTATCCCAGAAGCTTGTGTAACAGATGTTTCCTTTCCCTGTAAGCTGTTCAGTTTCCTAGGAGTAATCCATTTGGTGAAAATACTTGGAAGATATACTAAGTCCTTTGATATTTTGATCTGTTTTTTTTTTAATTCTACAGAAAAATAAAGGATGATGATTCCCTTCTGAGAGTTAACTAGAAAACTTTAGTGTAACTTCCTTTCTGGTATACAGTTTTTAATTTATTGCTTGGGGAGAGGGGTTGTATGTTAATTTTCCCTCCACTTCAGTAACAGTCAATTGAACTGTAGATATCTAAGTTCTTGTAACAGGTTTTTCAGCCTTTATGACTGTAGAGTGCAAAATCGATTTAATGAAATTGTTTTCTGGATATACACTTGGAAATGCTGATCTGCAGGTTTCCTATTCTAAGCCTATTGAGATTTTGTGCATTGATTTGTTTTGGCTATGGGGGAAGACATCCCACTTTCTAGTGACTTACAGGTTGTTTGGTTTTAAAATACCAAAGCTGTTGTTTCTAAATAAATACCTTTCAGTCTAATCTGATTGCTGAAATGTGGTTGGGTTTTTTGTTGGTTTTGTCTCTGTTCTCTCCTGCCTTTGCTCCCCACCCAGTTTAGACAAGCAGAGCTTTATGTTACATCTGTGGCCAGTTCTGACTGCAAATACAGTGTGGAAAATAATATATAAATGGGTATAAGCCAGGAACAGACAATTTGGAAGGCACAACAAGGGACAAACACACAGGATAATGCTCATCTCCGTTTCCTTGCTCAGTATAACCTTGTTCTATCCTGAGGAATGAAGGCCAAGCTTTACTTTGAAGAGCACAGAAACGATCCCAGGGAACCATCAAGCAGCAAATTTAACAGCCATCCAGCAAGTAATGAATTTGGCACAGTTGGTGGTCCCAAGGAAAAACTGGGTCAGGATTTAACTTCGAATTTTCAGAGGGGTTACTGTCTGGTTTCAGATGAAAAACATCCCTCAGAAAAGCGAATTTCAGTGTCTGTAACTTTTCTGCAGACAATTCCATTTACTAATTGGTATAGCAAACTTACTGCCCTTCAAGGGAATAAAGAGGGAAGCAATGGAGTCCATTATAAATTGTACACAGGTACACTGTATATTGAAGGATAAATTTGCTATTCTGCTTTAACAGAACATACCAGAAGCTCCTTCTCTTTCTCACCAAAATTCCATGAGCTGCTTCGTTTCTGTGAAACGTCTGGCATGAAGATGATAAGAGCTTCCAGGGGGCTATTTCCAAGCCACCATGATATCAGCTGGAGGCTGAGCCATTTGATGCTCCCTGGCAGAATTGCCAGCAGCATGACACCCACAGAGTCCAAGGAAGACTGTTTAGGCCTGGAAAAGATGGATAAGCTATCATCATATAAAGCATGAATAGAACGAAAAACGAAACAGCTTTGAGAGTGTTTTACATTAAATATATTATGATTCCTATGAGCATTTCCTCCATAACAAAAGGACTGTTTCAGAATTCCTCCATGAAGAAGGGGAAAACGAAACAGGGTTTCTCTATTTGCAGTATGCAAAAGAGCAGAAGGTTATATTTGTGAAATGCAGAAAATTCCATGTTTATAAGCACACAACAAATGAGGAGAGTTAAAATAGTAACTGACCATCCAAAATTTATACTTTTAGTTGGAATTCACTGAAAATGATAGTGACATGGAAGTTAAACTGAGCAGCATAACATGTTGTTTAGCTTGTAAATTCTGACAATAAGAAAAAGGCCAACAAATTAATGGAAAAGAAATTAGAATCTCAATTCTGCACTGTTAATCCTGGTTTTTGCTTTTGTCAGATAATAAATACAAGATGCCAGAACAGGGTTTGGTTGATCCAATTTGCAATTCAAAATGCAGCTTTCTGAAGTGCTATTGTCTGGGTAGGAAAATACATTCTTGAGAAACAGACAAAACAGCAAAGCATTCTGTATTTCTGCCTTCCACATGTGTGCTCCAGGCATCTTTCATCCAAAACAGTACCTACTGCTGAATGGAAGCTCTGGAAATCGGGGATTTTGCTGCTTGTTAATCCTGACATTAAACATTAGATTTATTTCAGCATTTTTTAACCCCTTGTTTGGTCTGTGTACAACACAGCTCTGGTTGCAAAAATGCCATTATGATATTCATTTCCATTCTAATAAGTTTGTTACCTATGTGTGTCCTGGCTTATGGGATAGAGATGTTTGTTTTCAAATAACCAGCAACAGTTTTTCAATGGTTGTGGATGGAAAGGTGGCAGAGAATGGAAAATTCCTGTAGTAGAAGATAAAAAGAAAAAAAGAGAGGCATAAGCGTTGATATCTAGTCACTGATCTCAAATGTCAGTAATGAATTAGGACACTTCCTTTTGTGGCAGCATCTGTGGAGGGGTGTAAATGCCTGCTCTTGCCTGTTTTGTCCTGTGAGTGAAAGTGCTTTGCTCTTTTTCATTAACAAGCTCACAGTGTGTTATAGCACAGGTCAGCACTGCTCTGGGGTGGACACAGGCTCATTTGCAATGCTGCAGGAGCCCTGTTCTCTTCCAGGGCTGTGCTGCTGATCTAACAAAGGGAAATAGGAAAGGAATGGAGTCTGACTCACCACACCATACCAGGATTTCTGCTTCATCATGGACAGCTGGTTCTTTGCATGGCTTGAAGTATGTTCCACTTCAAGTGATTACAGCCTGGTTTATTGAAGTCTGACGTGCTAAAACATGCAACTTGATCTGGGGAAGAAGGTACAGGCTTTCAGTCACTACAGTGCAGTAGATGCCATTCAGTTACACACAAAACAAAACAAAAGCAGACCCCAGACCAAAATAAAATCCCAGGCAGTCATAGAATTGTACAACAACTAAGGTAGGAAGGGAGCCTCTAGAGATCAACTAATCCAACCCCAGTAACACATCTGAATCTATCACTGTCTGAATGTATCAGACACTTATGGCTGACATACCACCAAGTGTTAGAATAATTCATTTAATGTTTTCCCTCTGTGAACACCTTTGTGATGAACTTTCAAGGCAATGGAAACGTAAACAGCTGCTACAGATAATAAGCAACTAATTTGGAATTCTTTTGAACCAAATTGTTTATATAGCCTGGATCCAAGGTCCACCTAAATGGGGATTTTTTAGCAAAATGTGTATATAAAAAATTATCCCACAGTGACACAAATTTTCCATTGGTATTGGAATAGCTCTGCATTTTAAATCATGTGTCCTAGAGATAAGGGACACCACATAAAATGGCGTGGAGTTGAGCCCGCAGCACCCAGGAACTGGCACCATGCTTGGAGTCCTCTTTGCTGTGTTCACTCTGGCACCTGCAGGTACGTGTCCAACTTCTGCTTCAGTTTTAGAAGAAAATGTTAATTAAAATCTCAAAACAACTTTCCTTTGTTAGACAAATTGAACATTCTGCATCAAAGCAGAAAAAAATACAGCACAGAATGTTCATTGCAAGGGTCTCTTGAAAGAGTAACTGGGTGCTGTGCTATTTCATATCTTACAGATATTTTTTTAAACCTACTTTCAAAACACACATCCTATTTGTATGTCTTCTAGCCTTTGGCTGTGGGGTTCCTGCCTACCCACCTCTTGTGTCCAGAGTTGTTGGAGGGGAAAATGCAAGACCATACAGCTGGCCTTGGCAGGTTGGTCATTCTGTGCTTTCCCTGGAACAGCTGGGACTGTGCCATCTCTGCACAGCACAGCTGAGCAAAACCACCTCTTACATTCCATTTAGTGCATCTTGCCTGACATGTCTTAGGTTTTGACTCCTCTGTTCTGATCAATCCTAAAGTTTCCAGTCTTTCTAAGAAAGCTCTGAATGTGCCCCATTTTGCTGGTAGTGCAGGCTCTCGTTTAAGTCAAGTAGACTTGGGCTATTTAAGCGAGATATATTTTAAAAATCAAGCTTTAGATGATAGAGAAGGAAGGAAAGCTCTTCTGTGGCCGGGAGTTGGAAACTTGTTACTTCAGAGCCTTCCACCATCAGCAAGTTGTGTTCTGGGTGCAGGAACAAAGCACAACGATGAAAAATGAGCAAGCAAAAGCCTGAGCCTTACTTGGTTCCTTGATCCCAGGCCTCCCTTCAATACAATTCCAATGGCAAGTGGCATCACACCTGTGGAGGAAGCCTCATTGCCACCAATTGGGTGCTGACAGCTGCCCACTGCATCAGGTAAGTAACGAAGCTAAATCTGACCCAGGAAGCAGCACACAAGCAGAAAGAGATGAATGAAAACTGTATCAACACCAGTTCTCCCTTTCCCAGTTGAAAGCTCTGAGTTTCGCATCATATCTTTTGATTATAAGTCAGGAGAATGACATCTCTTTATTTTCTTAATGTAAGAGGGGGAAAAAAACCCAGTTACCTGAATTATATACTCTTCATTTTCCATAAACAAACTATGAACATCCTTGTTTTCAAGTTGCTATTAGAATTCAGCTGTGGTGCCTGTTTCTGTAATATATATGTCAGTGAGTTCCACAAACTAACTAATCAGTCCACTCCCTGAAGAAACAATCACAAATATTTTGAATTTACCAATCATTTTCAATAAACTCTTCATATTATGTGGCAGTTTAACAAAGAAATTATCAGGTACAGCTATGTCATTTCATCATCAAAACTTTTTCCACAAATACAACCCCATTTTGCTCTGGTAGCATATGGTTATTGTAACACTAAGTTGTAGCAATTATCATAATATGAAACATGAAGGATTGGCTGCATGTTATTATTTTAAACCCTACTATTATATCTGTCACACAGTTGTTTATTATTGAAGCTGTTTATGGCTGTCAAAAAAAGTCCAAATTGTTACTACATTGAAGAATACCAGCTAAATCCTGCAAAGATTGGAGGCACCTTGAGTTTGTTAATGAAGCCTTGAGCAGGAGTTGAGAGGACGGCTCAGAGATGAAATGATTACAAAGCCTTGAACACAATCTTTGCCCTTAGCAAATCACTGGCTCAGCTCCAGACAAACCATGCCTGTGATGAGAGATTACAGTCAAGGATATTCTTATTGAATCTCTCAGGAGCCAAAGATGCAGATGCCTGAGCAGCAGCTGCATAACTGAGTGTTCATCCTTCTCTCGCCCAGTTCTTCTCAGACATATCGAGTGTTTCTTGGAAAATACAACCTAGCAGCTGAGGAAGAAGGATCAATTGCACTTTCTCCAGAGAAGATCATTGTTAATGAGAAGTGGGATCCACAGGATGTTGCAAATGGGTAAGCTGGTAGCAGGTATTTTTTCAGTTCTTAGATGGAGGGTAAAAATCAAACTGCCTGAATCCCACACACCTGGAGTTATGGCAATTAAATCCATGTTTAGAGCCTCTTGTTACAGTGTCCAGTTTATACCTTCCCCCTCAAGAGAATACAAAGCAAATAACAATATTAATTTTTTATTGAGTAATAATGTTTCCAGAAGTCATTTTGCATGTTCATGCTTGGGTTGGAAGCTGTTCTGTGCAATGATATCTTTTGTACAATGAAAGGGAACGAAGCATTTTATACAACACTCTTTGAAACCCTCCTACCATCAGCACAGACCCAGAATTATTGCTCATTAATATCAGCGTGGCTGAAGGACCCCTGTGTCCTGCTGCAGGCTAAGGGCAATAACAAAGAATTCCCCTCAGCTCCAGGTCCTTGGAGTCAGTCCTAACATATGCTTGGTTTTGGTGAAAAAACCTGTAAAAGACAATTTTCTGCCAGCAGGAAAGCAGGCAGGTCTGCACGGAATAGCCTTCCAGTCCATGAATTTCCCCACTGCTTTGGGGTGCAGGAATCTTTGCTGCTTATGCACTGGCCTTTGCTCCCTTTCTTCTCTTTTGAATAGGCCAGGTGCTGTGCAGCTGTTGAGTACTCAGGCTACTGTGTCTTAATCCATTTTGCAAACCTTTTCGCCTTTCCTTTCTCTCCCCCACTCTCCAACATGTGCATGTTACCACAGGTACGACATTGCTCTGATCAAACTCTCTGAGCACGTCACCTTAAATGACCAGATTCACGTGGCCTGCCTGCCCCCTGCCCAAAGCATCCTGTCCTCCAACACTGCCTGCTACGTGACCGGCTGGGGAAGACTGCAGAGTGAGTACTTGGGCATTTGCAAAACCATGGAACCAAAAAAAAACTTTCAGAAGTGCCTTCTCCTCTGAGATTGAGAGCAAAGACTATTGATGGTGCTCGAGATCCCCTCAAAACTCAGTGCAGGGAGATAGTTTATTATATTAAGCCCCACTTCACTCACACATTATGATTTTTCCCTTTCAAGCTCATTTGCCTTGTAACGGAGCTGGTAATGCACCTGAGGGGCCTTTATTGAGCTTTTAGGAGCTATTTAATGCAGATGTTAATAGTGTGCAGACAGGTGCATTTGCTAATCCCAACACACCTGCTGAATATCTGAAGACACATAAGGGAATAGATGTGAAGCGAAGAAAATCTCAGAGAGCTGAGCAAAGGTGTCAGCTTGGCTCAGGAGGCAATTCCTTGAGGGATAAGTAAACTGCAAACTCCTGAAAAAAGAGTAGCCCTTTATTTCTCTAACAATGAGACATTTTTTAATGGAATGTAAATTTTTAGTAAGTTAAGACATATATAAAAGAAGGGAACTAAGGAACATTCATACTTACAACATATATACAGCTTCTCCTTTAATATAGCCCCTATGGAATGTTTTACCTGGAGTGATGGTACCCAGATCCCAGGAGAAATTTAGCAGAGCAGTTTTATTCTTCCTTCAGTGCCAGCTGGTACCATGACTCTGTGTTTCTGTTCTCTCTCAGCAAATGGACCCCTTCCTGATGACCTGCAGCAAGGCCTTCTGCTGGTGGTGGATTATGCAACCTGCTCCAAACCTTCCTGGTGGGGAAACACAGTGAAGCCTGCCATGGTTTGTGCTGGAGGGGATGGAATCGTCTCCAGTTGTAATGTGAGTCCACTCTCAGGGCTTGGGTTTAGACAAACAGGCCTGATGGGAAGGAAAGGCTAAAAACCCCAAAGAGGAGCTTCTCACACTACGATTGCCATTAACTGTTGTCTTGGTTTGAACAGACAGGAGTCTGCTAAGGAAGGCAGGAGCCTCCCTTGGAAGAGGAAATGCATCCCCCTTCCCTCCAAATTAATATAATTCTGAAATTAAGGAGCTTTTAGGCAATGATATGAGAAAAAAGAATAACAGTTCTTTATTAATATAAACAACAACAGTAACCACTGACAGAGTCAGAATACAACCTGACACCCTGTTCAGGGTGGTGGTAGCAGTCCAGATGAAATGGTTCTCTGAAGCACTGATCGGGTAGAAAAGCTCCTGATGGTCCAGTGAAAGCTCTTGTCCTCTGGAGATCCAGTAGGCAGAGGCCACTGTACAGTCCCAGAGTCCAGCTTATATCCAGGTGGGAATGCTTGGCTCCTCCCCCCTGGGTGGAGCCTCTTACAATGGGATGAGATGACTCATGAGTCATGTGGTGAGTTCTTAATGGCCCATTAGCAGAGACAATGGGCCCTGGATAGCAGGAGATAACAAACAGTGCCCCAGCTGTTTGAACGGCTGTGGAGGTGGTGATAGAATAAACCTATTTTTAACCTAGGACAACTGTGTTCCCCTTCCTCCCAGGGGGACTCTGGGGGCCCGCTGAACTGCCAAGGGGCTGATGGCAGGTGGGAAGTGCATGGCATTGTCAGCTTCGGCTCTTCTCTGGGCTGCAACTACTACCAGAAACCCTCTGTCTTCACTCGGGTATCTGCCTACAACAGCTGGATCGAGCAGGTGAGGTGCTGCTGCAGAACACAGGTGCTTGGCTGTGCCTGGGTTCTCTCACTGGGACTTCTGCCACCTGCTAAGGGAGCTGTATCACTCTTGATTCAGCCCTTATCAATTGATAATATTCTCCTCTGAAACAGATATCCAAAATTTTTTCACATATTTAAATAAGTTTTGATAATAGAAATGCATTCTCCATCCTAGAGCTTTATTTGTAGTCATAAATATTTACTGTACATTTCAGAAGTGATTACTCAAATCTCCATTCATCAACACACTGATTGTTGTAATTGCATCTTAAAAGGTAGCACATCCAGCTCTGGAATGTCAAATATCTTTTAATTTAATATAAACTTTGACTGAGAAGCAAAAATCTTATTTCAGTTATTTAAATCCTACGACTTGGACACAACACATACTGTTCACAAATTCCTGCATCTCATGATCTGATTTTTCCTTTGTTTTACATTTTTGTAGGTTATGGCAACCAACTAATACGATGAGAGCTGGATGAGAGATGCCAGGAAGGAAGGCAGTTTGAATAAAGTCGTAATCATGACACGTTCGATCACAAAGAACTGGGAAATTATGCTTTTAACAACACAAGTATTAAACCAAACACTAGTGCAATAAACAGTATTTTTTGCAAAATGAAAAAAAACCCATGTGTCTCTGTCACTCCTTCCTGACTGTTGGCAAGCCCAGAGCCGGTAACTGGGGGTAAGGCTGGATGTTTTTCCCTGTCCCCTGCCTCGGGCTGGAGCTTGCCAGCCTAACTGGGGATAAGGCTGGATGTTTTTCCCTGTCCCCTGCCTCGGGCTGGAGCTTGCCAGCCTAACTGGGGATAAGGCTGGATGTTTTTCCCTGTCCCCTGCCTCGGGCTGGAGCTTGCCAGCCTAACTGGGGATAAGGCTGGATGTTTTTCCCTGTCCCCTGCCTCGGGCTGGAGCTTGCCAGCCTAACTGGGGGAAGGTGCGAGGCCGCTGTGCGGAGGGTGGGCAGTGGGAAGAGTCAGAGCATTACGGAACACCTCGGGGAGGAGGGCACAGAGAGGCACCGCAGGGCTGGAGGCAGGTAGCAGGACCCTGGGACTCCTCGGAGCCAGCGATGCCCGGAGGGAAGGCAGCACAGGAGCCAGCAGGTCCCTGCAGGTGAGTGCAGGAGATGCCCGGAGGGAAGGCAGCACAGGAGCCAGCAGGTCCCTGCAGGTGAGTGCGGGAGATGCCCGGAGGGAAGGCAGCACAGGAGCCAGCAGGTCCCTGCAGGTGAGTGCAGGAGATGCCCGGAGGGAAGGCAGCACAGGAGCCAGCAGGTCCCTGCAGGTGAGTGCAGGAGATGCCCGGAGGGAAGGCAGCACAGGAGCCAGCAGGTCCCTGCAGGTGAGTGCGGGAGCACTGCACAACGCTTTTACAGAGAGGTTTTACCACCTGGGATCTTGGAGACGGCGATGGGAAGGGCAAGATCCAGCTCTGAGGGCAGACCTGTCTCCTTCCATGGCCCTGCTGCTCGTTTTTAAATCATTCAGGTGAAGAGCTCGGAGTGGTCACTGTCAGCTGCCGCACTGGCACGGACGGGGATTTTTGGCAAAGCAAAGCAGAATCACCACTTTTAGCTCAGTACTCAATTAAAGTCCCTCTCTATATTTCTTTCATTGTAATAGAAGATAGGCAGTATAAAACTAAGGTGGATTTTCGTTGTGTTTTCCTTCTCCCCCTGGCACATACTAGGTGTTTCCAAGAGTAGAAGGAGTGATTATAAATGGAGGGCAAGTGACCCAAAGGTAAGCAGTGAACAGAGTAAGGAAAAGGTTGGAAGTTCATTGTGAGAACAGAAACGCTCATAGATACATTTTCTAGGCTTGCAGTTCCTTTAGTTTGATACTTTGCAGATGCTAACCTTTGGACTGAAAGTAAATATATTATTAAACATAAATTGTATTAAATTTATAAGAGAAAACATGGCTGTTTACCATCTTTGGGGACTGTATTTTTATCACTTTTCTTCTACTTTACAACCATTGACCACCATTCTGTCCAGCAAGAATTTGTTTTGCTTAATATCAGCCTCTGCTGAGAAATCATAGGCTTTATCAGGTTTTATTTGCCTGACTAAAAGTGTGATTTCCTGTATCTGAAAGAACAGCAGATCTGAGGAGGGCTTTTTTCAATCAGCTTTACTATGCAGAACCTTTTTCTTTATCAGTGGAAATAAGGATTGCACAGTTATTCAGGAGTCATTGGCTCCAGCATAATATCCTGAGTATTTTTCATGAGTATCATTAATGTAAGATTGTAAATGATGGAATAATAGTTTTGAAAATTAAAATCATTAGAGGTGCCTTTGCTGTATGGAGCATGGATGTCCATTATGTGCAGCATGAGAGACAGAAAGGTAATCATGAAGCTCAAACAATAAAAATTGGATGTGCAAATGCTTTGGTAAAAACTGGAACAAAACAGAAATGTGATTAATTTTCCTTCTGAAATATATAGTCAATATTGTAAAAAACATCTGAGCTCATTTGGACATATTAACCGAGATAACACATCATCTGGAAATGCCTATTAATAACAAATTCTCAAAGCTTGATTAAAAAAATTCAACAGTTCCAGTTTATGATCACGGGAATCACTGGGGTAATAAGTAATCTGTCTTTTCATGGCCTTCCTTAAGATTTGGAGAGAAGTATTGCAGAGAATAAAACCTACAGCAAGTGGTTTTATTAGCTTTTATTCTGACAGAATAACTGTATCATTCATCTGTTTTTGCAGATCAGAGTGTGTCAAGGAAGCAGTCTCTTAAATACAGCTTTTCTTTTAAAATTAATGTCAGGTGGAACAAAATATAATAAAATATGTCGTTAAAAAAAAAAAAACAGATAATGCACGCTCCTTGTGCTTTGTTTCAGAGTGCATGGGAATTGTTAAATATCGCTGCTAGATCCAGCTGTGGTTTCAGGAGCTGGAAGAAACACTCCCAGTATCAGACAATGCCACTATTGGTTTTGTTTTGTTATTTTTAATTCTTTTTTTTTAGATGTTTTCCCTCCTCCAATGCTGGTGGTAGAAAAACAGTTCAAAGGATTTTGACAGCATGCATGGTCTCCCTCTGCAGCCTCCTCGGGGCCATTTCTTTTGATTTGAGCAACAGCTTGGAAATATGGAAAAACACAGGCAAAGCCCTTCAGGAACTTGCCTCCTGTGAAAACCTTTGGGCTGCTCACCTCATCTCTCTCCTGCAGGAAGAAAGGCACAGCTGGCTGTTCCCAGCAGCAAACACAAGGAATAGATCATTCCATCCTCAGCTCTTGGGGAATTTAAACTCCCTCTGCACGGCAAGTGAAGCAGAACTGTACTGTGAGAATTGCCAGTGCAAGGAGGAGAAAATCTCCATTTGTAGATTTTATATAACTGACTTGAGACACAAATTGAACATCTCGAGGGTTACTGAAGCCAGGCAGGTGCTGTCCAGAGCTATCTCTGAACTGCTCCAGCGTTTCAGGAGTCCCCATGAGGACCTCAAAGCCATGAGACACAATCCTGACTGGGCAGACGCAGCAGCTTTTAAACTCATCCTCCAAATTAGAGAAGCTGTGCTCAAAGCTCAGCCAGTGCAAGTACCTACGAGCCTTCAAACCACACTGCACCAACATTTTGCCACTCTGAGCTATGCTCTCTTCTCCTCAGAGACTGCACATAAGTGCTGGACAGATAATGTCAATCTGTCACTTCATTTCACCCATCACGAAGGAATCTCTTTCTTTACCCCATTCCTGGTCTCGGGTGACTCTGTGTCCCTGCAAGCCACGCTAAGGGGACTGCATTATGCACAGAGCTGCCTGCTGCAGGAGGGGCAGGAAAAGCTGCACAAGAAATCTAAGGAAATCCTGTCTGCAATAAGCCTCAAGATCAGTCTGTTGGTGGTCGCCTGCCTCATTTACCCCATTGTACTGATGTCCTTCAAGCAAATGACTGATTGGATCCACACTTACGCCAGGAACCTCAAGGAAAAGACAGAGGACTTGAAAAGGGAGAGGCGCCTAGCTGAGGACCTCTTGCACCAGATGTTGCCAAAGTCTGTGGCCAAGCAGCTAAGGAAATGCCAAAAAGTTGAGGCAGAAAACTATGATCAGGTCAGCAAATGGAAAAGATGTTGCCACCAAGGGTAGAAAAGTATTCCCCTAAAATAGCACCTACCTTGTCACGATTTTGAGGGTTCTGGGTTTGCACCCAGAGTGGAGTGTGGATGGAAATCCAGATATTCCCAAAGGGTTTTGGAAAGAGCTGTGCAATGTGCTACGGGGCACTTAGGCTGACAGGGAAGGAAGAAGAGCTGAGATTTCCAGATGCATAGCTTTAGATGTCAAACATCCTATACTGGCAAATTGTCTTTGCATTTAAGAGCCTACCCGAAACAGCCAGCCAGCACCACTGGATCATGAGTTCATAGGAGCAAGAAATGAGTCTCCTCCTAGTAAAATACGAAGAATAAAAGAATTGCTGCTGTCAGTGTTGAATTTAGCAGCTGTGCTGCATAGCCCTCAGCCCAAATCCTCATGCTACAGTGATTGCAATTCTATTCTCTCTTTTTCCCTGGACACCCCCTCACTTTCAGCTGTGAAACACAATAATAAATGTTTGCATTTAATCTGTAGGTGTCATTATCAAAACAAAAACCTGTAATTGCACAATTAATTATAATCCACAATAGTCATGACATCAAAAGTGCTGAACCAAGGCAGAGAGTGAAAAGGTGGCTCTTCCAGATTAGTTGGTATTAGCAAGGACAATTTGAGTTTAAACACTGACACAATTCAGACAGCACAGAGAAGAAACAATTCTTTGCCAACAGCTGCAACACACATTTCTCTTCCTCAATTCTATTCTTTCTTTTATAAGTGAGATTTTTTTAAAGTGGTTTTTTCTGTAAATTACTTGATCATAACAAACAGCATTTGAAGAGAAACAAAATCCAGTTAATATTTTCTAATTCAACAAGAGCAGAGACAGTAGTTGAGATTTTATTTCACAGTTTTTTTGGGTACCTAGCTTTATCCCTATCACAGTTTAAATCACTTTTAAAGGAAAATGAGGCCCTACTTCTATAAGAAGACTGTTGATCACTGCTCACAAGATTCAAAGCATTTGACTTTCAGTCTCCCATTAGCATGAGGTATTCACAGAAGTTCAGGTGATAAACTTTGGTGATAAGAATAATGTCAAAGTAATAGAAAACAATTCAGAGACAGAGTTTGTTAGTTTAGGATTGTATCTATTGAGCTGTGCAAGACTGGTACTATGTGCAGCCTGTGCCTTAGGTTGTTGTGCTTGGGATTTCACAAATCCCCAAACTCTCCAAAGGCTTCATCAATGCTGCCTGGAGACCTCAGGTTCATGCTGTCCTCCTCCCTGTAACAGGTGACTATCTTTTTCTCGGACATTGTGGGCTTCACAAGCATTGCTGCCTCCTGTACTCCCTTGCAAGTGGTTGAGATGCTCAACAATCTGTACGTCTGCTTTGACACCAGGATTGAGTCTTACGATGTGTACAAGGTGAGTACAAACCCACAGGAAAGGAATCTGGAAGCTGCTGAAATTTTTCTTACTCTGTTTTCTGGTGAATATCAAATACCCCAGGCCAGGAGGCCAAAATCCATGAAATACAAAACCCGCCATCCTACAGGGACTACAGCACAGTTTGGCAAGTGCTGGACAGCTAAAATAGATTTTATTCTGATTTTCTTTCCAAAGGAAAGCTCAGTGCCTGCTGCATAGTGACACGTGCCCCTTCCTACCAGGTAGAAACCATTGGGGATGCCTACATGGTGGTGAGTGGCCTGCCAGAGAGGAATGGCACCAAACACGCTGATGAGATTGCCAAAATGTCCCTGGACCTGGTGGCAGCAGTGCGGCAGGTTGTGATCCCTCACATGCCAACGGGCAGGCTGGAGCTGCGGGCTGGCATACACACAGGTACATGGGCTCAGGTGAAGGCAGGAGGAAAACAGAATAGGACACGGTCCAGTTGGGTGAGGAGAAAGGAATTCTGCATTTCTGTACCAGCCGCTGCCTCTCCCCACACCTCAGGATAAGTATTTCTCCTGGTTCCAGCAGTAACAGGGGGGTGAAATGACTTTTGCCTGTATCAGTATGGAAAGGTCTGGGAAGCAATGTAGTATTGGTGATATCACCAATAATTAGCTACAGCTAATCAAATTGTGGCTTCTCTCACTAAGTAAATACTGTGCAGCCAGGCCCCAGATGCACAGAGTGCTCCCAGTTCCCATGACTCTTTGAGGGTACAGAGTGACTGGCAAAGGTGCTGGCATTTGACACTGCCCTGCACTTACTTCTCACTGCTTCTTACCACTTGCTTCTTTCCGGGGTCTCTCTGCCTTGTGTTTTCTCAGGACCCTGTGTAGCTGGAGTTGTGGGATACAAAATGCCTCGTTATTGCCTCTTTGGGGACACTGTAAACACAGCTTCCCGCATGGAATCCACCAGCCTGCGTAAGTGCCCCGGGCAGGATCCGGGCATCCAGCCAGAGCCACACCCGCACTCTGCACCCCTGAGGCACTGCAGTGCGAGCAAAACCCCAAACACCCCCCACCTCAGGCACAGCCAAGCGTGAAATAAGGTCACTAGAGGAGAAGGAGCATTCTCTGGGACCATCCCAGGTCAGAGAACTAATTACCATCTATCTAAGGAAGCAGCACATCCTTGACCTGCCATCCCCACTATCCCTGCACACGCACCCGTTACCAAATAGGCAAGAGAAACTCCTGTGGATTGGCATGGGCACGTAGAGTCACATCCCTTAATGCCAAAGGAAGAGGAGGAAACACTGGGCTGATAAATGCAGGAGGGCTGGTGTGTGTTCTCTGGGATTTGGGGAATCATTAATTCCTGCTCTGCTCTGAATCCTAGCGCAGAAGATCCACATCAGTTCTGCTACATATGAAGCCCTTCTCACAGATGATGCATATGATATTGAACTGAGAGGAGAAATTGAAGTCAAGGTAACAGTTTTTCTGTAACTTTACAACAATAAAGGCATTTAATGGGCTAGGGAGGAGATGACAGATTTGGCCATTGCTCTTCTGTGAAGAGCAAGTCAACTTTTAACGATGTCCCCAAGGTTCTTTTGCTAATTCGGTTGGAAGTGGCTACACATTACTCCTCAAAGCTGACAAAAAGGTGTTCTGTGTGCTTTGAAACATGGCTGCTGTGTCTGCACCTGCATGAAACCACATGAATATGGCCCAAAGCATTAGGATTCAGTCAAAGACACATGGGTTTAAGGCTGATTTTAAACCCTCAGCAACGCTGCTAGTGACCAGCAAGGCAGTGACCTCTGAATGGAAAAGATTATTAGCATCCAAACTGCATATAAATTATAATTCTTTCCCTGATCAGCAGCCACTTATGAGAGAAGGAGAGATAACAAATGCAGGACAGAGAGTAACTCTGGCCATAGTGATCCCTTCTCTGCTTCATATCCCGTGAAAACAGCTGTTTTGTGCTCTCTCCTTTTCTTGTCCAGGGCAAAGGGAAAATGAAAACCTATTGGCTTCTTGGAAACAAGAACTACAGTGTTCAAAATGACAGCCTGGTGTGTCACTGGAACCCGGCAATCTCCAAGAAAAAAAAGATGGAAAGTAGCCAGGGATCTGTCCAACAAGTAAGGAGGTGAACATCTGGCTGGGGAAGCCTTCCCAGATAGCAAGGCATTCACTACAGACTGGGACATGTGGAAATTGCATCTTTGCCCTGGAAGCAGAGGGCTCTGCTGTGTGCAAACACAGCTCTAACAAGTGTTTCTCTCTGCCAACAGGCTGGTGTGGGAGCAGCTCCAGCTGCGTGGAGCCCTGCTGTGCCCTGGGATGAGCTGAGCCTGGACACTCACACTCAAAGGAGTTCCAGACCAGGCTGGAGCCCTGAGAGTGTCCCCCATGGAGTGAGCCAAAAGCAGAGGAATGGCTTTCACCACAGCTCCCAACACAGCCTCCAGGAGAACCTCCCTTCTCTGGGCTCACCTGCTTTGGAGGAAGATGACAAAGGTGCCAATTTAGAGCACAGGTCACATGGTACTAAAACATCATGGAAAAATGAGCTTCTTCCAGGTTTTGTAGATGAGATGTGACAGTATAAGAAATGACTGGACTGTCTAAGGCACCCACAGCTCCTTTAAATAACATTCTCTTTTTGCTCCTAGCCACAACTGGTATTTTTAGCTAGTATGTTAATGTGGGAACCTAAAACACCAGTAGAAATTTAGGAAGGTGTTTCGAAACAAGGAGAAGCTACAAAAGTGCAGGTGGGGTTCCATCAGGACCATGACTGGCAGGTAAAAGATGTACAGCAGTGTGACTCTTTCACTTCACTCAAGTCATTCTAGATTTATGCCTGTAGATGACCCAGAATGCAGCCATCAAAGTCCAGAACAGTGAGGGCACTTTGAGACCCAGACATTACAGCAAGTAGCTTATTTCAACCTCTACAGCTCCCCAGGGAACCATCGCTTGCAAAACATGTAACTTTAGAGAGCAGGAGAGGGAGTAGCAAAACCCGGATGGAGAAGGTAACAACTCTTTTTGATCACAGATACAAATGAAGTGAGGACAACACTTAATTGCTTCTAGTAAGTTTCTGTAGTACTTTGTCTTTCCAGCTCCTCTCCCCTACAGTGGAATCTCTGCATGGAATACATGTATTTTTTCCATTATCAGTCTTCTGGGGGCTTGGTGGTGAGGCAAAGATGCAGTCCAGCTCTGTGGAAGATGTGAGAAAGACAAGCTATTTCTCCCATTAAACTGAAATTTGCTTTTCTTTCCTTGTTGGAGGAAAAGTCTCTGCAGTGATGAGCAGTAAATACGTCTTTATGTATGACTCAGAGAAATCAAAGAAAACGGAATTACTTCCTCATGTTGGCAATTAGTAACTCTGTGCAGAGTTCACTTCATTTGCAAGAGAGATGCACATCTCTTAACCCCATCCTGCCTGCTGCCTTCTTTTAGCACTTCCAGGAAGAGGGAACAGGAGCACAAGTGTGGGGGACAGGGTTTGGCCTCTCTTCTCCCAGCTGACAGGTTCACGTGGAGCATAAGAGAGATTTAGCGGACTAAAGTTCTTTCTAAAGGAGGCAAGGCAGTGCTTAATGGTTGCAAAAGGCAACACAAATGAAGGTGTGAATTTAAGAGGAAGTCAAGCTTGAAAAGCTGCAATTGGTCTTGGTTTTTAATAATTTCTTGGTCTTTGTTTTTAATAATTTCTTTTTTCCTAAAATAAAGTAGCTTTATGAGTTTCAAAGGAAGGTGGTTGGAGTATCTCTTTGTCATTCGATTGACTATTATAAGAACAACTGAAAAAACTAGTACAAGTTGACTCCTTGCAGAGTCAAAGCCAAGAGCTGTTTCTTTAAATCAGGTCAGAGAAAGTCACTGCAGAAGTGTGTGTGTGGCTCCAAGCTTAGCCTGAAGTAGGATCTCTGAAGGTCAGCTGAAGAACTGTTTGGTTTCATACATAAGTAAATAAAATTGGAGGCCGAAGTCCTCATGATAAATGCAACATGCATATTTCTTCATGAGAAAGAACGAAACACAGAACTAACACCAGCATTGGTGTTTTATGAATCAAGATCAGGTGTTGTTCTAAAAATGTATTCACCAGTTCAAGCAAGAAATATTTCAAGCAAATTCAGTGGTTCAGTTCATGCAGGACTTTGCAATGGCCACAATGGTCACTCCAGGCTAACAACTTAATAAAACAACCTAGTAAGATGAGCAACCTTTGCTCATCTCAAACACAGCTTTCCCTCCCACCCCCCCAAATCTCAGAACTTGTCTACATGGGATATTTACATGGGTGCAAATACAATTTCATTTCTGTTAAAAGGTATCTGCAAGCATGTGATTCAGATTTTTCCAGTAAGGTATCTTTGAAGCTGCTCCAATACTCTCACACCAAAGAAAACAAAGGTAAATAATATTACAGCATGTTGCAGCCTGGAAAGCCACTTCCAAAACGAACAAGCAAAACCAAAAATCCCTCTTTTTAAAGTCAGTCTCTTGACTCCAGGGGGGTTGTGGTGTGGTGTGTTTTTGAGATGCCTGATGATGATATTACTGGAGATACATGGAACCTGCACAGGTGTGCTCACATAGATTTAAACACACAATCCCATGTACTCAAACATATGTAAATCTAGGTTAATGTCCAATATTGACACTGAAAGGCTGGAATCTTTTCATCTGGTTCCTGTCAGCACTCAGCAAGCGGGATCAAATGTGGGGAAAAAAAAAACAGGAAAAGGAGAGAAATAAATGAGGTCGAAGAGCCATGACTTCCAGCTCAGTGAAGGAAAATGTCTCAGGTGCACATATCCCTTCAGAGCCAGGCATGAAAGGAACCCCATGGGGAGAGGGACAGCTGGATACTGCAGGCAGCTCAGAGACACAGCAGCCCCACACTGTCTCTAATTGTTATGAAAATCCTGGGTCAAGATCAGAAGGAAATTATATGCATGGAAAATTGAGGCTGTTCTGATCTTCATCTCTTCAGAGGCTGCAGTGTGGATTTTTAAATTAGAAGAAATGTGTGTGCTTGATAGATGGCAATTAGTGCTTATTAACAAAACGTGCTTTGGTTCAACTCCGAGCAGTTCCTTTCTCTTCCTCAGGGAAGAAGGAAGTGATGTGTTCCTTGGCATGTGGCCGATGCTCTGATATGGTGGCTCAGTTTCCAAAGATTTCTGTGTTGTTTATGCCTAACATATAGCAAGGCTTGGACTGGATGAGAGTTAAGGCTGTACCAGGTTGCCTGGCTTAACTCTGAGACTGACTTTGGCAACATTTTCTGGACTGAAAAACTTGCCCTGGATCAGGCTAACTCAAAGTCTCAAGTTTCTTATGGGGAATTTCAACCTAGCCAAAGGCACAGAAGTATACCTTCAACTAGAGAAATCCTGCAGGAATGAAAGTGTCCAGTTCTGAGTCTGACATAAAAACTTTCTCCGCAGTCTTCCCCAGTACCAATCAAAGGTTACACCTCATTTCCATAAAGATCAGACAGGATATTTTAGCCATCCTGCATCAGTCGTACTGCTGAGACACGTGGGATGCAAAGCCCGGAAAATGAGCTGTCCAGGCTCTCTCGCCAGCGGCGGAACCGCCGCAGCTGCATCCTCCCGGGGCAGCAACCAGCACGGCACTTCCCACAGCGGGCGGCAGCTGTCGCTGCGGGCCCGAGCACAGCAGCATCCCGGGCCCTGCCAGCATCCTTCGGAGCCCGGGAGAGCCGGGACTGCGGGCCCGAGCACAGCAGCATCCCGGGCCCTNTCCGAGCACCGCAGTATCCCGGGCCCTGCCAGCATCCTTCGGAGCCCGGGAGAGCCGGGGCTGCGGGTCCGAGCACCGCAGCATCCCGGGCCCTGCCAGCATCCTTCGGAGCCCGGGAGAGCCGGGGCTGCGGGTCCGAGCACCGCAGCATCCCGGGCCCTGCCAGCATCCTTCGGA
>VZTG01004409.1:411324-454376 GCA_013397845.1 Melanocharis versteri
CCCGGGAGAGCCGGGACTGCGGGCACTAAAGCACAGTGACAGCCAGGGAGAGAGAGCCCCGGGAGAGCCGGGACTGCGGGCACTAAAGCACAGTGATAGCCAGGAGAAGGTGAAGGGAACATCACTGAGCTGTCACAGCGTTTTCCTCTCGAGATGAAGGACAGAGAAGCCAAAAGGCCGAAACAAGTCCTTGTTGACAAGGCATAAATGGGAATGTACGCTTGAAACCAGACAGCAGGGAAAAAGAGAGGAAGGTTGATAAGATGAAATAGAAAACAGCACACAGGTGTTCTGGAGTATCTGTCAGCTTCTAGCTGGTCCTTATTCCCAAACCCACCAGTAAGTTACCCAACCTGTGGGCTCTGCACTGCTTCTCAGGGCATAAAGAAGTTGGCTAATAAAGATGTGTCAAAATGAGAGGACGGTGGGAAGCTGGGAAAAAAGCTAGCTCGTTGAAATCAATCAGTTTGACAAAGTTCCTGCCAGTGACATTTCAAAGATCCTGTATGATCCTGCTAGAGAAGAGAGCAAATGAAATGCCAGCCTGTGCAAGAGTTGGGGTAATTCAGGTGCTCACCCAGAACGGATAAGTCCTATCCCCCAAGTCCTTTCTGTCCTTCCACCACTGTGCTGGTGTGCTCCCAGCTCCTGCTGGGATGTTCAGCACATGAAGCCCTACTGCCACGTTTGTTCTCATTCACTGAAGCCCAGCTGGGGCCGGGGGTTTGACCCTCAGAGCATCCAGCAACACCAACCACTTTTCACTCACCTTAGGTGAGCCAACACTGTTTCAGTCCTCAGCTGAATGGGGGCAAGCTGGGCAGCTGCTGTGGCTAACAGCCTCCCACCCTACAGGGGCTGGGCCACCTCACAGTGACCCTGGCAAAGCCCTGGGGACCAGCCTTGGGGCTGCTGCTCCTTGCTTGAAGTTCTGCTCAGAAAAGGCCCCATGGACAAGTCAGGCCGGGATCCAGCGAGATCACCAAGGACTTTTTGCCTTTTTCTATTTATCCTTTAAGATGTAGTGCACTGGAGACCGCAGGGAGTCCATTACCTGATCAACTGACCTGCAGGTACAGGGAGTTGCTTAATTACCAGGTCTAAAGGAACATGAGGGATCTGTGTGTCACTCCCAAGAGGGCAACATAAAGACAGCAGCTGGCTGAAAACACATTTTCCTTTTCTGTTTAGAGGTTTCTTTAAAGATGTGACTTTTCACACTCTGCTAATTAAAACCAGGAGTTCAGGCTTGCATTGATTATTTGGTACAAGAGCTCACATATTCACCTCCATGGAAACAGCAAAAGGCAGGAGCATAAGCCCCCAGTGATTTTGTGGAGTTTGTACTCCTTGTCCTCATCTCATGGTAATTCCTGTTTCTCCTGTGTTTTTCACTTCTTCTGAAAGCAGGTCACTGCTGCACATGCCCTTCAAGGACAGCACAGCCAGAGAGGAACTGACATCACTGTGGGATCAGAACCAGTTTATTGACTCCTGGGCCAGTGCTCACCTAGTTAGACCCCAAAAAAAGAAAGGATGGTGATAAGAGCAATAGTTCTAGGCACACCACAGAGAACACTAAGCCCATTTATTGCACTTTTCAATGTCATATCTGGCTGCAGCCAGTCCAGGAAACAAGAAGTTCTTCGTATTGCAACGTCCTTGAAGTACAGAACAACTCATTCACATTGGATCAGATCCATGTAACTTTGTGATGTGCATCACCTGAGTGGGCCTCTGTGGAACATTCCTATCCTCACAGCTCAGTATGGGTCTAACAGTGACAGCAGTTTCTGGCACAGGCTCCTGCTCTTTCCTAGGGCTCACAGGCCTTAGCTCTGGACCCTAAGGATGAGGGATTTTGTTTTTAAACTCTCAAGTACATTCACAGGGCAGGAGAGAGCGAGAACTTATTTCAGGAAGGTGTTTGTGGCAGGCAGGTTAAAATTAGACCATTTGTTCCTAAAAAGACTGTGTAGAATGACAAGGACTTGGCAAGAGGCTCTCCAGTTGGGAATGTGACACAGGAAGCGCCTGCACGGCCTTTGGCAATGATGTCACCTGGCTGGCTGAGGGTGCTGCATGGAAGGGTCCTGGGAAGCTCAGGGATGGAGCACTGGAACTTGTTCAAGCCACTCTGTATCTGCGGGTGGTGAGCGGGGAGCAGGGCGCGAGGCAGACGTGCTGACAGGACCCACCGCCCGGCGCTCCTGCATAAGGGAATCTGCAGCCAGGACTCAGAGCTGGTATTCTTACACTCTCAGCAAAGTGTCAGCCTCCTCTTCCTGTCACGCTCCCCTCCTCTTGCTGCTCCAGGAATTCCTGCTGTCTGAGCTTTCTGCCTTCCACACATGGCTCAGCAACACTTGTGCTTCGCGGCCTCGGGCTGGCAGGATCATTAGGGAACAAATTGGTGGGCACTGGGCCTAGAAAAGCTCAGCCTGGAGGGTCGGGATGTTTCCTTTCCTCAGTGAAGATATTTGCTTTGAAGCTAAGCTAAGGAGCACCAGATCAAGCTCTCAGACCTGCACAAACAGAGATCTGTTCTGAGGTTTAAAGTACAGCGGTATAGCGATTCGGGATATGAGAAAAATAGTTCTGGAAAGCCACACAGTGCTACAGTGGGGAAGTAGGAAAGTTTTAAATGCAGACTCTCTCTTCCAGTAGAAACTTTCTGGTCATGAGGCAGTTACTGAGTACCTGCAAAAGCTCTCATTCATTCTTGCCTCTATGACTGTAAAGACGCACAGACAACAACCTCACTTCATGCCACAGGGGTGCATCACACACACATTTTTGCAGGGGAGGGATACAAACAGTTGCTTAGACTGCAGGAGATCATCAAAGTGATGCCCATTTCCACTTCTCAAAGCAATACTTAAATCAGTGGTCAATCCTGTCCCCCATACAATTACAGAATAAAAGACCTAAAGCAGCTAAGTCTTAGTTTAAGCCATCCTGTTCTCAATATTTGATACAAGGCAAGAGATGAACAGAGTGAAATGTGCTCTAGCAGTTTAGAGAACAGTAGTACCTACAAAACCAGCAGCAAGAGAACATGAGACCTATCTGCGAGTCAGGTCTGTTTGAACTTTAACAAAGGTTTCCTGTGCTGTGGGCAAAATGAGTCCAAACGACCCAGCCCATGAACCCAAAGGTTCATCTTGGCTCTGACTTCAGTGATCAACCCATGGAACCTTGGACCGAAAAAAGCCCTCAGCTCTGTAACCCACTAACACCTCACAGATGATTTAGCTTATAAACCTCCCTGACTCCCCTTTTAAAAATTATTTTTTAAACTGACTAATCTTCTGGTTTACATCAGTTAAAAATAGTTGAAACTATTCCGTTTATGAACCAATATTTATAATGATTTATTTTGCAAAACACCATTAAACTTTCTAGAAAATGTAGTTTGCTCTTTTTCTCCTATTACTACCTTCCTTCCCTTCCACCCCCCAAAAAAGCCATAGCCATTAATATATGTGTCTTTTCTCATTGGTAGTTTTGATATATCTGGAGGGAATTACTGTTCTAGCTGTGATTGGGCACTGGGACCCAGAATACATTTCAAGCCTCCTGAAGTTAAGTAAAGGTCAGATTTGGAGCAGTCTAGATATTCAGGTCCCTATTCCCTTTATCCTTACTGTGTGAGAGCAGCTCTGATTTATTAGCATGTCATCTAGAGGATTTGCACCCTGATTCACCTCTGCCTCTCACAACCCATCTCTCTGCACTAAAATATCATCATGTGCTAAAGTGTGAAAGATCTCCTTGTCCTATTGTCAGGTGCATCTGACCTATCTCGGCTAAAGAATGTTCATTCTTCCCGTGGCCAATATTTTAGGCCATCTTGGTCATTTCCTGATCTGCTCTGACCTGAGATATGATGTCATGGCTCACAATGGTCTTCACACTTCAACACTACGCAAAAAATGTGCTGTTATCCTCACGGAGGTGACAGGGTAAAACAAATCCTCTTGGTCAAACAACACAGAAGTTATGTGAGGAATCTCCAGTGGGAAAGGGATACTAAAAACATTTTCTGCCTCTGAGGTTCTGTGGCCTCTATCTGCTGTGCAACCCATACTGATGTGCTGGTTTTAACTAAACAGTTAAGGCATTTAAAGCATAGGCAACTGTTCATAAAGCAGTTTTTTTCAAAGATGGGTTCTGAGTGCTCAAATGAAGGCACTTTGGAGGGTTCTCCCATGTTTCAGAAAGTACTGAAGCACTATTTTCTATAAAAAGCAGATTGTGGGGCTGTATTCTTACCCCACATTTCCATCACTGCTCACTCTTGTATAGCTTTCCCATCTAACTTTAAATGCAGAGCAGATAGAGCCCAGCCTCAGGGGATAAAGCGAATGGATACACAGAATAAACTGCTCCTATGATCAGGAAGTTCAGAGAGACACAGATCAAACTTAGACTAGGTCATTCTACTCTCTGAAGAGGAGCACAGCAATGTTACCTGGGGTGTTTAAGTTCTGGCTTAAGGGTGGCATCTGGGGCCCCCTTTTAACAGGCCACGGAGGAAAGTGAGTCCAACATTTCCTACAGCCCATCAGGCACACACAGACACACTGCACAACCCTTTCACGTGCAGTTGCTACTCAAGCCTGACTGCTCCACTGGCCCAAAACCAACAGTGTAAAAATGTTACTTGCCGACTGGCACACACGAAGCTGACTGTGCTCACTGGGAGCTGTAAGCCAATGGCTTTATTTGTGCAAAGAGCCAAAGCCTTCCTTCCATCAATAGAGCTGTAACATTTACAACAGCAGGGAGTTCAGTCCCATATAGGTTGAAAAACTTTAAAGGTTTGGACGGAAACACTGAGAGAGAGGAAGAGAGAACTGCAGCTGTACCTGCGCAGCTGATCAACAGCAACCGGTTTCTTGGTTTCCCAATCTCATTAACAGTCATATTAACTTAAGTAGCAACCTTAATTCTCCAATGACTTGGTGAACAGAGAACCTTGGTGAAAAATTCTGTTCGTTTTCCCCATCCATATAAAGCCACTGAAAGTGTGGGAATGACACATCTTGCCATTACAAAGAAGCACTTTGGTGAGCTGAAGCTGACACCATACGTGTAGGTGGAAGCCTTTGAACCTGTCCTCCTCCTGAAGGACCAGTTTAAACTCTGGGTTTTTCAGTGATTAAAACATCTTGATTACAGGAATGATTCTTTTGCCCATTGGCCCCAAAGGCTTCTGTTTTCTAGTGGCATTCAGTTGCTTAACACAAGTGTCTTTTGCCCCCGTAAATTAATGAAATGAATCTCTGTAATTCCAGAAAACTCTGCCAGCCCACAGACACTAAACAACTGACTCCAAATTAACTTTTAGAGAGTGAGACTGTAAATAACTTGGGAGAAATCATTGCTTTCCTCAGCATCCACAGGCAGATTTAACTGCCTGCCTGTGATTTCTGTTGTTTCAGAGAACGCATGTGGCGTTTGCACCCACACGGGGAAGCAGCCATGGCACTGTACCTCCCCCAGCTCACACCTGGTGTACACCACTCCACACACTCCTCTTTTATCCAGACAGTGCATCCCAAGGGAAAGGGTTTGAGCCCAAAGTCCTGGGTGACAATCCTTGGTGACAAATCTCTTCCACCCCACAGTGTTCCCTCTGAGCAGCTCAATGTCACCACAAGGGCACATGGAGCTGTGCAGCCCCTGGGCACAGCAGCACAGGGCCTGATCCCCCCGTGCTGAGCCTTTGCAGCAAGTGACTGGTGGGAATGGCAAGACCATGGGATGCCTGGTGTGACAGGGGAGGTGTGAATGTGGTGCTGACAGTGGACTTTATCTCAAGCATGAACACAGCCTCCAGCCCTGTAGCCTGAGCACCTTATCACAGCTTTAGGAGTGTTAGTTTTTGAAAGGCTGCTCGCCCATCACGCTGTGCTGAGAAGCAACAGCTAAAATATCCTGCCCCTCTGGCCCACAGCCATGCCACCTTCCACCACAAAAGGCTTCAGCTATTTCCAGAAGCTTGGCAAACACAGTGAGTATTTTCTGGGAAAACAAAGAAGGGTTGTCAAATTAAGAACAGTGGGTGATGAGCCACCACAGCCACACTGAGTTCCTGAGAGAGAGCAGCTTTTCTAAGCTCTGGATGAAGCTGCATCCTTCCCACTGCAGCTCACCCACCCAAGGCAAGAAGGGGCTCTCTGTTCACGTGCAGCCTAATGTGGATCCACTGCAGAATTCCAGGATGGCCACCCTGCTGGCTGGGTGCCAACTGCTTGCAATGCTTGAAATGAAGGATTTGCCTTCTAATCACAATAAGCAAGAGTGGGTACATGCAAGTGTGTAGCTGTACCTGAACTGATGAGAAGCATTGATGAAAAGGACCATAAATGTTAGCAGGAAGAAGACGAATACATGCATGAATCCCAGACAAAAATCAGGGTAGTTCTCAAAACACAGGGACCGACCTACACCACTCTCTAGTCAGGCACAGTCCACAAATCTGAGATATGTCAAAACTAATGGACAACTGGTATCCTGATCCTGGAATGCAAAATTGAGGTTATGTACAGTGCCACTCTCAAAGGCTGAACAAAATCTCCTGAGGGCTTTGTGGAGGACAGGCTTTACGTAATGATCAAATTTTTAGCTAGTTAGGTTATTTTTAGGTTCATCACCAGTCTGTTAGGGGAGGGAGAAGGGAAGTAAACAACCACTGCAACTTCTAGGACAGGTGCCATCTCATTCCTGTAGCTGTTTAGCCATTTCTAGAAACGGCTTCACCTCCACGCTGACAAAGGGCATGCAGCAATAAATAGCACAGTGGGATAGTGTGACCTCTTGCCCCTTGATCTGGCTCCTTGGCAAGAAAACCTTGATCAATGGGCACTGTTGACACTGTTCCCAGCTATGCTAGGAGGAGCTGAGCTGCAAAGAAAAACCTGGAAAGTGTTATCTCTGACAAAATGCTTAAGAAATATCCTCTCTACACGCATCTCTTCTTGCACAAACTTACATTCTGCAAAATCCATTATGAGAGTCCAAATCAACATATCTAGTGTTGAACTAAACTCAGCCATCCACGTGACACTCAAACTTTTAAATATCAGCACGACCATTCACATACCCCACACACACCAAGGGTCTTCCAAAGGCATGACCACTCACACACACTCCCACGGCTAAACCCCGAAAAAGAGCCACTCAGCACCTTGTTGCAGTGCATGTACCATGTTTTTGATCATGAAGTAATCATTTTATCGAAACGTCCCCATGTCTGGTCTATTTTCTGTGTTTTCAGCAGAAGTTGCTCTCGAACTCGAGGCACGTTCTCCACTCGCCAGGAGAGGTCACCACACCCCTCAAGAACCAAATGAAGAGCCCAGGTGGGATCTCACAGGAGGGACCTTCTAGTTGGGCTGGGTAAATGTCCCAGCTCAAAACAACTGGGGACACGTCGTGTCCATGCTGCCCACAAAGGGTTCTCTTTCTCTCTCCTGCCAGAGGCTAGGAAATGCAGACTAACGCCACAACTTTCCTTTGTGCAGCTGCTCCCACTGAAAGCCCAGCCTTTCTACAGTAAGGCAAATAGACAAATTAGACCTCAGTCTAAACACTAAAGGTGTCTCATAAAACACAGAGATTGAAAAACTTGGATTCTGAGCAGTTTAGTGCAAGATTAGCCTATGGATTTCTCAGACCCAACTTAAAGATCATGAGGAAGCAACAATGGCTGCCACAGGACTAAAAAGACCTACATGGCTTAGAACCACAGCTAATCCATGTTTCAGCTGGAGTGTGAGTATCTATTTGCCCATGTAGACATTCCCACCTTTCCAAAACAAGATGAACAGATGCTGTTTATTTTGCTAGAGATGAATTTTAGCCAAAAAGAGAGTTTCAGGTGAGGATTTATGGAACACTAGTACTTCTTTAGGCCTCTGCCTCTCACCAGGCTCTTGTGCCATTGCTCTGAATTCCTCAGCTTGTTTCCTGTTTGTTTGAGGATCCATGTTAGGCTCTCTCCTCCATCGCTGCAGCTTCCCTGTTGGGCTTCATTAGCATCAGAGGAATGTGATAAATGTGCCCAAAAAACCTAAAATTAAAATTTTGCCATCAAAACCCAATGCTCCAGAACCACCTACAACCTGCTCCTAAATGCCAGCTTGCTGCCCTCCTTGTCCTCAAGTGGCCTTGGTCCCTTCTTGTGCCAAAGGGCTAGAGAGGAAAACATCTCCTCTCCATCCATTCCAAAAAGACAGTAAGCATTAATTAATGAGCACAGAACAGATCGAAGGCACATACACCCGCGGGACCCCAGAGCAGAGCAGTGCCAGCACTGACTCTGTCCCTTTACCGGCCTCTACCGTCCCACAGCAGGCGCTGCGGGACAGGAAGAGGAGGCAGGACAGTGTGCAGTGCTCCTACGGGATGACCAGCCCACAAGGGAAGTTCCTTTGAGTTACCTGATGGTGAAGGCTTGGTTTATTCCCCATGGATGGGCTATCTCAGACACCAGGAGACCCCAGATCCTCCCAGTCCCAGCCATCCCTAAGGCAGGGACCAAACTCTCCTCTGGATTGTGCTGGAGAAGATGCAGCCAACACATGCCAGCTGTCCCCCGGGTGAATGAGCTCAGTGTCTGTGCTCAGTCCTTTCTCAGGATGGAGAGCTGCTGCTGCAGCTCCCCCGAGCCTGCTCTTGCAGCTGGGCCCTGCTGCCAGCCCATCACCAAAGGTGAAGGCAGGGAAGAGCCAGAAGAGCAAAGAAGGCTCCTGAGCAGGCCTGGGCTCGTGGTGATGCTGTGCACTGAGCCTGCACAGCCCAGCTCCAGCCCACTCGGGGCAGGGCAGGGGAGGGGGACACCCGCAAAATGCTTGGAGACTGCAGCTAAATGTTAATGTCTCAGTGAGGGGCCCCTGGTGCCAGCCTCCCTCGTGGACTCAGAGATCCCACTGTGATGAAAGCGCTGCAGAAACATCACTGCCCTTTCAGCCAGCCAGGGAATGCTGGCCTGAGCAGCTGGGAAGGAGAGGGAGGCTAAAGGGGTCACTGAGCGAGGAAGAAGGAAGATGAGTTCCTGCAGCAGTGCTCTAATGATACCTACCTAAGCCTAGTTGATGTGCTATCAGCTTCAGAGCTCGGCTTCCTCATGGGATGAGGCAGGTATATCCCCAGAGGAAAAGCCCTAATCCTACTCTTTAATCAGATGATACAGGAGAAATACCTCAGGAAGCTGGGAAGCAATTTGCCGTGTGAGATAAGCAACACACATCAACCTGCTGCCTTCTTGATGCTTCCTTCCACCCTATACGAAGGACTTGTCATACAAAGGAACACTTCAAAAAGAGACACAAAGCCATTTCCTACCTCCAAAATATTTTCTACAGTCCTCAGGGGTTCCTCCCTTCTTATAGGCTGACGTTTGTGCTGAAGTCTCCCTCTTAGCTGCACCACCTCAATGATAAATCTCTGTGAATATTCAGACACTGAGTTTGATGCTAGTCTGAGCCCTGAGAAGATCTGAAATGCAAAGCAGAGACATTTGCTGGATGGCTTTCTGGTTTTAATTACTTCTTTCCACTGCACCAAATCTGATCAGAACCCAGCTGTGGGCTACCTGGACTGAAGGTGCCCCCTCTGTCTGGGATATGCAGCACTCTCTGAAACACAATCACATGGAATGTCATTGTCTGGGGAGATGGAAAATTCTTTTGTTGTGCTTATGGACAGAATCCAGCTGCAATGCATTAGGATGAGAGGCAACGACACAAATGGCAACAGGAAAAATTCCAAGTAGATATTAGTAAATCATTGTTTCTTGAAGGTTTTCAAAATTCATCTTCATAAGACATTGAGAAATTCCATCTAAGTTGGCTCTGCTTTAGCACAAGATTGCACCACAGACCTCCAGAAGTCCTGTCCAGCCTTAATCATTCTTTTACCAATATAGTCATAGATGAGGATTGTACTAGTGTATGAATGTCCAACAGTAACCAGAGAGACAATTCAGCAGAACCCCAAAACAACTTCAGAGATCTCGAGGTCCAGAAGATTTATTATCCACATTATGCAGACCTGTGACAAGCCAATCAAAACAACAAAACAATCCTGGGCTTTTGTAGAGGAGAAAAGATGAACCTGAAACTGCCCTGACCTTTTCCTACTGTGTTGTTACACTGAGAAGTACACACCTCAGACCTCTGGGATGATGATTTCATTTACTAATAAGATTCATATCAAATGTGGTTTTCACCAACATCAACAACAAAAAAAATCCCAACAATATAATAACATCAGACTTCCCTTTCCATCACAGAGGGATGTTTATAAGCTGTCTCCTTATAGCACCCATTTCTAGAGACACTTAAAATTATGCCTCAAAATGATCTGCACATGAAAAAAACATTGAAAACATTAAACCTGCTGGCACACCACAGAATTATTTTTTCCAAGCTTCCAAGACCAACAAGTTGATACTGAAAACTGGTTTGCGAGCTTTCAGTAACTGGAATATCAGAAGAAAAATGCCAGATGGTCCTTAATTTCATTTCCTCCGTGTAGATCCAGCTTGATGGCCTTTAACTCTGTGCATCACATGTGTGCAAAAATGCCGTGAAAGGGCAAGATGTATTATTGCATACTCAGGGACATTTCAATTTTTCAGTGAAGCCAAATTTCAAGCCCGTTCTTCCTTTCAGACTGATTGCAGATTTAATATAAATTGTGTACAATAGACTGAGAAAGATCACAAAAAGGAACTATTTTAAGCTGAATCCAGGGAAAGAGGAATTTCTTCCTCATCCTAAGCCTTGTAGAAGCTGTCTGTGCCTGTCAGCCTGGTTTTGGCCACCACTCACTGTCATTCAGGCAAATAACCATTGCAACTTGTCATATTTGGAACACTTGGTTTTCTCTTCTCCAAATCACACTCTTTCATCTCTTAAGTCAATAACATCATATTAATAAGTTATGTGATTATGCTATGATATCATATTACATTTATGTAATAAAACTCAGGTCTTACACAGCATGTTTTCTTAGCCCATCCCTCTGATACAGTGCTTTACAGTGACAAAGGAGCCAGGTGAATGTCGTGGATACCATTCACTTCCTGTCTCACTTTACAGCTCTCTCACAATTATTTTTCTCTGGATGAAAAAGAAAGGTTTAGCAGTCAGCCCAGGGAACACAGATCTGTGCTCACCCATGTACCTCAGTGGCACTAAGACAGCAGAATGATGCTGCATTGCACAAGTGGAAAATGCTCCTTTAGCTCACCACCAGAAAAGAGTGGTGAATTTCTTCTCTCCTCCTCCTCTTTCTCCTCCTCCTCCTGAGTGGATGAAAACAGATCAAAACCTCAAACCAATCCTTGCACTAGCAGGAACTCAAAAGGTAGACTTGGGAGGGGTTGGAGGAAGATATAAATGCTGATAGCTGGAGACACAGAGCAACACTGAACTGGAGAGACTTAAGGGAAGAGGAATCAGAGACACCAAACATGAATCTGAAGCTTCTTTTCTGCCCTGGATTCCTTCTGCTGCTTATTGTCAGTCAAAACCAGGCAGCTGCCAGATCCATTTCCAGCTTCCAGGTAAGTGTCTGGCTGCTCAGTAGAGCTGAAAGAAGCTGATGCTTATTAGACTCACCAGATGAGCTCTGTTTCTTCCAACTCCAGCTTAAAGAGACATCATGGCAGCAGGAATGGTGAGATGGGCAGACACAGAGTCATTAAATGGAGGAAGCTAAAGTCATTGATTACTGGATTTAAATTTCTAATCACATGAGGCAATTGAAAGGAAAATGTTTGGGGGTTTTTCCTGTGGGTTCAGTTAGGGGACTCTACTTTTAGGGTCATCCTGTGACTGAGTGTAGCAATAAGCTTTTGGAGTAAAAGAAATTATTCTGGAAGGACTGTGATCTAAATCCCTAGAGCAGTCATGTGCATGCTCCTCCCTGAAGTCCCTGGTTTTAGCTGAAAAAGGAATTAAGGGGTTGTACCTGCAGGATCTCCTCCTCAGCTCAGCTGTGCAGCAATGCAGCCCCTGCTTGTGACTACCAGGTGCAGAATATAAGAAAAAGAGAAAGTGTGTATGTGTACCTATGTGTATTTTTTTGTGCAGGAATTCCAAGTCATTAAGAAAAAACATTTCAGTTACTGCACTAGGGAGCTGTCATTGCCACATATGAAGTAACCTCCCAGTGTGTAAAGAAATGTATAACATAATCCTTCAGAACCAATTTCAGCATGTCTCCCACCATTGCATTAATTCTCTTAGATATCAACTGTTTTTTTCTTGTTCCTTATTCACACTTTATCAGGCCTTTTTCAAATTTTTCACAATTTATCCCATATGCCCAGTTCCAGGAAGGACTTAACTGGCAGTCTGGCAGCTCAGAAATATGCCCTCAAACTGAGTATGGCTTATACAGAAATAATGAGAGTTCCCAAAACCCCTCCTTCTCCTCTCTTCCCTTTCCACCTTCTACTCTTCTCTTTTTCCAGAGTCTGTCCAAATTGTTAGATGAGGACCTGGAACATTCCCCGGTCTCAGAAGAGAGGGACCATGAGCAAGATGACCTGATCCCAGCAGGTGTCTTTGATCAGCAAGACACTGAGCTCCAGTGGATCCAAAACACCAGGGAGCAGCCAGAGAGCATGTCCATGGGTGACGGCGTGCTCCAGAGATTCTTCAGAGACCTCCTGAGTTTATCCCGTAGATACCAAGGCAGAAGAAAAAAGGGCCTCTCCAGGGGCTGTTTTGGCGTCAGACTAGAAAGAATTGGGTCACTGAGTGGACTAGGATGCTGACTCTTTACTATGGTGAGAGAAAGCCAGAGGCTGCTGGTCTGTGTATTCATGTATAACTTGCAGAAATATGCAAAAGAGCAGAGTTAATTCACGCTTCAAGGAAATGGTGCCTTAGAGTAAGTTTCACCCTCCTGTCACAAACACAGTTTACTATTTTACCTTCCTCAGAATTCACTGTCATCAGATATAGACTTAAAACCTGTGAATGCCACACCTCTGCTTTGCCTGCTTTCCCTCCTTCCTCTGAGTCAGCTGTAGGCATTTCATCATGTCGTAGAAGATCAGAGAGGTTTTTCACCAGCTCACCAGGGATACTTGTTTCAATCCAAACAAACTCTAAGCAGAACAGTGGAGCTAAATCTGCCACTAGAACAGTAAGAAATCAGTTAATGTCCATGTGTGAAATCCTGTACACTTCTCCTTCTATTACTTATTCCTCTTCTTTATTGACAGGACTGTCTTTGGGGTTTCAAAGCACCCCTTGCCTTTCAGTGGGATGTTCAGCTCTTTTTCACATTGGCCCCACCAATCCATCCACTACATGATGTACTGAGCAAACGCACCCACCTCTCCCCTGATATATGTGGCCAACAGAACATACCTTTGCTGTACTGCCTCTTTGCATCAGAGTAGTTATTTGTGAACATCTATCTGAAAATTAATTACAGAAAACTCCATTTGTACTGGTTTTTTTACTGAATGTATAAATAAACAAGTCTCATTATATCACAGGTAATAAACTGCTTTCCATAATGTAATGAATTTGCTTCAAGGTTTGCTGTGTGATTTGTTCATATTTCATTCCTGAAACAGAGCCCTAGTTTGCAGCTAGACACTAGAATTCAGGAGCATTTCAGAGAGCTGCTGTCTGGTAAACAGAAACCAACACATAAAGCCCCAAGTCTGTGACCCACAATCAGAACAAAGGGGGCAGCTCTCTTAGCAGACATCACTAGAAAGCAGTGACTCTGTGTTTAGATCTGCCACTGATGGAGGAAAACAAATTTTTCTTAGCAGTATATCTCACCTTATAAAAACAAACAAACAAACAAACAAACAAACAAACAAACAAACCCAGCCCCAAAACAATACTACCCTTTTGTGAAGGAAATTCAAAGGCATCCTACCCTTACATAGGCAGATCCAGGTATTTCAAAGCACTGAGAAGAAAATTGAAAGACATATCCTGAGGGCTTCTTTGTTTAACATTTTTGGTTAGGTCTTAGGCTGTTTTCTAGTTAATCTGTTTAAGTTAACTTTATTAACAAAGCAGCAGCAACTGTGAAAATGCCCTGAACAGATACTTTTTGCTATATACATAGACAGCCCTGAGTACAAGCTCTCTGATGATGGATTAGTCCATAATGAATTTATTACACTCTGTATTGCCTTTCCTAAGAAAAAATAATGAGAAAATTAGGGTTTCCACCAATCAAATAAAGAATTAAAGTCCAGAATGAAAACTGTGTCATTCTTTCATCTTCCAGCATAATTCCACACCAACAGCTAGTCTACACATGGCTTAAAACCAACTATTTACTTAGGCTAAGAAGAAGCAGACCTGCTTACTCGGGGGAGTTTAACAGAAAGCACCCAGCTTTCTTAGAGTCCCTCTTCAGGTGTGCTACCCCGGGGCTGGCCCAGGTGCAGCCCATGGGGTAGAAAGGTTAATCCACACAGCCCACTGACATCAGGGTATCAAACAATGTAGACCCAGTATCTCGTGACAGCTGGTGCTAATGGGAAGGTTACAGCTTCCTTTCTAATAATCCTGAGTCTAAAACTTGTTCCCAGCTCCCAGTAACTCTAGAGCAGGGATGTTCTCACAGACATAAAGGCTTCTTAATGTTGAAATTTCACTGAAAACCCAGTGGAGGATAGGTGCTACTGAAGTTTATTTGCAGAAAGATAACAGAGGTCAGAGGAGGTTGAAATCTGAGCTGTGAGCACTTGTGAACAGAATCCTACAGAAGATGAATAAGAAACACATAAGAGTTGCAATTACAGAGGTCGAGGTGGTAATGTGCCATCCCATCACCTGGCATTTTGTGGGAACATTTTAAAAAGGCACTTTTCTGAAAGTAAGAACAATTTATTTCACATAAAAGGCTCTATAATTAGATCCCCAGGACTGAAGCCAGGTGTGTTTGTACTTTAGGTAATTTGCTGAGTTCTATTAGCATTTAAACAATCAAAGCTAATCTTTGAAGTGAGGATGCCAGTCAGATGGGGGAAGCTCATCTCTAGCTGTGTCATTTCCATCTTTGCTAAGCATAAGTGCATGAATTTACAGAGCAGGGTAACAGAAGTTGCTGAGGAGAAAAGCCTCCAATAAAAGTACTCCTACACAGAAAGATATCTGTATGTTTCTTAAATATGTGTACCTGATTTTAAGTGATGTTAGGGAGCAATCAAGATTTGGTCTCATCCAAGACTCATTTCTGGCTAGCTTATTAATAGAGGGCCAGTTGTATTTATTCCCCTTGATCATCACATAGATCCTGTTTAGTCTCACTGCTTTATCCCTTTTCACTCCTGTCTGTCTTCAGTACATACAAAATTGAGGATGATGCACATCCTCTCCCAGATCTGCTTTCATTCTCTATCAACAATAACCCTCTCACCTGACGTGATCCTCCTTCATTCAGGTACTGTGCTTTCAAAACACACATCTCCTTTCTCTGCCAGGTTCTTCTTTGCTGTGTTGCTTTAAACAAACCCACCTGCCAGCTGTTAAAACAGTTGGATGCAAAAATCACTGTCCCACACCAGTTGATACTGCTGGTTTGCTTCCATTCTAAGCAAATGAAGAGGGCAGAAGGTAGAGGCTTAGTGAAAATTAATATTACCCAGGCAGTGAATGAAAGGACCCTGTCTGCTGTTCTGCCTCTTACAGAGGGAAGGGTTACAAGGGTAAGGGTTTGGTGACAATGCCAGAGAACCATCATCAGAGGAACTTTCAAAGAAGGAAAATCTCCTAAAACCTCCTAAACTCAGGACATGGTCTACTCACACAGCACAAAAATTTGTGTACAGAGAAGAAAAAGCTGTTGTCCCAAGAGCTGCTGCAGACAGATGAACATTTTCAATTCCTCCCACTTGTCTTCCTCACAGAGAAATGATCCACCCCTCAGCCTCTTGGAGGGGAAATCAATCTAGCTCTCAGGTTCTGTGTGTCTGAGGCAGAGCAGACAGGCTGAAAATGCAAGGTTCTTTCACTGCATCAACTCCTTCCTAACAGTGATGGAGAGTGGAGGGAGAGGAAATCCCTGGAAAATCGGGTGCTGCCAGGAGGGGAGATGACTACAGGCAGGTCTCTCCCTCTGGAGCAGCTGCTGCACTCAGCAGATCCCCAGCTCTTGGAGGGTGACCTGTGGGGGCAGTTGCAACCAGTTCCCTTATCGAAGCCAGAGGGCACAGTGCAGCGCTTCGGCTCCTGCAGGGATCTGGCAGGAGGCAGCTGAGCTTCCTCCGGGCAGAGGGGGGATGTAAGGAGAGGCATCCATGGGCAAAGCAGCAATACAGTACCGAGATCGGGATGGATAGGGCTAGGGATGGGGATAGGGATAGGGACGGGGATGGGGACGGGGATAGGGATAGGGATGGGGATGGGGATAGGGATAGGGATGGGNGGATAGGGATAGGGACAGGGATAGGGATAGGGACAGGGATAGGGATGGGGATAGGGATGGGGATAGGGATAGGAGCAGGATGCAGCTCCCGCCCCTCTGCCGCGGGGCCTCGCTGCTGCTGCTCGTTGTGCCGTGGGCAGGAGAGCCGGGTACTGTACCCTGCAGGTACCGGGGCCGGGGCTCCCAGGGCGGCCACCCGCACCCGCTCTGCCGGGGCGAAGCGGCAAGAGCGGCGCTCCCTATCCCTCCTCTCCTTCCCTATCCCTCCTCTCCTTCCCTCTCCAGGACCTCTTGCAGTCGCTGCGGCAGCTCTGGGAAGAGGACGGGGAGCCGAGCCTGGCAGACGAGCCGGTGGCCGGGGCAGAGGACGGCGGCTCCGAGCGGCAGCTCCCGGGGGGGAGAGCGGCCGGGAGGCGGCTCCGGTCCTGGCCCCAGACCTCCCCCGGTGCGGAGGGACAGAGCCAGCGGAGGAGCCTCCTGTCGTCCCTCGGACGGAGACACTTCTCCTGCTTTGGGACGAGGATGGAGAGGACCGGCGCGCAGACGGGGCTGGGATGCGGATGCCGCCAGCACGAAGCTCGTAGAGGCCGGGGCGGAGCGGGGCAGCCGCCGGGAGCTGCCGCTGTCCCCGGCTGAAAGCCTCGGAGTGGCCTCCCCCGCAGCTCTCTGTGCTGCTTTCACAGGTTTCTGGAGCAGATGGAGAAGCTGAAGCCGGGACCGGCTCCCAAAAGCTTCCTGAGTCTCCAGGGAGGCGTTCAGCAGCCACACCACCAGGCTTCCCTTGGACCCGCCACGGCAGTGGGGTAAAAAATAAACTTTGTACAAAGCCTACATGGCCTTTCTTGAGTGTTTTGGGTTGTTTTTTTTCCTGTCACGGTTTACCAAATGGTCAGAGGATACAGAAATCCCCTCCAGAGCGCTCCTCTCCCTCTGCTCTAAGGGCTCGGTCCTGATCCTGGCCAGAACCTCCCGCCCGTTCCAGACAAGCCTTTTGCTGGAGGGTGGCAGCAGCAGGAAGGATGGTGGTTGCATCCTTCCAGGACTGTGTCAGTGACCCTCCACGCTGTACTGGAGTGGCACTGCCAGGCACCGCTGCCAGCTCTGGGACGGTGGCAGTGAGCCGGCGTGCCTTTCCCGACGGCTTCACTGCTGCTCCCAGGGAATCCTCTCCGGAGGTGGCCACTGGGCTCGGGGTTAATTCCAGGTAGTGTCCTACACACCCCCCGGTGCCGTAGGCTAAGCCGCTAGTACCAGTGCCAGGCTTGGCACGGCAGACCGGCATGGGGAGACCTCGAAGGACAGAGGGGCTCCATCGCTTTAAAAATACACCTGGCAGCGGCTGCTGCTGCAGGCGAAGGGCCGCGAGGGCTTCAGCACCCGGGACAGACGCCAATCCCCGGCAGGACGAGCGCCGGCCCCGCCGGGCTCCCCCCGCGTGTCCGGGGCTCCCTGCAGCCTGCACTGAGCCTGGAGAGCCCCGCGAAGGAAGGGGCAGCCGCAACACAGAGATAATACATCACGATCGCCGGGAGAAACAATCCGTGTTTAGGATGAAAATTAATTCCCCCCCGCTTGGAAAAAGTGAGGCACCACTAAATTGCGGTATAGCCACTCCAGACGTTTTTACATTTCTGTTTTGCTTCTTGTCTGATGGCCTCATCTCTTCATTTCCTTCTCAATCTAACTAACGTGCAGGTAAAGAGAGCCTGGGTGGGGTGTGGCATCGTTTTGCCAAAGGTTTTGTCACTGGGAGATGAAAGGAATCCAAACCCAGCCTCTTCCTCAGAACAGAAGGCCCTGTACAACCAGCTCACACTCTTCAGCACGGGATGGCAGTAGGAGAACGGACATCACTGGAAGGATGTGCAGCAGGTCAGGGCAGGATTTATGGCAGGTCTGTCCATCAGCAGATGGAACCCACACGGCGCCAGCCCCCACGTTTACAGACCTTAGCCTTACAGGGCTGAAAAACAAGGACATAGAATCATCTTGCTGGGGAAGGGGCAATGTCACCTCAGCTGAGCTCTGTCCATCCTCATCACAGGATCCACACACGGGCTGCCAGCAGCACCCTCGGTGCTCTCCTTCTCTGATCTGAGCAACCAGAGCTGCTCTAACGGAGCCTCATGTCACCACATCTCCCATCCCACACCCTGGGAAGCAGGGAAAATGTGCCAGATTCCCAACCCTAAAACCAGTCACAGTAAGCTTTTTAGAAGAACCTGCTGCCCTGTTAAGGCAGACATTTTACCAGGGAAATGCCCAGCTGAGCATGGGCAATGCCTAGATCTTGACTCTCCACTGCTGGGCTATAAAGCTTAAAGTTGATATTAATTTACCAGGGTGATGACACTGAGATAAACAAATTACTTTTATAGCTTTAGCAATGATGAGCTGAGTTCTGACATTTCACGCTCCATTTGCTTTGGCAGAACTGCAAGATGGATAACTGACGGCAGAATTTGGCTGTGAAAATACAACAGCTACTGTGACTGGCAGCAATTTTATCCCATCTCTACACTTCACTACATTGTACATGGAATAGAGCACAAAAGCTCCCTGTCTTAGAAAAGTATCGTCGAGGCTGAAGTCATGCTGCTGCATCTTATTTATTTGCCATGGAACACAGAAGATGAAAAGGAATGAAGCAGTAAAGAAAGGAATATCTCAGGGTCTGACTTAATGACTAAAATCCTGGAAAATTAGATTGTTTCACAGGGACAGGTCACTCAAAGCAAAATATTTCACATCTGAGATTAATACTGTTTCCCTTAATTTCTTGCTGCTGTACAAAAAAAACCAAACAACCAGACACAAAGGAAAACTCAGAGCAAGCTACAAAATGTTTTTGTACAGAGACAGCACTAGAGAATACTTAGTGCATGGAGGGGTGTGAAAGGAAAGAAACAAAAAATACTAAAATAACAGATTCTAATTATCTTAAATTGGATGCTCAAAAGTAATGAATAATTCTGGTTTATCTTCTCCCACTTTTGCAGTTTACAAAACAAAGTTACACCTTGGCAAAAACAAACATACACACACCACGAGGAGCAGGAAGAGAATACTTGTAACTAATTGATGAATTATACAGACACTTCAGTATAGAGTGTTAATTCAAAAAAAAGAAACTATCAGGATCTTAGTTCTTTTTTAAAAGCACAAAATAAGATAGTGTTGGAGCACAAAATAATTCAAAAAAATAGTATTGCCTTCATGTTCTGAAAACATAAAGCATTGAGGAAAAATAGAGAGAGCTCTTACAATAAAGGGCTTAATCAGAACATACACAGAGTTGGGCTGACTTTGGGCTATATTAGGAAAAAGTAGCGTTTGAGCGTGACTTTACAACCTTGAGAATGTCCTTTCTAGTATAATTTTGGTAGCCGATCATGTGAACAGTATGTGCACATGTTTGTACACAAACACCACGTTATAAGACATTTAAGACATGGGAAATACTTTATCATTCTCTTATTATTTTGAAAGTGTACTTAGGAGATTCTTTCAAGATCTATGTTCATATGAAGAGTCAACAAATTATTACTAGACTGACATTCAACTTACTCATACGCTCGTTGTTGTTCCAATTTAAAATAACAAGAAACATTAGGAAAGTGCAAGAAAAACCACTGCTTCATGATTTAGAACTCTCTTGCATTTCTGTAAAATTTTTTAGTTGTATTATATGCACAAAGACACCAATGGAAGAGAAATTTGAAGCATTTCTGTACTTTCGTAATTTCTCATTTAAGAATAGGCAGTTTCTAGCTAATTTTAAGACATTAAGCACTTAAAGAAACAAATAAATACTTTTTGTTTTTAATATATTAAATTAAAGATTTTGTTTTAACTCCTCACGAAACACACACATACACAAATTTATCCATTCTTCCTTTGGGACAGACTCTGATACGTTTCTGAATAACACCAAAAGCCATCTAAGTTCTCATCAAGTAAGTTTCTTTCTTATATGACAGTAAAAGAAGATTATTGCTGAACCTGGCTGCCTGTTCTTTAAATTTTATTGATGCAGGGTCAAGCCTTACCATCGATGCTTAAAGAAATCCCATTATTTAAACGTTTGGCTGTTAACAAACACTAGTGTTTTTCAGTGCTCCCGACGCCGGTTGTCGCAGAGGGCTGGAGGCACTCGCTCTCCCCACAGTCAGCCTGCACTGAGGTGCAGATCAAGGTGCTGCTCTTGCTGGTAAACACACAAACACAAAGTCTCAATGGTGATATCACCTCTGTAGCAATGGGAAAAGAGAAGTGGCCCAAATCTGGGATTTTCAGCACACTCCGTGGTATGCAGTGGCCGCGCATATTCCATATATAGAAGGAAAGCATGCACAATACTTTAGGTGTCCTAAAAGGCAATTTATCTTCATTCTTGACTCTTCACCAAATATTCATCTGAAAGCCTGTTGTTTACCCTGTAAAAGGCAATTTCCTTATAGAAATCTTCTAACTGGGCAAAGTTTAGAGCAGTTTTGGGACTGTTTCCCATCTCTGTAAATCTGACCATAGGGGTCTCTTGAAAGAGAATTGCTAAGAATTTCCAACTGGACTATGTAATCACAGCGCCTGGTTTCAAGAGGAGGGGGAGTGACATGAAATCACTGACTTGTGACATACATTCCTCAGCAACAGCAGCTGCTGCCTAATGACAGCTAATAAAGGGAATCTTCCCTTGACAGAGCTGCATGCCTGCAGTGGGACTGGAATGTGCCCAAGATAAACCCACTGATAACCTAGGAAGCAGGGATCATCCAAAGAGTATAAAAGACAAGCTTCAGAAGAGAGATGACAGGACAAGGAAGAGAGAGACTCGAAGGGACATCTCAGAAGAAACAGCTTGAACTTCCATATTCCCAACGAAGTCAGCGCCATGGACACTAAAGGCTCATTTTTCTATGGCTTCCTCTTGTTCCTGCTCATCCAGCTGCAGCCCAGCAGAGCCAACCCTATCTACAGCCTCAGCCCTGCCAAAGAACTGGCCAGCATGGAGGTGAGGACTCTCATTTTGCAAGGTTAAACTTTTGGGGTGCTTAGCAAAGTGTGAGGTGGTGCTTTGCCTTCCTTTTGAATGATTGGACTGCAATAACCACATCAGCCATCACATGCCGGGGGACAAAGCCTCAGCTCTTCAAAGGGGTTCAGAGAAGCTCTTTAGGGCAATATCCTCCCGTGTTGGATTCACCAGAGCTCCTGGGCAGTAGTGGGAACCAAAATTGTGAAGTTGTAGGATGTCCGCTTTGGCGTTTTGGTTCTTTTTCTTTTAAAGAGACATCTTCCTGAGAACAAAGTTCCAGGGAAGGAAAAAATCATCAGAGTAGCTCCGTAAGAACAAATAGAAAACTTTGAGGTGGGGTCCTGTCTCTCCTACTAAATGGCAGGAACAGTGACGCGGGGCAGCCATATGGCTCTAGCTTTGTGAATTTGAGAGATCTGGTTGTGTATGGATGAGAGATGAGGAGGTAAAGTGGAGCACCCAAAGACAAACTTTTAGAAATATTACTAGAGGAATAACATAATCATTTAGTGCGGCTCATCCAGAAAAGCTTCCAGAGCTATAAAATTACCAGCTAAGAATTTTAACAAATAATAGAGAAAATCCATTGTTACAGCACAGTACAAGCTGGAGACTCTGATGGAATCTGAAAGCTCAAACCTTTCTGGGCTGGTACCAGTGACCAGCTTCTCAAAGCTATACTCAGGCCCTAAGAACAAACTCCCTGAGCTGATAAGGACAGTTGAAGCTAAAACTGCCTCTGGGCTGTTCCCAGCAGCCAGGAAGAGTGGCTTCCAAATGCATTCACTGTCAGGCAAGCCATAAGGCTCATTCCTCTCTATCCAAATTCTAGAGATGGGCAATTACATTCCTCTAATTGGTTGAGCTACCCTTGAGGAGGTTATCTGACCCCAGCTACACAAATCTTTACAAATTACAAAGAATAGTAACCAGGAAGCAATAATGAAGCAGGCATGAATTTAGCATACAGGTATTTTCACATACTTTAAGGAGTAGCCATCCTGTAACCCCTGGGGCAGAGATAAAAGGCTTCTCCAAGTGATGTCCATTGAAATAGTCAGGGCTGACAAAGCAGCAGGTTCTGAGAACTCGGGAGTGGGCTATGTGGCTAGAGGTTCTCTCAGACTGTGTACCACTGGTGGGCTGAGTGGTATCTCCCTGCACAACCCACATCTTGCATTTTTTTCTCTGCCAAGATGTCTTCTAACCTTGCCAGTAAGATACACATGGTGGCAAGCAGCTTCATTCAGTTCACAAGGTGAAGCTGTATCTTCCCATAGATGGAATTACTGTGAACAGGGATATAATGCAGAGCACAGAACTGAACGACCACCAGTAAGGCTGAGATCAAACCTGTCAGTCTCCCCAGGGCAGGCTATGGGACCATCGATGAATGCAGAACAGAATGACTGGAAGAGTTAGCAAATGACCACAAAACAAGGAGTTTCATAAATTTAATCCTTCTCTTATAGGCTCTGCTGGAGAGACTGGAGGATAAGTTTGCAATGATAGAAGCCCTGGAGTCCAATCCTGACCTGCCAGAACCCAAAACCCAGGAGGAGATCCCGTCTGAACTTGTCGACGACAGTGACAACCAGAAGGCTGAACCCAGGCTGGCACCCAACACCCCCCTGTCCTACAGGGACCCCTTCCTCAAGAGACTGAAGGGGCTGCAGATGCCAAGGATGATGAGAGATTCCGGCTGTTTCGGGAGGAGGATTGATCGGATCGGCTCCCTGAGTGGGATGGGCTGCAACGGTGAGTCCTGTCTGAGCCATTCTGAACAGCACAGACCATGTCTGTGCCATGGGACAGGGGAGGAGCAGCTTCTCATTCAAGTCTTTAAGAAGACACAGTTTGAGAAGGGAATTAATTTGAGCCTAGTGTTTAAGCTAGTACTGGTTTTTCAAAGGCACTCCTGACAATGGTGACACATACCAAGACAGAAACAGATTCTACTAACATTTATTTCATGCTTGGTTTGCAGGTTCCCGGAGAAATTAGGATCAACCTCTGTATCCCCTGCTCTGAAGAATGCTTTACAGTACCCCTTCCTCCCAAGATGAAAGCCAGATGCTTTCTAAGCTCCTCAACAGAAAGTTATTACTATTTTTATTTATTTATTTATTTATTTATTTTATGTTTTTTAAAGAACATTTCTTATGCTAGCACCGGAAGACCATCTTTAAATAAAACTAACACATTAGACACCTGTGCTGGACCTCTCTCCTGTCCGTTGCATTAAATTTTCTTGTATTTGCCTAAGTCAAAATCTTAAGTTTTATTGATATTCTGGTACCCACAAGCCTGGATCTTACTTACATGAGACAGAGAAAGCATGAACTCGGTAAAAATGATAATGAGTTTTTCACTAGAGGCTTTTCCTCTGCAGTAAGAAATGCTAACAGATTAGGAGGAAAAAAAAACTTGCTTAACACTGAAAGACCATCATGAGTCCTCCTATAGACAGGGTTTCAGTAATAAGAGAGTCCTTTTGCTGGTTTAGATTACTCAGTCATGGAACTGCCACAAATGCCTCATGTAAGCAAAAGTTACATGAAAAGAAATAAGTAAAATCATAACACTCCACAAGTTTCAAGATAACCAGAGGGAGGAAAGGGAATTAATTGTATTTGCTTTCTAGCAGTGACCAAATAAAGGTTACGAGCATCAGCAGAAAGATACATCATTAACTGTGTCTTGTCTCACTCTGCATGTGGCTGAGATGCTGATTCCCAGAATTTCTTGAAGGATCCTCAAAGGGTTTGAATACTATCATGACATTCCTCGTGAGAGGGCAGGTGGGATCACTCAGGCTGCTACAAAGCAGCTTGCACAGAACATTTATCACTTTCTGGGAATGGCCCCTCGCAAAGCTGCTCTAACATGGCTAATGGGAACATTGGAAGTCTGATTAAGGTTTACTTAACCTTAGTTGCTAGATTTCACACCTAGGAGCTGAATTTGACCCAAAACATATTCTAGAACCCCATCAAATAGGAGAATATTGCCCAAACCACATTCAGTCAGCATCCCAAGGAACAAAGAGCTTGGATCCCCATGAGAGCCCCAGCAATGGCATCGAGCCCAGCTCAACACAATTGTCCTGTGATTGACTGCACGTACTGCTAGGAACTGTATTATTTTGAGCACCTCATGAGTCTCATTCCCAGAATCTCAGTGCATTCTCAACCTCATTCCCATGTACCTGAGTACCCTGGGAAGCTTGTTCAGGGCTTAAGAAGGCAGCACCAGGACAGATTCAGCTGGAACAGTCCAATTCTGACTTTGCTTACGCAAATGCACATGGGGACAGAAATATTGCCTTGTGAGGATAAGGTACTGGAAGGCAGGTGTTCCAGAGCTGCTGACAAGAGCTCTCAGGGACCACAGCTCCAGGGAAAGGGTAAATTCAAGCACACACCCCTCCTGCACAGGGCTAGTCACAGTTAAGGCTGCTACAACACTTTAACAGGGCTCATGTCACACATCACATTTCTGACAAGCCACCCTCCCAGTCACTCCCTGCACTGCTGACACGGCCTCCAAGAGGTATCTGTGTGCTCCTCTCCACACTGGGCCTTGTGATTCTTTCCTAGGGAACAAGGACAGAAGTCTAATCTGAGGGAATAATTTTGGTCCACTTCAACAGGAAACCACAGACAGTGTGATACAAATCCTCTCCTTCCAGCAGCAGCAGCTACAGATAAAATACTTTGTGAAATAGTGTCCACACAGGTTTCCCTGACAGGAGAATAAATTCCCAGGTTAAGATTCCCAGCAGCATTCATGAAACATCTCTGCAGTGAAAACTACAGTGACTTTGCATTTACTCAATTTCACAGATCAAGGGGGTGTGAAGTCACCCTTTGGGGAGTCCTTGTGGGGACAATGGGGCTTTGTCTTCTAAAAAGACTTTCCAAACACACCCACTGCAGCACGATGGGAACATGCAGGTGGATCCCTCCACACCAGCAACGGGCAACAGCCTGACTTCCCCTGTGCTGCTGAAAGTAAAAATAATTCATGTACTCTAACAATAGCTCTTGCTGGAGCTGAATTTTACCCAGTCAAGCACAACTTGCATAGATACTGTAAATTGTCCCTCCCTGTCAGCCCCTCAAGGCACAAAACATTGATTAGTTCAGTGGAATGTGCTAAAAATGGCAAGAAGAGGCAATGCTGCCTGACCTAAAGCCAGGTGGGTCCAGTATCAGCAGCAAGCTAGTTCCTGGTGGAACAAGTCTGTATTGGCTTGCAGACAGTATGTTAATAGGGTTCTCCCTGCGGTCTGGGAGAACCTAATTGAGGGTAAGCAATCGAGGAAAAAAGCATCTCTGACTGGATTTTTACTGCTACTCCCATACACACACCGAGCTGTAAAGCACCCTCAGGGAAATCTCACAGCCAGGTCAGAATAGTGCTGCACTCAGGAGCAAGCACTGGGAAAAGCTGAATGGGAGAAACTCGACTTTGATCAGCTCTACAGGCAAAGAACATCACCCCCAAGGACAGGCAAAGCTGCCACTGTTGCCATGTTCTACTGGTTTTATTATCATAAAGGGCAAAAATAAAACAATACTAGAAACATCAAAAGGCCTTGAAAGTGCTGAAGGAGACACACAAAACTTTTACTCTCAGACATGTTACAGTTACATGAATACTTCCCAAGTGCCATAGTTCAAATAAAAATATATTCATACAAATTTAAAAAAAATACAATTTATATACACACACACCATAGAATTAGCTTACATCATTTCATAACAAAAAACAGTGCAAAAAAAAAAAAACAACAAATGGAAAGGTATGTTGCTACCATTGGAATTGTTCACAGTAATTAATAATTCAAAACTGCATAATTAACACTGCACAGGAAACCACAAGGCAAGGGAGAAGGCCCCAGACTAACCCCCTAACCTTGCCATCAGAACTAATCCAGCTCTGGGTTATTTTTCCCTTAGTGTTGCTCTGTTAAAATGTTACAGGCACCTATGTTAAGAGTAAGCTTCTTAGTAAATTACTAAGCAACTAGAGCCAGGGTAGAAGCAGTAAGTGTGTTGTAAGAAAGGAATTAAGTAGCTGAAGTGTGAAAACAAGACTGATTCAACACAAGCCCTTTGGCACTAGTCCTCATCAGAAGGGAAATGCTGCATCTCCAAATGTCAGATGAACTTGTAATTCCTTTTTTGCAAGCTACAGAACAGTAACTGCATGCTGAGATTTCCCTTTAAAGCAGCTGACAGGGTCACCCACCATCCTCATTGAAAACTCCTTTACTGAAAGAATGAAAGGGTGTGTTTTCCAGCTGAAACAGTTGAATAAGATGCCCAGGCAAAGCAGACAGTGCTGCCAACAGGTTGAAGGCAAGGTACCTTCTCATGGGGAAGCACCTGGTGCCCAGAAAAACCTTGCCAAGATTCTCCAGCCTGACTTGTCTGGATTGCCCAACTCTAGCCTCAGCAGCAATGACGAAGACATCCTGCAGCAAAATATCCTGCTGTTTGTGTACAGAAATAAAACAGGACCAGCTCAAGGCAAACAACCTAAGGAGCCCTATTCATGTGCAGGAAGAGAAGGAACCTTCCCTTCCACACACACTCACTCAACACGAGCAAGAGGAAAAACTTTAGTCATGGGGAGACACAGGACATTGTTGACAGGTGCTCTAACAGTACAGGATTGCCAATTCCACATTTGAGTGATCTGATATCCTATAAAAACAGGATTCCTGTGATTCATAACTACCCAGGAGCATAAATCCTTTGAATGGAAGGTAGCCTAACATAAGCATATTTCAAACTTAGAGTCCAGCTTCAGGGAGTGCAAACAGGTGCTGAAGTTTCCTGGGACAGCTCGGTGTAAGACCAGAGCTCAGGGAACACAGGCATTTTGGACATCACCTGCAGAGTCTATCCAGACAGAACAAACATCCTTACTCTACTTACAGGGAAAGAACTCGCAAATCAAGAGTAGTAGCTGATGCCAACTCCTATGCTCTAAGCAAATACAGAAAATCAACAAAGTCTGCCTTTCTTCTGTCCCAAGTCCCACCTAGCTAGCTCCTTATGGCAGACAACAGGTTAACTGGAGGGCTCAGAGGCTGTGGAGAAGCCTTTCTAGAATACACTCCCCACGTAACTTGGCCCAGTATCTTGGCTGAGAGAATGTTCTGTGCTTTATCAAGCCGATCAGCTCTGCAGTCCCTGAGGCACAGCACTGGCTTCCCACTGTGGGTTATCTGCCCAAGAGAACTCAGGAGGGCAGGTGCCTGCTGGAACAATTCAAGTGCTGGCCAGGATGGTACCTGCTAAGCACAGAACTGGCTGCAACTGGCTCCTAAGTGCTGGTTTTACCCTTACAGACCATTGCAGTTGCAAACATTGTCCCAAGCATTTTTAGAGCACAGACAGCCTCACTTATCACCTGCAGGAGATCCTGCCTTAGTCACCAGCACCAAGTATCCCTTCCTATGGCAGCCTGAAACCACAGCAGCTCCTCTCATGACAGAGATAATTCAACCAAGCCCAGAGACCATCAGTTCTATTTGCCTCCGGAAAGCAACACTTCTCCATGCTCTCAGGATATGGAGTTCCCTGGTCTCTGACTGCAGCTGGAAAGGTGCCCCAGGCTCTCACTGTTTGAGCAGTGCAAAGACAAAGTGCCTACAAATGCCAAGAAATGCAGGAATGTCAAAGTGGTAAGAATGCCACCAATCACCTTAGAAGAGTCTATTACAGGGAGATAATAGCAACAGCTAACAGGAAAGAGATGTCCCTTCTCTGAGATGCTTTGCAAACGTATTAAATATTTATAAACCCAAACAGTAACTGAAATGTAACCATTTTGAACTGCTGAGCTGCTCTCAAAAGTCATCTGCTGACAAAAACATCACAGCAGAAACATTTCCGCATGAAAGGAGAGAAATTAAGAACAAATGAAGCCAGAGTGAAAAAATATGGGCAAAGGGGAACATTTGCAAAGAGAGGTATATTTCAAAAATGCTGGACTTTTTAATACTGCTTTTGCAAGAAACCATCCTCCAGAGCAGCTATTTGATATCTGCAAACTTCAGTATCTCCTCTCAGCAGTGACAGCGACCTCCTTCTCACACAAATAAGGCAACAGTTGCAGGAACAAGTGAGGAAGAGGAAAAGGGAGTTATACAGGAGGAAGGGAAAGATGCTGCAGTTCTTTGCCCAGGATACAGTGGAGGGAGACGGTTCTTCTTTCCAACTCTTCAGAAAACCCCAAAACAAAATGGCAGAACACGCAGTGTCAGGACAACTTCTGATGGAAGGAGATAACTGGGGGACAGGGGAAGAAAATACCTGGATCAAGAGTTGTCAAACCAAATGCCTGAGGCCAATCAACAGCTCTGGGCTCAGGCAGCTCCTCTAATTCTCTGGCTAGCAAGATGCTTTCCAGTTCCCCAGGCTTGATATGCAGGTGAGAAGCCAAACGGCAAGTCTTGGGCCTTGTGGGGTCCAAGCAGAATGTAAGCATGTGTGCAGGCTTGGAGGAGGGAGGAAGCCACATTGACAGAGGGGCAGGGGCATCAAATGGTCTGATAGTGTTGTCTCAGTCTTGCCTGCAGGAATTCATGGGTCAGGTTGTGCCGAGTGATTATCCCAACAATCTTAAACAGGGAGAAAAAGAGGAAGAAAAGATGCAAGTCAGTATCAGAGATGTGCCATTAAGAGACATCCATAATAGAGTGGTCATTCTTTTCAACCCCCCAAAAAGAGGAAACCTGAAAGCAGTTCTTGACCAAAGCTGAGTTAGAGTGGATTCAAGCTAAAATTCACAGAAACAACATTGTTCCCTCTCCCAGCACTTACTCTCCAGGCAAGAATGCTGATTTAACTGCACCCAAGCAAACAGCTTAACCATTGCTGTGGTGTCTGGCACCAGGAGGACCCCCTGCCTAGGAAGGGAAATCCTTTCCATGTCAGATGGCATAAGGATGTAAAATCCTTGGGGAAGTAAAAATTGCAATTGGAAATAACAAAGCTGTCTTTTGGGGCATCATTCAAGACATTTCTGGTATTCCACACGGCATGACTTCAGACAGCTCCTATCAGATACATTCAAGGAAGCTCTAAAGGCCAAAACAGAGAAATGGTCAAGACTAGCTAAGAGGTGACTACACACTGGCAGGTGACAAAAGGGACCCTCTCCCAGCCTGCTGTGGAAGCAGTCAAGCCACGCATTTCAGCTGATGAAACACCACACTGAAAGAGTTTAGAACTAGGCTGTTCTCTAGTACTGTAAGAGCATCTTGTACTAAAATGGAACAAGCCAAAATCTCTTGTTTGCAACTCTCAGGTTCTGCAGAGTAACTATAGGGAACCCCAAGGCAGAAAAAGCAGTGCTGGCTCACATAGAGCAGGTCAGGCTTAAGGGAGTTTCTCATTGTGGTTACAGGAGGTTGCTGACATCTACTGACTGTTCCTGAGCATTGTAGACAGCAAAGAGACAAAGACAGTGAGTCAAGCACAAACCATTTGAACATTCCTTTACTTTGCTGCTCCTATGAGTAGGAACAGAATACAACTCCCTTCCTACAGAAAAACTTCTTGCCCCAACATACAGGAAATTTGGCTCTTGGCCTTGAATAAAGCTGTGAAAGGAAAGGCAAATTAGTGGCCTCTGATGAGCTCAAGGCCTCTCAATAGATACAAGAACGGGACAGCTTCTACAGGCTGCACACTTGAGACAGAAGAGATGCACATCCTGCTCTTTGCAGGTAAAGGGGAAGCAGACTGGGACACAAAAGATGGCAACAAAGTCACAGTAATCAAGCCTTCAGGCCCCTAAAAAAATCACATTCTGATATCTTCAAAGCATTTCTGTTTGATGTTAAAAGAGATCTCAATTGTCCCAAAGATGGAAAATGTTGCACAAACACTATGGCTTCCTTACTCAGCTAAGACAAGACAAGGACTCACCTCTCCAACTGCATTCACAACCGGTAAATGCCTGAGTCCCATTGTCCTGAACAGGTTGAAGACTTGTGACACATGAGTATTTGGAGAGACAGTAAAGGGGGATGGGTTCATGTATGGGGTGACATCCTAAGAAAGAAAAAAAATCATGTTATTTACAAGAGGCATTTTCACTGCCTCTGGGAATCACTAACAAGCAATTCCTACAAGTCCTCCATGGCACTGATGCTTGGACAGGGTATTTGACTATGATCATCTTCTATTTCTGCACAAATATGACATTATTTTGTTTTGGTTTGTTGGGAAGTTAAACTGGACAGGCATCACCTTATTCTAGAAGTAAAGCACCAATGGACACTGTTACCTCATAGCAGGGGATTTCCACATGCAGAGAAGGCTGAGTGCTTGAGGAGCACAGGATGTTGGTCACTGCACCAAAGAGTGTATTAAACATGCTCTCAACACTTTTTAAAGGTTTTGAACAGTTGTAAATATATATCCAGAGACACTGTCACACTGCAGTGCATATCTTACCACTATCATACGAGGGTTCAGCAGTGTGAGGTCCAGATCATGGATGTCTGGATAGCGTGGATAATCCTCTGACATCTCTGCGTGGGACAGACGGGGCTGACTTGCACTCTGCAATTAAAACAAACCCCACAGAACCCATGTGTCACCATTCCAGACAACACAGGGGCTGCAAGCAGCACAGCAAACCATGCCCCCTAATTGTTCCCCCAGATCTCCTTCTCCTCCCACACCTACACACCCACCTTCTGCAGAGATGCTGTTACCCAAACCTATGCAGGCCTTTGGCTGACAGAGAACAGACCTGCTCCCACACCTCTGACAAATCTACAGTCACACTGGAGGGCAGCAGGAAACTAGCCTTGTGGGAGCTGGGCCTCAGATACTGTCACTGATCTCAGTGACACAGCTGACACTGTTCTGGTAAGACCTTAAAACACAGCAGTAAAACACACAGTATATACTGCTAGGTGCTCTATTTGCATTTAATGTCTGCCCTCTATTCTCCAGTTCTGACAAGATGACATCTTTATGCAACAAACGGGTCTGCAGGATTATTTTTTAAACAGTGGCTGTCCTTTTCCTGGGGATACTTTCAACTTCCTTTACTCTAAGAGCTGCAAGGGAGAATTCACATTACCTGTCTGCGACTTTTAAAACACACATGCATTCCTTAAAGTGTAAAAATAGGTAAATTCTTTTTGGCAGTCCATGAGTATTGTTCCCAGCCTCCTCAGCTGAGAAGGCAGGGATGTCTCTGCTGCAATTCCTGAACAGGAAGACTCACCGACTGGCTCTCAGAGTAGCAAACCCCCCGGTCAAGAAGGGTGACCAGCTGTGAGCGCAAGATCAAGCCGTGGAAGGTCAAGGGCCTGAAGCGTTCCTCCATGGTCCACTCCTCACTGGGAGACTGGTCAGGGTACAGGTTGGGGTAAGGAGTGTATCTGTGATGGATTTAACACCATATGTTACAAGCTTCACATACCCCAGCTCCCAAAAGAGCAGCTGTTTCAGCTCTTCGCAAACTTCTCCTGAACATTTCAGGGACTCTTGCTAGGGACAAGCAAGTCTTCACTCCACAAAACAAAATAGGAGAGAGGGGTCAAGAGCCATTAAGCAGTCAGAGCAGCAGAACGGGACAGTCTCCTAACTCAATTTCAAATCACTTGCTATTAAAACAATTTTCAGTTCCAAATTATTCAGATTCTAATAAAAGCTGAAGCATCTGGCAAAATGTCAGGGTCAGGATGCCATTCATGAAAGTCACAATCACTGACTTAGAAAATGATTCACTAAACTAGGCTTCTGCTTGGAAGCAACAGCAATGCAAGCCTGGTGACTCAGGCCAGTTACCAGAAAGGTGGGATCTGTATCATGGCACTAGGTCATTAGCTGGGATAAGTGAGCTTTCCAGAGCTCTCACATTTTTGCAGACAAGAGGACATCAATTTCAACAGAGATCTTCCCAAGTACTCCACCCTCACCAGGAAATATGTCTGTATAGGTGTTTGAAGGAAATTTAAGAGGTTGGACATAATCAACCCACTTGCCTGGGACCTGGTCACAGGTGTGAGCCACAGCGCTGGCTCCCCAGACCTGACAAATCACTTCTAAAACATGGATACCAGCACTGTTTCCACTGACATATGGAACGACAGAGACTGTATGAAACATTCTTTACAACACATCTCAACATACGGAAAAACCCTATTTCCATATGTTTGTGCCTACCAGGACCTCACCTTCTCTCCAGCATCTGTTGCAGCAGATCCTCCTTTTCAGGAGGCTCCTCTGTTGCTATGTGCTCGTCACACATGTTCCGCAGCTCACTCGAAGGGTAGGATTTCATGGACTGGCTACGCTTGCGCTGCTCTCCAGCTCGGGTGAGGATGCTGGATTTCTGGACACAACAAATAATTTTCAGATACTCACTAAGCAAGTCAACAGTTATCCAAGAATGAATATGAACTACTTGATCATAGCTTTGTGCCACCACATTACATGTTCATTAAGCCACGGCCGCTGCAGGACGTGCAAGAATAGCCAGTAAGACTGTGCAATTCAGTCACAAATCCAAATGTTTCCATGTCTATCCTAAACAAATTACTTTGTCCTCTTAACTTTTGCCTCTAGGAATGCAGCCCACTCTTTTGTCTCTATCATCACCCAGAGAATGGAATGAAATGGAGTTCTTAAAAATTTTGTATTGCAGTAGGTGCTTATTTCTGACCTGAATTCTGCCTAAAAGCCTAAATAACTGAAGCAAGGCCATTCTGTATGCAAAACAAAGCTCTCTACTCTTCAACCTACCGAACAAGCAACTCTTTACCTTGAATTTGATGTTGTTACTGATGAGTTGATTTCCCTTCATGAACTCCCTCTCGTTGCCCCGGTTCTCCGTCACCACAGGGAAGGCATGATGGACAGTCGTGCGCAGGATGCTAACAAGGGACTGGATCCGCGTGTGTGGGTACACGTACGTCAGGTTGGGTTCCATGATGTCACTGGCTCGTAGTCTGAAGAAACAGAAATCCAAGACTGCTGCATGCATCACGTCAGTGACAGAAGGCTGGTGATGAACAAACATGGAAACAAACCAGTCCCTAAACAAGATCCTGAAGGGGAAGCAAACAGTTAAGTTCTGCTAGCTCCTTGTACCTGTGTGCTCACCCTCACTGTGATATCAGCAGTGATGGCGTAACTGATTTTTAAATTTATTTTTTTTTATAACAGAATATTGCATCAATGATGCACTAAAGGAAAGGTAGAATGTTCTAACTCATAATAAAGGAAGTTTTTAAACACTACTGGGAAGAGTCAACAGGTGGGAAGATGAGAAGCAAAGTCCAATGGAATGTTTTCACAAAGTTCTTGCTGAACCTCCCAAATCCACCCTGCAGATTTCCATCCATCCAGCCCCTCAGAAAGGGCTTCAGCATCTTTCCTACCACAGGCCTGATGCACAACTCCTTTCACAGCAATCCTCGCAGTTGCTCCTCAGAGCAACCAGGTTCATCGGAGATGAAGCATCCTCCCCCTGCATTAAACCATTTCTGAGCAAGAACCCCCACCACGAACTCTAATCCACAGCCTGGCCAAGAGGAGCAGCCTTACTTATCCATTTCCACCTCTGTTTCCCACTCCAGAAGAGGCACTCCTCGCAAGTTCACGTGGATGTCATAGATGCCTTTGTTGAAAAAGTCTCCTGTCCACTTGGCTACCTGCATAGCAAACAGAAGGTCTACTGAGTTGTTGTTACAAGTACAAGACTCCTTGGCTTATGACAGCCCTGGAAGTAACAGATTCAGGAGCAGCACATGTTCAAGCAGTCTGCAGAAAGCCAGAGCTAAGGCCCTGCACTCACCATGAGGGTGATCATTATGGGGAGCCCATAGGTGATCTCATTGGTGGACTCGATGAGGATGACAGTCAGGCTGATGGTCATGCGGACCACTCCTCCCAGGAATGCTGCTGCCCCGATCAGTGCAAACGTTCCTGAGTAGATGTGATCCAGGCCAATGTAACTAGAGAAAAGCACAGAGCCCTCAGATTAGAAAAACCTGCCTGAGAGTTCGTGGTGCACCTGCAGCACATCCCTCACACACACGCTTGATGCACCTTTTGAGGAGGTTGGCGACCAGGCGTCCGAAGGCAGCCCCACAAAGCAGTGATGGTACAAACAGACCACTGGGCACAGAGATCCCATATGTCCAGCAGGAGAGTAAGAAATAGAGAAGGAAGAACAGGGACAGGGTGACTGGGCTGAAAGTACCTGTAACACAAGAAGAATCATGACTAAAGGGGCACAAGTCTGTCCAAGATAGAGTCTTGCACCATCCACCCCGCAGATCACAGCAGGCTCATCTCACAACAGCTACTGAGTCTCCCAGTCCAAACACACATGCAGACAATGAGTAAGTGAAAAGAGAGGAAAAGCAGGCCTTTCTTCCCATCAAGGAGACTTTCACCAGCTCTACTAGCAGTCCTTCATAGCCATGAAGGCCTGAAGATGCTCCTAGCCTTGTGGTGCTGTTCCAGGTAAGATGAAGCTCTGAAGCTCAAGCATGGGATGAGGCAGTCTCCTAACTACTCACCGTCCTGGTGGAAGAGCTGCAGGATAGCTGACTCCTGAGGGTTGAAGAAGAGTGTGGCCATGTCATTGTACGTTTCGTTCGGGCAAAAAAAAGTTTTGATGCTTGAATTTACATCCTCTGATATATCCTAATGCAGGACACAAAAGACACAAAGGGTTAAAATTCCCTGTCTCCTACATTAGCCTTTGGGCCGAATGGGAATAACACTTCTGTTACTGTTAGCCACGCTTTGGGAAGTTCAGGCCAAACATCACTACCAGAGATGGGGCCTACAACATCAATGGGCTCCTTGATTCAGAGCCTGAGTTGCTTTGTACAAAAGCACAACGTAGCTTTCATTATTACCCTAAGCTCCTGCAACCCTCCACGGGCTCTCACTGCAGTTCTGTTACGTACTGCATGCTGCCAAAAGCTCATTACATGCCTGTGCTTCTCCGCAGGGTGAACAATGTGACAGTGAACATAAAATTCACATAAGAATCCCTCACCTGCAAGCTCCAGGTGTCATTGCCACTGTGCCTGCTGGGAGACATCTGCCGGCATTCCCCCAGAATCACGGAGGCTACAAACACCACGACGGTGGTGGTCAACGACACAAGCAAGCTCTCCAAGACTCTGAAAGACACAGCAGAAACCATACACTGAAGCCACAGCACTGTAACCTAGTCCCAGCTCTGCACATGACTTTGATAAGGCTGCAAGAAGCAGCAGTCACCATACCTTAGCATCAGAATAAAGGGCACTGCAAATCAAGTTGAATTATGACTTGGTTCTCAGAGATTGCCTTAGCTCCCCTTTTTAATTGCTTGCCCCAAAAAGAAGCTATTTCTGCCCAGAGAACACACAGCAGTCACATGTGAAAAGCCCCAGGGTTCAGTAATGAGGCTGTTCACATGGAAACAATGTTCTGTACATCCTCACAGCATAAAAGGGTAGCTAGGACTGGGCATTGTGATGCCCAGAGATGGTCTCTCAATCTCTTTTCTAACTGCTGAAATACACTTCTTTTTCTTTTTAAACCTGGGCTTCGTGTTTAGGAGCTGTCTAGAGCAAACAAACAGCTACCTTCAGAATAACACAGAAGTTCCATCTCTAAATAGCACAGATATTGTGGATTTAATTAACCAATATAATTTTAAAAAGTGAGATCAGCTATTCCTTCCACATCAGTTTGGACAGGGACACAAAAAAATCCTGCATGGAGACAAAGCTCTCGTTTGTGCAGCCTTTGTGATAAAGAGCTCCCTCCACTGCCCTTACAAGAGGGATTGCAATTCTCCCTGTTACCACCAAAGTTGTCAAAAAATTACAGGGACCATAACATTTGGTTTCTGGTGTTCACTTTTAAGTTCTATGGAGGCTTCACTTTGTGATTTTTAAAATAACCACCCTGGGATTTCCTGTAATCCTACTCACAGGGTCTTCTAGACTGATGCTTTTGCCTGGGGAGCAGAGATCCCTGTACAAACTCAGGAGAGCACATATACCTGACCAGCTTTGGCTTGGGATGCACATTGCGCATGCGGTACTTGGCAAGTCTCTTGTTCAGGCAGTTAAAAGTGGCTCCAAGAAGGCCTCCTACAATCCCCATCAGAATGAAGAAGCCCAAGTCCACAGCTGTCCAGAGGTGGCATTTCTTATCAGACTCAGAGCACTGTGCACAAAAGTGTAAAAAAAAGCATTACAGTAGTTGCTGCAATTTCCTACCAACACTTCTGTCTCCACAGCTGGAGATTTTGAGTAGCTAAGACCAAAGGACAACAATTTCATCTGAGGATATCAATATATTGCAGCTAAGTATCAAGTGCCTTCCACTGAAATACAAGCATGTGTCCAAAGAAACCTCCAAACTAACAGACAGAAACACAGGACTAAAAAGAGACTGGAGAGTGGGGAAATAACAATAAATCTTACCTTAAACTCCCCAAAGTTCAGCAGCCCAGGGAGCTGGAAAGACCCCCAGCTTCCAAACTGAATCCCAGAGCGGAAAAAATTTAGGGTGAAAGTAGCAGCCATGGAACAGAAAAGCTGTGGAAGTAGGACAAAAAAAAAAAAGGGAAGCAAAGGTTCCCAAAATCAAGATTGGCACAGTCAGTTCTTCCTTGAGACTTATGCCTGGGGAAAGGAACTGACTGTGGAATGGATCAGACTCAAGAGAGCCCAGGCACAAAAGCCCTCTCTCCCAGGTACACTAAATCTGCTGCCTAGAGCTGTCCCACAGCTCCAGATAATACCAGGCTCATCTCTGCCCTTGATCTGTAGTAGTTCTGGAGCACTGACAGAGCAGGCAACCTCCCTCCTGCCAAGAGAGCTCAGGAAGAGACAGGATGATCTGAACGCCCTCATGGACAAGCCCTCCCAAGGGGAGCCCTCTTCTCAAGGAAGAGACACACAGAAAGAGTCAGAGTCATCACTCACCACTTTCCATGTAAGTCCCTGGTTCCAGAAGGAGGAACCTTCTTCCAAACTAAAAAGAGTGCCTCCAATTGGGGCTCCGAAGGCAGCTGCAACCCCTGCAGCTGCTCCAGCAGACACAAAATCCCTTTTATCCCTGAAATGAAGAGAAAAACAATCTCAGTTTAGCAAATTAGAGCTCTGGAGATGCTTAAGTTCTGCAAAGTAAGAGATTATCCCCATTTATGGATATATCCCAGGGATGCAGAAGTGAGAGCTGGGAGCAAAGCTGGCCATGGCAGACACCACCATTTGCTCATTAAGCTGCAGCATTGTGCTCTTTCTGTAGAGCATAAACACAGAGCAAAATTCTGGTACTACACAACTGCCCAGTGTGTGAGGAACCATCATAAACCATGGACACCAGCATCACTTGAAATAATTACAGAGACGAAAGAGCAAGAATTTGTTCACATTCAAGTGAACTAGTCTTCTCTGCAGTACATCCTAATCATAAGGGGTGAGTAACAGAGCTTTTTCCCAACAATGAAGCCATTCAAGCATCCACATTAAAGGTTTGAAATGGGTAGAGATCTGCTGAGCAGCACAAGAGAACATCTATGAACGTGAAGACCAGAGCAGCTTGGAAGAGTGACGTCCTGGTGCTGTCTTGCTGCAGAATGAAACTGCAGGACTCTAGAAAGAAACTGATAAAACAACTGACTGGTTCACCTCAGCCCGCCACACTTCTCCCAAAGAAGTCTGCTCACTCATCCTCCTCTCCCCTCCTTCAAATCCTGGGTACAGTACCTGTCACTGCGGAAATAGGGAAAGTTGAATTGGATCTTCCTCAAAGAGATGCTCTGGAACTACACACAAAGTAAAGATTTAGAAACACAGGAGATGGAAACTTACTCTTACAAAGCAGTGGAGTGACCAGGACAGTGACTCAAGCCAGCACTAACCTGTGGCAAGCCCGCACCCACGACAGCACCACTGTGAATCATTGGACCCTCCTTCCCGACAAAAAGACCTGGGAAAACAGGGCTCATGAAGCAGCACACTTTCCCTACTGCCACCCACCCTTGCTGACAAAGCCAGAAGAGATCAGCTCACCACTCCCATGCCATGGCACAGCTCTCTGTGCCAAGCCTGCAGCTCCTCACAGGGAGGTGACCCCCTGTTCCCCCAACAATCCCCAATGTTTGTGAAGACTTGCGCAGATTTTGCACTCCAAGTGGGTGGAATCATTGAAAAACAACTGTTAAAAGAACTCTGAACTCTCCCGGTTATTCTGCTCTGCTGCCTTCAGGCTGCTCCTGACAATGTGTCCTGGAACGTTCTCAGGTCTCTCTTGGATTGTGCCAGGAAGAGTCACATCTAACTAGCCCACTCAGAAAATCACCTGTTTCCCTGATAATCCTGATCCTTCTGTTTATTGTCTACTCTATAAATGCACTCAGGGCTCACGACTCTGCTCCAAACCACCAAAATGATTTCACTGGAAAGGCAGGGCCTTCTGTACCCCATGTAAGCACAGACAGCATTTTTTCCCCTTCAGTGACTTCCTCCCCTCAACAAGATCAACACACCAGAGCCCTCCTTACCTCCTGCCACACTGAAGAGCACTCCCATAGCTTTGCACACCACTGTCCGCAGTCGCACAACCCCTGGAACCTTCACCCCATTGAGGTAGCACTTAATTTCAGGAATTCCTGACCCAGCTGCTACAGGCTGTGGAAGAGAAACACTGACACTATGGTGCACTGATTTCATACCTGACCAACAACATCTCATGAGAGAGCAAGAGACCAAGAGACCCTGCTTAGCTAAATCAAATAGCACTGTGAAGCTAGTTTGATGTTTTGGGGCAGAAAGTGCTTCTAGCAAGGATATTTCATACCAAGGACCTGTGTGAGAGGAAAGGAAGGTTGTGTAAGGAGCAGCAATGGACCAAAGTCTTACTTGGATCAGGACCAGAAGACTGGCAAGAAAAACAAAGGTCAGGTTGAACCCCAGCAGCTCCAGCAAGGACAGGGCAAGGCAGCCTTTCTCAGTGCATTCCTCCACCGCTGCAGGGATGGTCAAGGAAAACAACAACATTCCCCACACCAACACACAATCACTTGGTAATACCTGGGCCTCCCACTGGTATCAAGAGCCAAGCCTGTGCTTCCTAATCCAGCCAGAGCAGCTAACACAACCTGTCAGGAAGCCTTTTCAAAGCTCAACACTGAATTAGGAGGAGGGGAAACCACTCATTCTTTCAGTCACTCCTTATGTACTCAATACAGGAAACACTTCTTGGTTTCCAGAGCTGAATTACACAAGCAAGTTGAAAACTTGCTTAATCATGAACAACATGCCCAGTGGCAGAAGTGGGAGAGTCAGCTGCTCTGAGCAAAACATAGGAACAGAAAGGAAAAGGTCACTTGAGTCTAACAAGGCCCAAGGTAAAAGATACAGCTTTGTACCACCCGAAACTTGAGCTGGGTAAAGAGCCGCACGAAGAAATCCACAAAGAGGCCCACCTGGGAAAAAGAAGACAGAATTGCCATCAGGACTTACTACATACGAATAATAAAGCCCACCCTCTAGTTAGTCCTACCAGAAATATGAACACAGGGGAGAAAAGAAGATGAAGAAGACAAAAGAAGCATCATTCAGAGTAAAGCAGCTTTGGAAACTCAGATTTCTTCCCTCTCTCTTACTGGGACAGATCCATCCTAGAATTATTCCTGAAGAGATGCACTTCTGCATGTGATTAGTACCCACTAAAGTACTAATCTGGCAGCATTTTTAACACTCTCAACATACTTGAGGGTACAGAAGAAAAATGGTGTTTAATTGAGGCATACAGTTCGCTGAGCTAATTTTCACAGTTCAGCCATAAACTGCCATCCTTTTTCATAAAGTGTTTGATTTGGACAAGTTTTCCTGTATGCAAAATTAAAGGATTTGCCAGATTACTCTACAAAGAAAACCCAGCAAGTTCTGAAAGAGAAAAAAGGCTTCCTGAAAAATAGTCTGGAACAACATGCTATAAATCCCAAAAGAGAACTCCAGCTACTAAGCTCTCATCACCATGAAAGAGAATGTTTCCTCTTCTTTACTCCTTAGCCATTGACTTCTAAATTATTCCTGCTTAGTCTCCTGAATTTTCCTCATACCCCAAACAGCATGACCCTTACCAGTCCCGTGCAGACTCCAATAGCAAAAACCAGCACCCATTTCACTGCTTCGTATCTCTGGGCTTTCTGTTTGGAAAGAGAATTTAAAAAAAAAAAAAAAAGTAAAATAAAAGCAACACAGAAACGGATTTTCTGGAAGTTGAGTTTAGCCTCCACAGCTCAACATCCCCGCCAACAGAGGGATAAATCAACAGAAGATGGTGACAACAGCAAATGGAAAATAGGAAACTGAAAGACTCAACATCTTGCTCACTTTAGACCTGAAGATCACAAGAGATGCTGGGAGCTATAACTGCCACCATTTTTTTTTTTGTAATAGAGAAACCAGGAAAACACACAGAATATCTGTCATAAAGAAGAAAAAAACCATAAAACTTCCTGCAGTGGAGCATATTTAGAATCAGAGAATGATCTGGGTCGGAAGGGACCTTAAAGCTCATCTCATTCCACCCCTCTGCCACGGACAGGAACACCTTCTTCTTCCAGGTTGGTCAAAGCCACATCCAAAAAGCTTTGAACACTTCCAATTCACAGTTTCTCTGGACAATTTCCACAGCTTTAGCTTATGAAAGAACAAGGTCCTACCTTGTTGTCCATGCTCTCCAAAATTTCCAAGTATGGGTCATTGATACAGCGATCATAATCCAAGCTCTGAAATGCCAAAAGGTCAATTTAGGAGAATCAGCTGCAACAGGTTGTGAAAAAAATCATGTCTAGAAGACTTTGTTAAAGACTACAGAAGTCATTACTACCACCAAGGTAGATTCTGCAAACAACTTAATTCCTGGAAACAACTTAATTAATTAAACTTAATTTAAGTATTTCAATCAGTCAGACCCTGAAAATCACAAAGTGAAAGAACAGAACAGCTTCACTGCTCAAGCTGAGAGAGACAGTGAAACACAAGCACAACTGATTTATACATCTTTACATTAGAGAAGTCACATTGTAGTTTTAGACTTCTTAAAGTGTCTCCACTTTGACAGTGCAGGGGAAAACGCTGGATCTTTATATTCACCCTCTCACTGCAACAGGAACACTAGCTAGGAACTCCTCTCCAGATGAACAGCATAAATTCTCCAGTTTGTCACAGTAGGGAGTTAACAGCAATAGTTTCCCAGCCACACTCACAAAACTCCACTAGTTCAATCCACATTTTCACCTTTTCAAGCCAAGCAGTAACACACTGGGCTGGTGACACCCATACCGACAGCAACTGCTCTAAATACTTCAGGGACACCATACAGAGATGCAAAAAGCAAAACTCTCCTGTAAGCAGCAGAATCTGATACATGGGAAGATCTGCTGTGAGCCAGCATGACAACAAACAGCAGAAAGGCAACTATGACCAGGTAGCTACAGATGCTTTCTACAGTCACCAGGAAATAAGGCCACCAGAGCCAGTAAATCTCACACTGAAGAAGTGGGAAAATGCATCAGACTCTGAAAAGAGTTTGACTTGAGAGCAGACATTCAACCTACTCACAGGACTTTATCCCAGACACATACAAAGATGAGGAACAGTTCTTTGCAAGCACAGCAGCTCTTGGTGTTTCTGCTGCTGCCAATGCAACCTAACGATCCATTTTGAGTATCTGCCCCATTACAAACTCAAACAGATCTTTTCACATTAATACCAGAATCTGCTATTAGTTAATTCCACACCTCATAGTCTTTGCGTGGAAGGATCTCATCCTCCTCTTCATGAGTTTCTCCTAGGATCGTCTGCAAAACAAATAAATGCAGGAAAGGAAAATCACGAAGGGAATGAATGCATCTACAGCTGTTCCTGAACACTGGTACCAAAGCCAAAATTACAGACGTCCTATACCATTGTTGCTTATAAATTTAGAGTGTGGGTTACCAGACCACCACTTACTTCGGGGTAACGCTACAGGGTCTTACCTTACAGCTTGTCCCTCATCCAGAACACACATCACTTCTATACAGGAGCTCCCGACAGCAAAGTTCTAACCCACATCCCGTTTCCTCCACAGCAACAGGTTACAGGGGAGCACAGGACAACAATTTTGAAGAGAGCACTTTGCAAGGCTGGAGTCAGAGAGCCCCTGCCAGCACCACTCCTGCTTACAGCTGCGAGGGGCAGCGGCTTCAGGGGCTGGGGCACAAGGCCCAGACAAAGAAGGCAGGCCGGAGCAGGGACAGCGCGGGGCTCCGGCACCGGCGGTGAAGTACCAGGCCCGGCAGCAAAACGAGCGGGAACGGGCAGCGGCGCAGGGACGAGCACCGGATGAGAGACTGGGCCAGGAGGCATCGGCCCTGAGGCGCCGACACCGGGCCCTGAGGCGCCGGGCCCAGCGCTACAGCACCTCTCACCGCCCGCCCTCAGGCTCTCCCCAGAGCCGGGCGGGGCCGGTCCGAGACCCGGCGTGAAGGGGCTCCGCCAGCACGCACGAGTCCGGGGGGG
>VZTG01004409.1:454874-485148 GCA_013397845.1 Melanocharis versteri
GGGGTCAGCTGAGGTGAAGGAGCGATCGAGCTGCGGTGACCCGCCTGGCCCCGACCCTCCGCCCGGCCCCGGGGACCGCGGGTGCTGCTGCTTCCCTTCTCCCCCGGCGGCCCGCTGGGATGCCGGGCTCTCTCCGGCGCTTCCCCCGCGGCTGTCCCGTGGCAGAGCCGCTGCCCCATCAGCTGTTCCGGCGGTCGGTGCAGCCGCGGGCCCCTGGGCTGGCAGCCCGATGCCGTGGCCCTGGAGCAGCCCCGTGCAGCTTGTGCACCCTGTGAGAAGCGTGCATCTGGTGCAGCCGAGTTTAGCCTTGAGGGTAAAACTGGGCTTAGGGGGATGCAGGCTCCACGCTCTGTGTGTTGGTGTCAGCTCAGGGCTGGAAGCAGTTTGAATACCACCAGCATCATAAAAACACAGCAGGTACATCCATGCTGAACATCAGGAATGTGCTGAGCCGCGGATCTTTGAGTTCTGCAATGTGACAAAGACAGGAGCGGGAGTGTTGACAGGTGTTAAAAATTGTCTTGCTTTGCTGCTGTTCTTGTTGTTTGGGCTTATCTCTTTGCAATAACTATAAGTATTTGCCAGCAAATCTGTGATGCATATCATGGTAAGGAAATTGTTTTAAATGCTGCCTGTAGACAAAAATCTAAGTGAGCCTTTCTCATGTCTTCATGATTTAATACTGCTAGTAAGATAAGGACCTTTCCTCAACAGCAAGTCTCATTTTATAGAGATGTAAAGACATGAACCCTTTTTCCATGTGATGGGTGTTAAATCTCAAGTCAGAAAACAAAGCTTCTTTGATTTGCCTACAGTGCCATGCCATGCTTGCTAGGAATGCGGTATTGGGAGTTGACAGCATGTAATTGTGAGCTGCTAGCTTGATCACCAACACATGCTTGGGGATAATTCTCCCAGATTAGTGCATGTGGATGTCAGACAAAGTCCTCTGAGCTTGGTCAGGGCTGTGACTGTGCACACAGTTGGTTTTGCTTCACTTGTCAGTAGGTCTGTGTTGCTGATTTTTACCACCGCTGCTATGTTGGTGCACAGGAGATCTAAGGCTCCCGGTTCCTCTTGGCAGCAGAAGGCCTGCGCTTCTTTCTCACATCTCCTGCCAGCTGGAGAGTTTCCTCAGGTGGTAAAAGTACACTTTCTCCCAAAGGGTTTTGCTTGATTGGCAGCTCAAGTGTAAACAGTAGAAGATGAGTTCAAAGTCTTTTTGGCCGAACTAAACCCACAGAGCTTATGATAAGGACTGAGAGTGTGTGCTGGCTCACGCAACTGCTTCCTCTAAAACAGGCTCCAAACTTACGTAACGCTTGGACAACATGCTGCTTCCCTGTGATAATTTTTAGTTTTGGCAGGTGCTAAAGCAAATAACACGGATCCAAATTTTTTGGTAGTTCTTCCATAACTGTCTGTAATCTCTACCTCATTTTAAAGGCACAGGATGGGACATTTTGCAGAGCTAAGTGGAGTTGGGTATCCTAAACCTACCTGTACCACTGACTTGCAGTGCTGTTTTGCTTTCTGTAAAGCCAAGCAAGCACAGCTGATCTTGTTGCAAGGCAGTGAGAGGAGGATGGTCTCTGCTGGCCTTGTTTCCAAGCAGCCACAATTGGTGACAAAGGGAACAGTGTATCTGGTAGAGTTAGTTGTGTGTGTGCAGTGGGACTGGCACAGGGGACAGTTGTCTGTGGAGATGGTGTGTCTTGTAGAGAAGGCTAATGGTTGGAAATGCAGGGGTGATGCCAACAAAGAAAGCAAAGGACAGTTTGTGGGGATGGCCTGGTCAGAGGGGATTCTGTACTTTGTTTCTGACATAGCAATAGTTTCTGCATTCTTGAGTACCTGCCCCATTAGCACTGACTTTCCAACCTACACTGGAAAGCAGTGCTGCCTTTTGGGAACAAACAGAATGGAAACTCTGAAGATTGATACAGTCCAAGAAGCAGCTGCAATAGACAAAAAAAAATATCTGTTGGCATGCCCAGCCCAAGGCCACAAGATGACAGAGGCCAACACCTGATTCACATGGGCATCCTGGCTTGCTGAGTTGTAGTCAGGGCAACAGTGATGTTGACCTGACTCTTCTGAGAGCCAATTTTGAGCCAGCAGGCAGAGAGGAGCTGCATCAAAGTGGCATGAAGCCAAGTGCTGTGTTATTTCTCTCAGCACTATCTAAACATATGCTTTTTATTGTGTTTTCGCCAGATCCCCCACTACAGCTTGCAGTGAAATCTGGCAAAAGGGACTCCTTGATGGTGATGAATGTTGGGTCTTGGCATAGGCTTCTTTAATCATCTGCTGCCCACCCCAGCAGTACCCGCTCCTTGCAGAGACCCACGTGCTGACCGTACTCCTCCTGCTCCCCTCTCCAGAGCTCCCACCATGGTTAATGAGACCCAGCATACCTGCAGTGCCAGCTCCAGCTCCAGGTCTGATGGCGGCAGCAGCAGCGGAAGCGAGAGCTCCAAGGACAACTCGCGCTGCTCCACCCCCGTCCTTGACGCCGACCGGCACGAGCGGCTCCGGGAGAAGATGCGCCGCCGGCAGGATGCTGGGGACAAGTGGTTCTCCCTGGAGTTCTTCCCTCCACGCACAGCCAATGCTGCTGTCAATCTCATCTCCAGGTGAGCCCTGCAGGGTAGGAGAGGGGAAGTATCTGTGGTGGAGGGCAGGGAAATAGCTAACGAGGCAGGCTCTGCCCCATGCTCTGTCTCCCCTTCCAGGTGACGAAGCAGGTAATGGGGCTGTGCTTTCCTGCTGAGGAGGGTAATGGACACCAAGTAACTTGTCTTCCTTGGAGGCCCTGAAGAGTTAAGTGTCACGGTGGGATTACTGAGGGGCCAGGCTGTTCCCCCTCTCCCATGCCCTGGGAAGATGGAGTAACCCCAATGTCATGTTTTGGGTCTGAAGCACAATGCTGGGGCAGAAGAGTACCTATTAAAAGCAGAAAATATTCCTTGATGGACAGTGTGCCAAAATCTCTGAAACAGATTCCCATTTCCTTCCAGTATTCATCCAGCCACTCTGGTTTGTGCCTCAGTATTACAGTTTTAGCCTCTGACATAGGTGTTCCCATCTACATGCTAAATGAAAGCTGATAGGTCTCAGCAGAGCTAGGAGTTATTCTGGAGCCCCAGGAGCCACCATGGACTTACCTGGAGGAGAGGAGGGTATTTCATAATTCTTTTTGTAATTGCTATATGCCAATGCCATACGTTAAACAGAAGGGCCTGTTCCACCTTGGAGCAGGAGAGAGACAAGTTAGGGAAGCCCTTGTCTTCTCTTTTAGTCACACTTAGGAACACAACAGAGTTCTGGTCCATCTTTTTGTATTTGTGGCCTCTACAGTTCAAGCTGGCAACAGGGGGCTGCAGCATAGTCTCCCATCTCAAAAGGAATGGGACTTACATTGCTGTCTGTCAGAAGCTGTATCAGTCTATTAGAGCATGCAGGGAGAAAGTTTGTTGTAGAGAATGCCTAATTTGCCTCTTCAAAGAAATTTTAAGCTCTGTAAGCTCTTCCCGATAGAGCCTTAAAGGATGGCCTTCCTTATTTACATTGGCCACTTGCTAAATTCTTAGTGCAGCACTTTTGTGGTCTATCCTGTTGCTGTCATCCAACCTCTCTCTGCCTGCTGCTGGCATTCTAGCAATGAGCAAGGCATTTGAGGCATAGGGAGGGGATTTGGCTACCTGGTGTAGGCTAACACAGCTCTGAACCCCACAGGTTTGACCGCATGGGAGCAGGCGGTCCCCTCTTCATTGATGTGACGTGGCACCCTGCAGGGGACCCAGGATCTGACAAGGAAACCTCTTCCATGATTATTGCCAACACTGCAGTCAACTACTGTGGCCTGGAGACCATCTTGCACATGACATGCTGCAACCAGACCAAGGATGACATCACAGGGCACCTGCAGAAGGCCAAGCGGCTCGGGTTGAAGAACATCATGGCACTGCGTGGAGGTTAATCCTTCTGTCCTGTGACATGTAGTGTGGAGGCTGTGCTGCTGTTGTGTTCAATTCCAGAGTAAAAACAGAGAAGTAGGATTTAGGGGCTCCTTCTGCAGCAATTAAATGCTGAGACTGTTTCACCCGAGCCCTTTGTTAGCAGTCCCTACAGCTCAAGGGCAGACAAAACCAGTCCATAGGTAAAACTGCAAGATTTGGGAGTTCATCTCTGTCTTCCTTTTGATAGCAGGAGGTTTTTACAGAACTAGCAGATCTGAGTTCAGCAAACAGTTGGAGAGAGCTGTGGATTTGTTCTCTTTTCAGATCCTGCTGGTGAGGAATGGGAGGAAGAAGTAGATGGTTTCAACTATGCTGTTGATCTGGTTAAGCATATTCGCAATGAATTTGATGATTACTTTGACATCTGTGTGGCAGGTAAATGGCTTGTATTGCAGAGTGTGTGGTAGGGTCTGAGACAGGGAAATCAGCTCAGCACTCCCTCCCTGGACCTGGGCTGTGACAGTACAATCAGATTGGATACTTCCTAATTTCTGCATGTTGTCCTGATCACATTTTTCATTTTTTCTCCCCTTCTCCCCAAAGGCTACCCCAAGGGTCATCCTGAAGCGGAGAGCTATGAGGCAGACTTGAGGCACCTGAAGGAGAAAGTCTTTGCTGGAGCAGACTTCATAATTACACAGCTTTTCTTCCGACCAGAAACCTTTCTCAAGTTCATGAAGGATTGTCAAGCCATTGGCATCACCTGCCCCATTATTCCTGGCATCTTCCCTATACAGGTGAAATCCAGTAATTTGGATTTGGGGAGTGAATAAGGATCTAGGATGTTAGGTGTTTGTGGGTCAGGGCCTGAGAGAGGTCTGTAAATGTCCTTCCTATTTCAGAGAAGAGAGAGTGCTGAATGTAATAAATCTGTAGGTGGTTTGCCAAATTAAACTCTTAGGCAGCTAATAACAAGCTGAAAAGGTTTATTGTGCTCATATGGCAAAAAGGGATATAAAGGACAATGGTCTGCCAGTTCTGAGGTTACTGTCAGCATGCTGGGCTCAGGCAAGGACGTGGGGAGAAATCATCTAAAGTGACGTGACCTGGATGGTGTTACCATCCTAGAGATGGGGCCTGGAAGTAGACTCTAGCAGCCCCAATTCTAAATCTCCTGCCACAAAATCGAGATCAAGTAGCTGTGTTACTGGGATGGCAAAAAAGGGTCTTGAAAAAACGACAATCTGCATCCTCATCCAGGGTTACCACTCCCTGCGCCAGCTGGTGAAGCTCTCCAAGCTGGAAGTGCCTCAGGAAATCAAAGATGTGATTGAACCCATCAAGGACAACGACGCAGCTATCCGGAACTATGGGGTGGAGCTGGCAGTGTCCATGTGCCGGGAGCTGCTGGACAGTGGAATGGTGCATGGGCTCCACTTTTACACCCTCAATCGGGAGGTGGCTACGACCGAAGTCCTGAAGCGCCTGGGCATATGGAAAGAGGACCCAAGGTGAGCAGAATATGTTGGCTTCTGTTAGTTCCACTTCTCCATCCATCCATCCATCCATCCATCCATCCATCCATCCATCCATCCATCCCATCTATTGAAGGTACCAATAATGGATGGGTCAATACCCCTACTCTCCTTTTTTCCTTTTTCTTTTCTTTTATCACCTTTTTTGCATTTAGTAGTTCACCCTTCCTGCAGATCTCCAACAAAAGCTGGGAGGAATAGAGGGGACAGCCTGTTACTCTATTTGGAGGAATTTGTTTCAGTCAAGTAGCTTTAAAGTAGCCATTCTGGGACTTTAAAAACCCAGAGCTTAGAGCTGCCACTTGGAAGAAGCATGTTTTTGATGCCCATCACAACCCCTTACAGGCTAGGGGTATGCTCCCACTGTGGATTTTTAGGGTTCTCTGCAGCTGAGAAAGGGAATGGGGACTTCTCTCTGAGTCCACAGTCTTCAGCACAGACAAGAAGAAGCAAAGGAAAATTGACAGCTGTTTTTTATTTTTCCTTGAAGTAGCTTCCCATAGTGCTTTGCCCTTTTCCAACTTCAGGTGTCAGTCCTGTACCTTAACATTAAATAGACCCCTACTGAGCATCCTTTGAGGGAACTGAGTAGGAAATATTTTCCATAAAAGAAGAAGACTTTCCTGTCCTACTTCTTGACAAACAGAGCTCTTCTCAGCCTGTTATTTCTCCCCAGGGGCAAATTGCACCATGGGAAAGGCTTCCAGCCTTTAGTGGAAAGTCAGCAGAGGGATTGTGTTAACATCTGCTCACCCCACACAGGCGGCCTCTGCCCTGGGCAGTCAGTGCTCACCCCAAGAGAAGAGTGGAAGATGTCCGGCCGATTTTCTGGGCCTCCAGGCCGAAGAGTTACATCTATCGAACTCAGGAGTGGGATGACTTCCCCAATGGCCGATGGTAAGCTATCACCTGCAGTAAGGCAGAGCTGTGGCAGGAAAGCCTGGTGTCCTGGGCACACTTCAGGTGGCTTCGTAACAAAGTAGTCCCCTGTTGCTTGGATTTGACTGAGGTGAGGTGAATGGCACCAAGATGTTGAGACTTTTGGTGTCTAGGTGGGTTTTGTTGTGTACTTCTCTTGCTGGTTGGCTGTCTTCCTTTGTCACCAAATCAGCTCATCTCCCTCAGTGACTTCAGGTCTGTCTTCTCCCCTTACAGGGGTAACTCCTCCTCTCCAGCTTTTGGGGAACTGAAGGACTATTACCTCTTCTATCTGAAGAGCAAGTCTCCCCGAGAGGAGCTTCTGAAGATGTGGGGAGAAGAACTGACTGGTGAGGAAAGTGTCTTCGAGGTGTTCACGTGTTACATCACTGGAGAACCTAACAGGAATGGGTACAAGGTGAGTGAGAGCCCAGGAAGGGATGGTCAGTGTGGCACAACCAATAGTGCACATTTCCTCTTGCTTCTGGTACCACATTGTTCTTCTAAAAAAGAATTGGCACTTCTCTATCCAAAAGGATTTGCTGGCAGACTGGTTGAAAGGGGTCCAGCAGCCAGAGCTAAGGCTCAGCATAAACAGAAAGGTGCTACAGTATGACAGGACTGGTATTGATTGACTTCAGCAGTCATTCTTATGGTTGAGCATATCCTAACCCTTGAACCAAACCTGGGAATTCTCTCCTGAAGCAGGTGTGTTTGAGACCATTAAGGCACTGCTGAGTTCTTCAACACACCCATATGGTAATCAAAGGCTTGTTACATCCATTGTGAGCCATCCTTTCTCCTCATGGCAGGTTACGTGTATGCCTTGGAATGATGACCCTCTTGCTACTGAAACCAACCTTCTGAAGGACCAGCTGGAGAAGGTCAACAGGCGAGGAATCCTGACCATCAACTCCCAGCCAAACATCAATGGCAAACCATCCACAGACCCCATTGTAGGCTGGGGACCCAGTGGAGGTTATGTTTTCCAAAAGGTACTGTATTACTCTGAGCTAGGCAGCAAAGAGTTATGACCCAGTTTGGTCTCTGTTAGGTTGGGAGGTCCCAAGCTTACATCCCCATAATCTTTCTGCCTGTGCCTTTTCTTAATGCATTCTTGGTGAGATGAGACAAAGCTCCTTTGGTGTGTCAAGAGCCACAATGACATCTCTATGGCTGACTTCACAGCTGCTTTCTCCCACCTCAGAACATCTAGTGAACATCTGTAGAGTTTCATGGTTTTACTCTCAGCAAGTAATTATTGGTAACTTATTTCTAGAGCAGGGCTGTGACATTTTGTATATACACATGTGCCTGCCCCCTGCATCTGATTCAGTGATGCACAAAGCACCCAGATTTTTCACAAAATGGGAATCAGTGAGGTAGTTTCTCTACCACCCAGCATCTCATGGTGATAAAGGGATATTTAAAAATTGTTTCTGTCCTTCTGTAAGGCAGAGTTCTCCACAGTTGCCCCCAGCCCAAGCACTGTGCTGTGCAGACAACTGTCACGTTCCTTCCCTGGCCTGCAAGCAGTCATGCCTGCCATGCCTGTCTCCCCCTGTCAGGCATTTCAGGCCCTAGAGCCTTGCCACTAATGGCTGTGATAGGAATATCCCATCAAGGTAAATGCCAGGCAAGTAGCTCATGCTGGAAAACAAAGCATCCTTGTTCAAAAGGGATCCAAACGGGTAAAGCCAGAGACCAGCAGATGGCAAATGCAGTTATGTTTTCAAAGGAAAAAATTCCCCTGAGGTGAGGGAAATTCATCATCTCACACAATAGCCAGGAAATGGGGGGAAGGGAAGCAGTTGTTGGAAGCAGCCAAGCACAGAGCAAGTACAGAATTTGGTTGTATAAGCACACGGGGAGAATTGTGAACAAAAGGTGAGGACAAGGAGTGGTGCTTGGGAGAGCCCAGCTGAGACCCCTGAGTTCTGCTCTCACCAGACTGGGCTGCCTTGGCAAGACACTGCTGCAAAATAAAGATTAAGCTCGGGCTTCTTCCAAGCGTTCTGGCACAGACTGCTTCCTTGTGCAGCAGTTGTGGTAACACTGGAATTCATTCCAGCTTGTCTACTTGTGCGGATGCAAAACAGGAAGCGTGTAACTTTCCTGAGTGCACTGTTCCTGGGCTGTTCCTTCTGCTCTCCCCAGTTATTTTTTTTCCCCTAGCTCACTTCCTAATTTGCTCTGTCCTTTGCTCAAGCCTCTGTAGTATGTGTTTCTGGGGATGAACATACAAGGCAGCCCAGACTCCACAAGTGTCTTTGTTTACTGTATTTGTCCAGTTCTGCCATGATTTAAGGCTCTGATTTTCTTTGCCCTTCTCTATCCCTCCCTGCAGGCATACCTAGAGTTCTTCACCTCCAGCGAAATTGTCACGGCACTGCTCAAGGTGCTGAAGAAGTACGAGTTGCGAGTGAACTACCACATTGTCAATGTCAAGGTAGGCCGTTATTCACAGGACACTTTCCTTTCACCACCTTGGGAGAGAGACTAATACCAAATATTCAGACATGAGGGTTGATGAAGGGAAGGGAAAGTAAAGCAAGTCAGCTGTGGTGTGCAGCAGCTATCTGGTCCCTTAACAAGGAGAGTGTAAATACTCTTTTTCCAACTCACTCAGTCCTTCCTCCAGCAGTTGCTTCAGAAAGGTTTTCCTTTCTTTGGCAGGGCCAGAATATCACCAATGCTCCAGATCTGCAACCCAATGCTGTCACCTGGGGCATCTTCCCAGGAAGGGAGATCATCCAGCCCACTGTAGTGGATCCTGTAAGCTTCCTCTCCTGGAAGGTGAGTCCTCCTTCTGCTGGATACATTGCTGTGATGCCCTGGAAGTTCAGTGTCTGGTTTGGTTTTAGTCTCTGATACTCCTCACAGTTGAGGACTGTTGCTATATTGTCTTGCAGAGGCACAGGTCTTGCTCCTCCTGCTCCCTCAGCTCCAGCAAGAGCTGTTCCCAGACACAAAGCACCCAGTAATGGAGCTTGAGAACCACTACTGTCACTGTACCAGGCCTCAGAGTGCTGGACAGTGGCTCTTCCTCCCCTCTTACACACACAGGGGCAGCATTGAGCCATCCACTGTACTGGAAATGTGTCTCCTTTCAGCTCTGGGCACTTCCCACTGACTGGAAAGCAAGGCTCCTTGCGCAACTCTTGCCATTTTTACTGAGAAGAAACAAGCCACAGTCTGGCCAGTCATGTAACCCTGGGTATCCTTAAATTAAGTAACATGAAGATGTTACACAACTGCCAATTTTTTTTTGTTCCCACGGCAGGATGAGGCCTTTGCACTGTGGATCGAGCAATGGGCCAAGCTCTATGAAGAGGAGTCACCCTCTCGCATGATTATCCAATACATCCATGACAACTATTACTTGGTCAACCTGGTGGACAACGACTTCCCACTAGAAAACTGCCTGTGGCAGGTTGTGGAGGATACTTTTGAGCTGTTGAACTCTCCGACTCAGCAGTGAAAATTCTTTTTTCAGTCTGTTACTTCCTCTTCCCGTCCACTGACTTCGGGGAAAGCAGCAGCTCCTGTGCTGAAGATGAACACACTCCTAAGGTGAGACCAGGGTGGTGCTTTGATCTACCCACACAATGTGCTCTTCTGTCCCCAGCACAAAGGCTCCCTGAGCCCTTCTCACTGAACAATAGCCAGAACTACCTGAGCCTCTGAGCTGAGGCTCCACACTAAGCCCAAAGGCCAGGCTCCGCAGGATGAAGAGCTGCTAATCGTGGTTGTGCTAATTATAGTGACAGGACAACACGAGATTCTGGTAACTTTCCCATGCCAGAAATGCTGGCAGGGGGACAGAAATGCTCCTGTCAGCTGTACCTATGCAAGGAGATTATAGCAGCAGTTACCAACCTGGAAAAAAAGGTCAAATTGCTTTTATATTGCACTCCTGAAATGTATTTCTTCATAGCTGATCATCAGGCTCTCTTGCACTCACTCCAGAAGAAGGTTCAATTTTTTTTCCTAACTTTTCTCCTTGTATTGTATTTCCTGTTTTCTTTTTAATAGGAGTATGTTAATATCCAGTCTGGATAAGACCAAGCAGGAATCACACTATTTCCTAGATTAAATACAATAAAATACACGCATACAAATGTCTCTTGTACTAGGCCATGCTCTAGCAGAGACTTGTGTTGTTTGCTAATTAATCACCTGGCACAAGGGAAAACTTTAAGAAAATCAATTGCTTCTGGGGCAGTTCTGCCTTAATTTTCAATGCATGTCCTGAGTATGGCCCAAGCTCCATGATAGAGCAGAAAAAGCTTAAATCCCAGAATTCACCAAAAGTAACCAGCTACACTATTTGGCTCAGTTCTGCAAGGTCAGCATATCCTTTTCCAGTGCCTGTAGGGAAAGATAAGCTTAGATCAGGAAAGATAACCTATCTTTCCTGACCTAATGACTATTAACAGCCTTAGGCCCCACGGCATTGGAATAAGGGGTTGGGGAAGCTACTGAGGCTGCTTTGTGTACTTAACAATCCTGCAAAGCTGCCACAGGCTAGGAAAACGACCTCTGAGCAGTTGCCAGTGGGATTTCAGGATCCCCACCATGCTGTGAGCATCTCTTTCAAACAAGTAAGGAAGAAAAGCCTTTTCCAGATTCTTCAGACCCTCTTGTTACAGCTGAGACCGGCTCATATATCCAGGGTAATTACAGGGCATCAATCAAAGAGGCAAGTAATGGGAAGGCTGGGGATCAGACACGCCTGTCTCGCCTCAGCAAAGCTTTTGGTGCTCAGCTGTTCCCAGCAGGTTTCTTCATCCCTTGTCCATTCAGCACAGAAATGAACCAGCAGGAAGCAGTCAGGAGGCTGGCCACCCACTGAAAGGCTTAATGAAGAGCTGATGGACCTAGACAGGGGGAGGAGGTGGGAGCCATGTGGAAATCTGCCCCTCCAGGGTAAAAGCCAAATCTAAAAATAAAGACAGGTGTTTGCACCTACCCAGTCCAGACTTTGGAATCAACAGGATCCAGCACCCACAAACTCCTGCTCATCTCTAAGACTCTATTTGCATACTCCCCCCTTGACACCAAGCTCCTGTCCAGGGAAAAAACACTGAGTAAAAGGAAAGCCTACAAGGTGGGGTTTTTTTGACCTTTAATCAGAACACCAGCAAAAGCAGGGTCCAGAGGAGAATGCAACCTTACAACAACTGGGAGTAACTTCTCCATTTGTGCTGCTAAGGAGGTAGGATACAAGTCCTTTAAAGAGGACCTTTCACTGGGTACCATCTCTGCCTGGTTGTTCTTTGGCTGTCATCCTGGCTGGCAGCACTGCTTTTATTATAAGAGCGGAGTGTTCTCTTTCTTGATGGCACAGGACCACCTCTTTGTTTTGATAGGAGCCATATCCTCCACGATATGTCCTGAAATGAGCAGCAGCGGCAGGCAGGCCCCCTCTGTTCAGCAGGATCCTTTGTCCTTGCGCTGGAATGCTGTGAGCTGCTGCCACCTTCCAAAGGCCTGAAAGAGGAAAGTGGAAATCAAACACTCGGGTTACCTTTGAGGGGCTGCAGCCATTCTCACAGAACCCATACCCATAGCTTTCCTTCTAGCAATGGCTCTGCCAGCTGCCTCACCCTTCACTCAAAACCCTTCCCTGTCTCTCCTGGAGCCAATATGGGGCATGCAGAGTACAAATCAATGTGAGAGAAGAAAGACAAATGCTCCCTCTGCCCTCTAATTTCAGCACCTGCTCCTGTCTCCTTAAAGGGGGACGTAATCCTGCATGAATCTTTGGGAGGCAGGCAGAAGAGCAAACTGGATATGAGTTCTAAGGCTTTGCCTGCTTGCTCAAATTAATAGTGATTTGCCTGCCCCTCGATGCAAGGCAGTGCAGTCCTCTTGCACCAATGTGGAGCCTCTTTCTTCCCTGAGTGGTGTCTCAAGAGGCAGGGGATTAGGGGATTAACATCACTAATAACAGCAGGGAAGGGGGCACATGTCAGGGAAACTGACTCCTGCCACAAAGCTTTGAAGAACACCCATAGATAAACCCAAGTAAAGCTGGAACCTTTTTTCCTTTTGTACTGGCAAGTCCCATTCCTCGATGTATTCAACTTCTCCCTAAGCAAGTGCATTGTGCAAGGAAAGAGATACAGGGAACACCAGTTGTCTCTTTGGGGTGCTTTTTGTACCACTGAGGTCCACTGAATTGAAGCAGTCATAAATGCTTACCTGAGACAGGAGGCTCCTGACTTCCTCCTCCAAAAGATTCTGCACCACGCAGCTTTGCAAATATCTTCGTCTCCACACTCTCCAGGCCTTTTCTATCACCTGCTGCTGGTCCTGCCAGGAAAAGAGGCAGCACACAGATTAATTGGGCTCTGGCAGGCAAATTACCTGACTTCCCTCCAGTCCCACTTTGTTCCAGTTACTTTCCCTAGTCTCTCTTAAAAGACTTTGCATTGGTAACAAACAGAGTGGGCTAATAACGGAGCTCTTGCTGAACTACTGTCTCTGCACAGTGTGGCTAATGAAGGCCCAGTACCCTGGGGAGAGGACAGTGCCCCACTGTATTCCAGCACAGCTCCTCGGTGACTGTGGATATGCTCACACTATACAGGCATCATCCTGTTACCTGGGCAGGCCAGAGCACATCTCACACAGCTAATGCCCAGGAACCAGGCAGAATATGGGTGTGAGCAGAAGGGGAAGCCAAATGACAGCTCTTGGTAAGCTGTGGACACCAGTGGGATGTATCAGGAACACAGATGAGGACAAAGATCGTAATAATTGCTGTGAACTTTTTGCACAGTCTACAGACAATCTAGACAAATCCTGTTTCAACTTCCCATCGGTAAGGGCAAAGCACAACTAAATCTGTGGATATGCCAGTCTGTCAAGCTGACATTCCAAAACGAATGATAGAAAAATTAGCCACAGCAGCAAAACAGGATTTCTAGTGCATACTGGTACTTGTTAAACCCCCAGGTCTCATCTCCAAGGATGTATGTGATGCTACAGGCAGAGCAGGCTTGCCCAGTAACACCCATCACTGCCACCCCAGTAGCACTGGACACTCACCAACACCTGAGCCAGTATCGCCACCCTGCTGGCTTCCCTCCACTGATGCCATCCCCTTGCCAGACAGAGCAGTCTCCTGTCGTGCTGGCACTGGCGCAGTACCACTGGGTGATGCCACCACCTCAGGTATTTCCTCCTGCAGGCAAAGGAGGCAAATAAGCTTTACCAGCCATACAAGGGAGCCCTTCCCTGATGGTATCAGCAGGAGGAAGCCCAGAGCGCCCCACTCCACTTACCCAAGCCACTTCTTATCCCACTCCTCCAAGTCCACCTCTGCTGTGTTCTCCTGGATCCCTGCATGTGCACGAGAGGGTCCTACCACATCAGGTCTCTCCAGCAGCCTTTCAGCTCTGTTTTGGTTCCTGTAGATCACCAGCCAGCGCTGAATGGCACTGGGAAAAAGTCCAGTTGATGGTGAATCTTCTTCTCTGCCACTTCTGCTTTCTAAGAAACAAAAGAAGAATCACACAGGAGCTAACCTTGGAGCTAGAGAGGGAGAGATCAGACCTGCCATGAGCCCTTAGTCCTGAACAAAGAAGAAACCCGCTGAGTTTGATTGCCATAAGCTCCTACTCCACAGAGGAATCCCAGTTATTTAGCTGGCAAACACTAAGCCCCTTCCCTCCTCACTCACTCTGCCCACATGGCCCCGTGAAAGAAAGGGAGGAGGGAGAATATTCTTACTCATGGACCGAGAGAGAGACATCTTCCTGCTTTTCCTAACACCTATGAGGGTGCTGCGCTGCCGTAAGCACTGGGAAAAGGCAGCTGCTCTGGTCCAGTAGTTGCAGGCCTGCAAACAGAAATAACACAGCTGCAGCCAAGAGTAAACACAATGCACACAGCACTCACACAAACCAGTCTTAAAGAGACAGTTAGGCTCACAGCTCTGCAGGTAGCTTAATGTGCTAGACCCCAGGCTGGAAACTGCACAGATGAGATCCCAGCAGGACTGACTCAGCCTTTCCAAATCAATCGACCTCTTTGTAGTTTGCTAGCTGTGAGTCTTATGAAAAAAGCTACAACTCTGACAGCTCACTCTGCACTCTACAGGGACAGTGATTATCCCATCTCATCTTTGAGCAGAGAGGAAGGAGTGCTCTCATCTCTCTGGTCAAAATGTCCCCTTTCCTTATTGCTGTGCTCCATATGGTTGTTGCAATCAGTGCCAGATTATGGTGATGAAGTTGTGTGCACAGTCTGTGAAGAATTTCACAGCAGGGACTAAGCAGTCACCACAAATCAAACCAGGTTTTTATACAAGCCTTGTCACACTATCTCAGTGCCTCATGACCCACTGAGTTAATAGTAACTGTCTCACAGGGACCTTTATCTTCTCTTACTTGTTTGACAGTAGCCACAGATCCCAGGCGCAGGGCTTGCTGTCCTCTTGCAGCCACTCGCCAGCGGTGACAGGCTTTACCTGGAGAGGGCTCCTGCCTCTTGTGGTTTCTCCGTCCTGGCATTTGTTGTTCAGCTCTCAAGAGTTGGTCCCTCCACTTAGTAAAGCTCACAACCAGAAGACGGTGTTCTCTGACTCTTTTAAAATAAGAGAGAGCTTCTTGCTGCCTCAGTCTACATGCAGTGACCCGGGCCCAAGCGACAAGGCACCTGAAAAACAGTTACAAGCACAGAATAGAAGCAGATGTCTAAAGTAACAATTCCGTGTCAGACCAAATTTCACCTTCTCACCTGCCCTGCAGTGTCCCACATCAATGGTCAAAGCAAGCCAAAGAGCATTCAACAAGAAAAAAGCTCTTGTTCCTATTATTCCTTCTGCAATCAAGATTTATGCATTGTTCTCCATGCCATGTATTTTTCCAGTGCCTCATCTTTGGGAGGTGCAAGTTCAGACTCTTCAACTACAGTATCTTTCTGCTGAAAACCTGCCCTCATTTTACTTCAGGTTCCCAGCACTGTAACCTCTCACCTACTCAAAGCCCAAGAGAACATCTGCTTCCCTCTGGCCATTTTAGGATTTCCTCCTCTTCAAAGGCCTCTGTGAACTGAATCCAATCTTATACTACGCTTTTCCTTTGCCTACAAAACAAATGCTTTCCCTAGGCTGCCTTGCCACTACACATACTGGATTCAACCCCCCAGCCCCCCTCCAAAAAATTTTAATTAGTCAGTCTTCAATCTATGTCTGTGCTAGCAGCTGACCTGAAAGATGGTGCCTGATGAAGGCTTTTTAATTTTTTCATTATGGGATGAGAGTAAAACTGCTAAAATCTCCTTCAGCATGGAACTCAGCAGATTCCTGGTGTCTGCTTGCAGCATTTATGACAGCAGCTTGTCAAGATTCAGATTTTGTTTCTTGGCTGTCACAAACTAAGACCCTGTGTACGTGAGACGTACAACTAGAATCTTTATGGAGACAATTTTATTCCAAAAAATCAACAACTTCAGGAGTTACTATTACCAGCACTGTAAATCTGCACCCACAATAATCTCTCTGTATCTTGCAGGCTGATGCACAGGAGGCCAGTCTTCCTCTGCAACCAGAGAATCCAATCCGCTTTTAACTCCTGGCTTATCCTTTTGGTTCCTTGTTCCATTTGGACCTTCATTATGCAAATCACCCCAGTGCACCATAGGGCAGAGGTGTAAATATCCTGTGCCTGGCAGGCTTTTTGGAAGATCAAGAGAAGCTATTGCAGGTTATTCTAGCATGAAAAATGCCCCCCTCAGAAGAGACAGGGCTCAGCCTGTACCATATCCAGGTGAGAAATTAGAAGCACTCTCTCATCAAAGAAGACTCAGAAGGAAGATTAATGGTGGAGACCCACTCAACAGGAAGGAGCAACATTAAAGGCTTCCCCCAAATACAATTCCCACAAGGGAGCCACACAGATGGATTTGCAGAGGAAAATGCAATTGGATGGGGTAAGTGCAGAGTCTAAACATCACAGCCACCAAAGGTTTACTGGGTTTTTAGTTGCTCTTTCCTCTGCAGATCTTTGTGTCTTCTCAGTCTGAACCTGCAATTCAAAAGAAAACCTGCAAGGGCCAAATCTGCACTTCTCATGCCTTAAACGAACCCTTGGCATAAATAATCTTATTCATTCTTATCCTCCTGAATTATTTCAGAGAAACACCTCAACAATCCTGGTTCACTGCAGCTGGGCACTTCTCTGCACTTCAGGCAGGCACTGGCCTCATACAACATAAACCACAAACAAAACTGTTTTCAATGAGAAAGCCACTGAACACAATTAAGAGAGAAATTAAATTCTTGTGTTTTCAGGATCTGCAACACAACGTAAGACTCAAAGACACACTATAGCTCCACCTATATTGTAATAACACCAAGATGGGTTGAATATCATGGTTCTCCCTTCATAAACTTTATACTGCTTTGCTGCAGGAACAAACTGAACTCAATTTTTCACATTAAATTAAAATCAACACACCGTGTCCAGGATCCTAAAAGACTCATATTTGTAAACATCAGATCTCTGTAAGACCTCTGCCCACTACTTCTTTCAGCAAATACTGAAATGCAAATGAGGCTTTCAATTTTTAACACAAATTTTTTTGCATCTCTCCATCACTTAGTGTACAAATACCACTCTGCATAACTAAGACTGAATACAAGCTCTGGAAAGAAAAGAATTTTTGAATAGGAAAAATGAGGGGGGGTGTGAGGTTATAGGTAAGAGACCCCTTAATATAGACACATCCTCAGGGAAGTGCTCCTACAGAAGCTCCATTTACACGAGCTATCCACACTTTCAAACCTAAGCTCTGCTCTTACTACTACATAAATTGCTCTTCATGCAGAGCTTCCCTTAGAAATGCTTTGAGAGCAAGAAACCAACCTGTGCAGGAGAAAACGTTCCAAGAATAGAACAGCGTATTTCTGCTTCCGTGTTTGGTAATACCATGTCTGCAGGACCAGCCTCTTCTTCTCCTGGCAGCTGTGCCAAGCCCATCGCTGCTGCAGTTCTCCCAGAGCACGCTTCCCTGGAGAGAGCACACACCTGCCTGAGCTCAGCCCAATGACTGTTTCTCCAATGCACAGTCCAGACAAGAGCAAAGAATACATCTGCTGCAAACACCAAATGGGACCAAACTTGCTAAGATTTCCTGTCCTCTCTTTAGCAGCTAAAGAGACTTTTCAATTCACCTTGTAGCTCTTTGTCTGCAAGGCAGTCAGACCTTCTTTTAAATTTCCCCTGCAAGAGATCACAGATTGCTTCCACTCTTATCTGTAAGGCAGTTTTCCATTAAAAATTGGGAGTTTTTCTTCCCTGGCACAGTGTGAGTACTTAGAGCATATGGAATTCCTTGAGGGATCAGGATTATTAAGCCATCTCAAAAGATACGCCCTGTTCCTGCTGAAGCAAAACCTGACTGCTTGGTCTGAGGAGACATGTTCAAACTTGGAATGCTGCATGGAACTCCATTTAACTCCCCAGCTGCTTGAACATTCTTTTGGTAGTGCAGGTAGAAGTGCCAAAGCAGCATCTTCCCTAATACAAAGCACTACAAAACAATAGGGCATATGTTCTGCTGATAGCCAGAAGAATGCAGTGACATATGCACCTACTAACTCCTGGAGTAATATGTGCCTTTCCAGAGGAGCAGTGCACAGAACTACAGCCAAAAGTGTGACTTTCTCCATCCTAACCATTCCCAGAGCTTCCCTCTTCTACAGACACAAGTGGTGGAGTGGGATGGGGTAACTCACTTTGCCAGCAGGAATGCCAACACCACAGAGCATCAGCAGTCATCTGGTGAACATGACACCTGTATCTCCGGTCAACTTCCACTTTCTGGGCCAGTCTCCTTTTCCACAGGCTGAAAGCCATCTGGAAACAATGAACTCCATGTTTTGCGGCTGCTGCTGCTTTTTGGTTCTTATTTTCCATGACCCAGTGGTGCCAGCTGAGAAAGGCTCTGAGAAGGACAAAGGTTGCTGCACTGACTGTAGGAACAACTCACAGAGATACGCACCCTTGTAACGGAAAATTTAACAACAAGTATACACACGAGGGATTTTGGAAACACATCTGATCTGTTAACATCCTTTCCCCATTAAATGTCAGGAGAAATGATGGACAGGACAAGCTGTTGGGAGTAAGGTGTTCTATCCTGGCTGTGCCAAGCCTGTTGTGCTCTTCAGCTTTGGAGTCAGTAGAGAGCAAGGCCAGTTCAGTGGATAGGAAGTTAACAGGACTTGTCATCAGCAGAGCTGGGCTTGCTCTAATTTGTGAGGCATCCCATCAAACCAGAAATTACTGTGTTCCGACATAGTAATTTTGAAGTTGGAAAAACCCCAAAATAACAGGCTGCAAAACGCCCACTGAAGACAAAAAACAAATAGCTAGAGGAAGAATTTTTTCCTTTTTTTATTAAAGCAAGTGTAAAGCTTTCAAAACAGAGAGCTTTAGGAAACTTCTGGAAAGCATGATCCCTACCGAGACAGCCGGATGTGCCTGCAGTACTGCTGGGCCTTTACATGATGTCGAGTTCGAGCTGACCAGACAATGAAGCACCTCTGCAGGCAGTATTTCTCTGCTTGCTGCCAGCAACTCTTCACCTCCTTGTCAGAACTGCAGCCCTGTAATCCAGAAAGGCACAAAAGGGCCTTGAACTACTCTTACATCAATTACTACACACAGCTCAGCTGTCTCTCCTTGCCACTGTGACTTCTGTGATTGCCCAGCTCCATTGCTAACCCACACACCCCATATGAACACCCAGACATGAGGGTCTAACACATCCCTTTTAAACCCTTGACACCTGCCCTACTTCCACTCAGCTGACAAATGGTAGCGAAGAGTTACCCTGAGAAAAGCCTCAATCTCCCAAATCTTCTGTTTGAGAGAGAACAAAAAAGACAAAATAGCAGTGAGACCTTCCATATGCTGATATTGAAACCCAAAGGCTCTTCGCTAAATTTGGCTATGTAGAAAACACTTGTGTATTTACATTTTACACAACCCTTTCTAGCCTCACCTCTTCCCATGCAGAGTAACTGGTGAGAGGCTGGGAATTATTATTTGGATTCTGCAGCACAAAAGACTGGAACTGATTCCCCACAAATGAATTTCTTCTGCAAGACAAAAGTGTTGCGTAAGGAGAGAAAGAAATGAGAAGATAAAGTCCCCTGGAAGGATGGCGTGACATGACATGAGGGATTATCCAGAAGGAAGGAATTCAGCTGGTCCAAACAAGGGGTCACTCCTACCAGCATCCCAAAAAACCAGTCTCCAACTCACCCAGATCCAGGGAAGGAGGTCTGCATGTACAGCTCCCCAACCAGCTCAGCTGGCAGCTCTGTGCACTGGTGGAGTTGCAGGAAAGAACTGTGACACGACACGTGTGTGACATCCTCAGCAGTCAGAAGTGAAGAGAAGCCATGCTGGCTGCTGTCACTAAGACTGCATTCCTGCAGGTGTGAAGGGAGGAACATGCTGTGAGGTGAGTGTCCTCACAGTGCAAGCGCTCAGCTAACAGTTCTGACCGTGCCATTTACTCCTTTTTTAATCGCGGATTCAGGCAAATCCAGAATGCATTCAAAGGAACTGCAGGCTAGCAAGGACACCTCTGGAGTGCCAACATGTAAGTGATGGGAAAGTTATTTCCATACTAGTAATTTCCATACTGGATCAATGTATTTCTATACTGAGAAAAGGGGAAATGGGCATATGGAAGCTCTTTGTATCTCATCCCTTCCACCTTGCAGCCACAAACAGAAGCAAGTGTACAAGGGAACCTCACTAGCTCAGCACCTTCCCACATCTCTAAATGATGAACCAGAAGAGGCACAGAGAGCATTGACTTTACACTTTCAGATTACATTTCAGCTTCAGGACCCCACAGATTCAGTGCTCTTCAGCACTAAATTTTAGGCACACTATGCTGATGACAATATCATGTTGAAGCAGAAATTCTACCCTGAAAAATCCCAGCAATTTAATACCTTAGAGCAATCTGGGTGTACCAAGACCTTCTCACCTTTTCCAATGAGCTTTGAGAGGTCAGAGTAGCTGATGCACTGCTGTCAAAGCCAGATGATGTTGAGAGGTCCTCAGAAAACAGCATGGCAAGAGGTTCCTCATAGACAGCTCTATGCAAGTGCTTAGAACTTTCTTCAATTGTCTTCAGCATGAGATACTTTTGGTGCCATAATTTCAGAGTTTTTCTGAGCTTACACTGCTCCGAAGTCTGAGAGAAAGAACTGAGACAGTAAAGTGACAGAGGAAGAACACCAGAGGGAGTGACTAGCACAGACATGATGGACAATAGATAGGGTAAAAGGGATTCTTGCAAAAGGTTCAGAAAGTCAAGTGGACACTACTAATGGGGGCAGGGGTCCAGGGACTGGGTCTTCTGCACTTACTCAGCTTTGTGATGCTCACACAGCCTTGTTTTCCACAGCAGATACACTCTCTGCAGCTTCAGTTTTTGGCAGAAGTCATCAAAAGAGTAGACTGTTTTCTCCAGAAACTGTCTCTCTCCAGCCCATGATGTCTGACCTTCATGCCTCTTTGTCACAGTCTTGTCAGCTACTGACCTTTTAACTGCTCCTTAACCAGTTACATAAAGGAACAAGAGATCATTTGTCTCAAGGCATTCCAACTCAACCCACCCCAACCCTCAAATTGCTTCTTTTCAGCAAGGTTTAAGAGTTTATGTTTGATTTATGAAGCAGAGCGACAAATCTCCCTGTAGCTTCATTCACACCCAGAACCAGTCCTCTGCCCAGTCTGGTTTGTTCATATCCTGTATCATCTGAGCCCCTCTGTTTTCAGGCTGTTTTCAGTGTACAAGAAGAGGAAGAAGGAGCCTGAGCTCCTCCAAAGCTTAGATTCTGCACAGACCCCAAGCTGCTCACCACAATGCCGCCTCCACCGTAGGAGGAAGAGGTTCACCACTGCCTGCTTATCACCTCCTCTGACCTGCAGCATCTCAACCCACTGCTGGAAGTGCTTCCTCAGTGATACTGCTCTGAAATGGGCCAGGTTGCACCTGTCAAGTGCCTTCTGCTCAACAGTCTCCTTCCATGTACTGAAGCACCTGAGAATACCAAGAGAAAATGTTGAAAAACACTTATGCAAGCTTATGTGTCTTCCTGAGACTGGGTTTCGTTCAGGAAAGACAGACAGAAGCTGTCCCCTAAGCTTCTATGTGTTTATTTCAGTAAAAAGCCACTGTCATGCTTAGAGCACAGCAGCACAGTGGCTGCTCTTGGGTTTGGTCTTTCAGGACATCAAAAGTCAGGACAAAAAAGTTTTGGCAATGCACAGGAAGCAAGTCGTAACATCTCTGGCCACAGCAGTTCCTTTTCATGTTTCTACCCCTACTTGCATCTTTATTAACCCCTACAACAAAAGGATAGATGGCTTTAAGATGGAACAACTATTACTGTCTGGGTTAGCTCTGTTATTCCTTGGACTTTCACAGCGAACAGATTTTTCACATAAGAACAGACCTCATCAACTCACCAGGAGACCAAGTTTCTTTGGATTTGAGTTGTCAGTGTTAGAATCTGTTTCATTTCCAAGCTTTGGGAATGCCACATCCAGAAAATGTTTCGTAGCTTCTTCTTTTCCAGCAGAGCACGGGCTTCCAAAAGTCTGGCTTCCTCTTTGCTCAGCAGCTCCTTCTGCAGGCGCCACAGTCTGAAAGCTGCTGTGTCACAGGGCAGGAAGAGATTGACAGGAAGAGAAATAACAGAAGAACTTCAAACAATTTAGTGTCACACAGCAAACATTCCATGGCTTAACTCCAAGCTGCCAGAGGAGGGACACTTAAGGAAGGCCCCTCACATTGCTGGAGCAACACGTGCTGCAGTTGAATTCATACAAGGAATGAGGCAAAAGTTGTATGACATGGTGAGTGGCCATCCTCCACCATCACAGATACCGGCCCAGCTACTTGCAGGATCACATTCTGAAAGAGCTCAAAGCAACAACCAGACACAAACCACAAAAACTGGTGAAACAGTGATTATCTTCGAGCTGTTCCAAGGCTATGGAATATGTGCTTACCAGCCAGCCGTCTCATGTCTCTGATTGCTTCAGCTCTCCAGCAGAACTCATGTCCTCTCTGCCTATGACGAAGCTGTGTCCACAGTTCTCCCTCCATCCTGAAAGAGCCACAAGCATGCTGGCTCTTCAGCATGTAACATCTGGCTGTTCAAAGAGGCATTACAGAACAGAATCCAAGGCTTTCCTCTCTCTTTTTGTCTCAACTTGTTCTTCTGCCTTCAGAATCAGAAGGCTCACAAAAGGCTTTTCTTTATTGTCTCACTCCACACACAGTAGAGACACTACTACTGCTAGAGACTGTAGTATTGCCTTACTCCAACCTCATTTACACCTGTATCACATATGCAGGTGATAGCTGAAGCCAAGAATTAGTACAGCAGTATTTCTGTCAGACACTCAAATCAGACTGCAAACACTGATGCACAGAAGCTCTGAAATAGGATTGTTTAGTTCTTAACACTAAACTACCAATTCTTGCAGTGTTTATCCACAGCACTACATCCAAGGACATGGAAACAAGTCTGCCATCATTTGAGAAAAAATTTCCCCTGTGTTTCTAAACCTCCCCTTGTCCAAGATGACAGAAAGAGAATGCTCTCTGCTCACCTATGAGCCTGCTCTGCTTCCTTTGAGTATCCTGTTGTAAGCTGATGCTGAGCTGAAGTTGTCATAGTAGTTAATGTTCCTACTCCAAAAATCCCCACTGATGAACTTTGGGTACAGGAGTAAGGCTCAGGCTGCACAGCTTCCTTCTTGCCGTGTTTTGCCACAGCTTCCTTCCACTGAAGAAGAAACCACATGATTAGAACAAACTGCAGACAGAGTATTGGTACCAGGGTCTACATCACTGAATTTCACACAGGGTACCCTTTCCTCCTCCCTATCCAAACAGGATTTGTGCCTTCTCTGACTGCACAGCAGAAAGCTCATGGCACCACTGTCCCTAGCCAGTGCTCACCCTCCGGAAGCTGGCAGCTAGCAGAGCTGAAGCATGTCTCTGCTGGGCCACCTCCAGTTGTGTCCTCCTCTGGTGCACAGTCCACCGCAGAGCACCAAGGCCCTTCTGAAGCAGCTGGCGTCTGTAAAGCTGCCTAGCTGCCCTCTTCCAAAGGATATGTCTCCTCCAGGCTTGGAAACACCTTGTTAGGATTTGTTTGTCACACAAGTGCCAGAAACTTAAAAGCAAAAAACAGAGGAGAGTTCCAGTTAACAGAAAGGAAAATTAAACCAGCCAGGAGGTGGTAATCAGAGTTCAGCCATCAAGTCGTAAAGAGGTTATTTCAAATCATTCTCTCTAAAGAATGGAAAACATGGAATCTCACACCAAATTAAGGAATCACTGTTGCTAAAGTGGTAGCAACCTCATTCACATCTTATCCACAAATTTGAATTCCACCTCATGGATAAGTCTAGCTCTTGATCTTCACTGACTGTGCAGTGAGCACACTGGAATTTGCTGTGCTGAAGAGTAGCACTGATGGTACCAACACTTCTTCATTGCTAGCAAGAAGCAAGGCTGAATTTAGAAGACAGAATTGAAAAGATACAGAAATTATTTTTTAGATCATGTTCCATTCAAAATGACAACCCTTTGAAAAGAAGTGGATGCAGCCCCTCAGCCAGCCATGGCAGATTAATGTAGGCTAAGTCCTAAACTCAAATGTTCCCAGGGACATGGCTCCTTAGCCACTTTCCAGAAGCGCTCCTCTGTTAACTACCAGCACACTCATACTTAAACACAGAGACTTTTTACCTTTGCTCATTCACCTTCAATGACCAGAAGCTGCTCTCTGAGATCTGCAAACAGACATGAGACAGTAATTCACAATTATTCACACTGCTCCACTCTGTTGAAGAATTTGCCTTTGTGGCACACATCATTTGGGATGGAGACCAGAACAGGGCTGCCTCAAGGTTGTGTATTATGTCAGATGCCTCAGACACTGCTCCCACACCATTGCTCTGTGAATATTCTTACATACTTCAGACAAGAAAAAGCACAAAAAGCCTGAAATCTCAGAGCCCTGCAACAATGTGCAGAGTAAAAACCAGTTTAATGCTTTCCCTCGGCATGCAGATCAGAGAATATAAACAGGTGTTTATATTCCCAAAAACAACTCAAGTTGACAAGCTGGTCTTTAGGAAGAAGCATCTGGGATGGAAAGATGCATACACTGGGATGAAGGAGGACCATAAGAAATGAGATTCTGGCCATTCAGTGACAAGAAAAAACTATAGGACAAGCATCCCCATCACTTGTACCTCAACTCTGCACCTCTAGCAAGTGGCAGAAACAAGCACAAGTAATACTTGTGAACAGGAATGCTTCACAGAGAGCACACCCTCACCTCTCTGGGCACAGTTTTCTGTATCTGGCTCCCTTCTTCACAGCACTGTGGTTCTTTGGCATTCCTCTCTACAAAACATTCTTCAGACTGCTTAAGATTGCCATCAGCTTCCAAATTCCTCCAGCTGCTTTGGTAGGAGTATTTGTTTCTCCTTCCTTCTCTGCTCATGTTCAAACAATCTACATCAGAATGTTCATCAAAGCCTTCTTCAGCTGGTGTACCCAAAGGACTGGACTGGCTGCTGCCCACTGCAGCCGTTCTTCTGGCTGCTCGTGATCTGGAGTCACACACCTCTTCTGACTCTTTGCTGCACTTAACGTGAGAGTTGTTGACTTCTACAGATTTAACACTAAGCTGCTGGCCTGGTCTAAACTCTTTATCCCCAGTAGGAGAAGCAACACTCACACACACTTCTGTAGGAGTCCCATACATGGCTACACCAACATTCATCTGAACCCCCCCCCAATCTGTCTCCAGTAACACCTGCAGACCCTCTGGATCCAGACTGGCTGAAAGGTCTTTCTTCCAAGAGTTAACACATGGAGATGCCCTATTAGATGTCTCTTCTCCTTTAACAACCTTTTCAGGAGAATGACTTTTTCTGTGAACATAAAGACTACTAGTTTCCAGAGATGGCTTTCCCAGGGACTGGCATCTGAAGAAAGGGGAGCAATTGAAGGAGGAATCTGCTTCTGTATCCACCAGCCTACCAGAGCCCACTCCAGAAGCAAGGGTTTGTGGCTGGATGCCACCTGAAATTCTGGTTCTCCATGTGTTTGAGCCAATGTATCCATATCTGTGAGAGACAGAGAGAGGCTCAGCAGGACTGAAGTCCCTTGTCACTGCATTAAGGCTCCAGTCTTTAGCAAACGGGACACCCCATTTCAATCTTGCCTGAGCAGCACTGGTTTTTACTGCAGCTAGATGTTCTCCCATGGTCAGGATACTGGGACCAAAATCATTGGGAGCAAAGCATGAATGGCCAATGACTGGAGAAGACTCAGGCTCCAGAGGGAGGGAGCCCCGTATCCCCATCAAAGCACTCTCTTGCTTAAGCCTCTGGACTGAACAGTACAAGCTAGCAGAAATCCGTGAGGATTGCAAAAGAGACTGAAAAGACTCCAAATTAGATGGATCAAGATTCCCCAGGGTCAGGGCTGAACTGTGACAAGCGTCCACACTTTCACTTGAGCTCCTTAAAGAAGGACCCACCACTAATTCATGCCTAAGAGGAGAATCTGCAGCATGAGATGACAAACGTGCATTGACCAGTAAAGGGCTCACAGGATCCATACAAGAAGCAGCAGAAGGCCGATGCTGTTGGTTTCCCACTGGACAGTCACAATTCTTGTTCCCTCTTTCTGAATAGTGATGGTGAGCAGTGTGTATGGAGCAGCTACCGGCTGCTCCCTGATGGTGCTGCTGAGGAAAGCCAACACTCTCATTCCTTCTCCCTTCTAAATCACAAGCATCAAGGTGCAAGTGCCTCTGCGGGAGATTCACAGCAGGGAGCACTGACAAAGCAAGATGGGGACTCTATGAACCACACACTTAGAGCTGCTGCAGCCTAGAGCAGATTATTCTGCTGCAGCGAGCAGGAACTGGAGAACTGGCTGGCAGTGTCCAGGAATGGCTGAGAAGGGCAGGAGAGATTGGTCTGTCTCACACTGGGATCTCTTCCCATCTGACAGAGGTGTGGTACACAGCTCTGTGGTACCCTGTGCTGCTGTCTCTGGGCTTACACCGAATGCTGCAGCCTCAGACCAGGGATGAGAAATGTCTACTCGACTTCTAGTGCCCAAATACCGATTGAAATTCACGTTCTTCTGAATGTTTCTTCACTCTGAAGAAAAAGGAGAAGAAATATAAGCAAAGGACCATACATATTTCTTATCTCATTTTGCCTAGTTTGCCAAAGCCTTTGGGTACTTTCCTTGTGAATTTCTTGTCTCTGATCCACCAGCCTCAGTCCTGAAAGTGTTATGGACACTACTCTCTTCCTGTTTTTCAGCAGCCAATCATATCTGGCAGAGCAGGGATGACTGAAAGGGACAGATTCAGTTCTCAATAAAAAACCTGGAAAACAAAGACTTCCAGCATTATACACCTGCAGCATCAGAAAGAATTTGTTGCTAGCAAGGCTGAATTATCCTGCTGCCAAGACAAGGTAGTGTGTTGCAGCTTTTACTGGATGCTTTACATTTCACCAGATCTACATGACACCAACCAACAACAGGTCTAAAAAAAAGTTTTCACAGAAGTCAGAGCAACATGGTTCCAGCTGGAGTACAATGCTTACCCCTCATCACTAATTGGAAATCCAACTCAGATCTCCTCCACACTCATATATTCTCCAGAGCTCATAGGAAAGGTAGGGCCTTGACTTAAAGTTCTCTTTAACTGCTTTACAAGTGAAAATTTGTTCAGGTATCGTGCTACAGCCCTGCAAAGGTTCAAGGCTATACAGACTTATTTCTTCTTGTCCGCACTAAAGGATGAAACCATGTTTACATATCTAGAGAAGACACACTGTCCTCTAATCTGGAAGACTTAACAGCATGGCTGGGAGACGTAATTTGCAGTCTAGCCACTAAGTCTGATGGTTATACATATAACACTCGTGCTGAGAATAGATTCTTAAGTTGCTGCTAGCAGGTAAGTGCAATTTGAGAGGACTGTGCTTCCATTCCCTCAGATTTTAAAAGCAAGTTGTCAATCACTGTCATTCTAACCACCATTATTTTCCACTTCTCTTTTAAAATATGAAAATGGTATTGTATAAAGACACACACATCTCTATCATCTTAAAACCCCCTAGTCAGCCTGAGAAGAGAAAGTAACGGCCTATGAAATCAATGCCCATTGTCTTTTTCAAACATACTCTAATCCCAGAATGCCTCCTGACAAATTGCACTGTTTCCAAGCTGTGTTTATCTCAGCCTCTTCTAAGAGAGCATTTGAGGCTCAGTTGTCCCTGTTTGTAACAGCTCGTTTTTCCCTTTCACGTGCAAACTCCTTCAGTAATCATCACAATCCGAGGAGCAAACACAGTTCCTAAAGCAGCAGGAGACAGGCAGTGTTGCAATTATCCCTGGGAACTGCTGTTACTGCCTTTCATACATCACCAAGGGGACCATGAACAGAGAGATTCCATTCTTTTTTCCAGACAAGTTGAAGTTGGCAACTACAGAGTGAACAGACAAAGCACAGCTGCCTTCCTTAGGGTGCCTATTACTGCATGAAGTATAACCACAAAATGCAGTGGACTGGTGTTCCAGGGAAGCACTCCTTGCATCCCAGAAATATCCAATCAACAAGCAATGTATCACAAAAGGGTGTTACAAAGGATTTAAATGCAGAAGGACATAACCCCACCATGTTTATCAGTGTTGTTTTGCTCTGTGAACACCCAAAACCTGGCTCTGGACTACCTTGTACTCAAGAATTTGGACATAATCTATTTTCTTGATTACTTGAGATTTTTTTAGTTCTCCACTTCAGTTCTTTGTCCTAGGTACCAGTTTCTCAACACAGCACCGTGGTTATTTCAGGTGGTGTCCTTCACCTCACTCATTCCTAACTTCAGTCTCATTGAGATCTGGAAGAAATAGCATCCTTGCAAAATCATGTTTGTCTGCCTTTTGAAATTGCTACTCAGGACTTTAACATAATCACTTTTAAGCAGTAGGCTTAAGCTCACTCACAACAAGATTTAATGAAGATCTTTTTTAAAACTTCTTCTGAGGCCAAAAGAGATACTCAAGGCGAACTGCACATTTTATGAACTGCAAAATCCATGACCGATGGATTTTATATTAGTTTTTATGATTCCAACTAAAACATTTAATGCATATATATGTATAAATTTAACGCATATATATGTATAATAATATACACACTTCGCAGCAACACACTAATGTGTAACCTGAAACAAATTCAATTAAGCAAATAAAAATTAAGATTATCAAGTTATTTCTGTTGTTATAAGCAAAAAGAAGTAAATAGCACAGTTCATGAAAAGTAAATCAAGCTTGTGGACATGCAGTCCTAAGAATTTTCTCCTTCTCACGAACCGTGTAAGAAAACAAAGATGAACTGGAACATTTTTACTCTCTTTCTAATCTTATGTTTTGCTAAGTGGAGCTGTAAGGCTTCAGCCAATCACCCTGGGGGGTGGGACGACACTGTCCAATCACTATTATGTATATATCTCTGTATAAAAGTTAGAATCAAAATAAAGTCTGTCACACTTCTGCTTTCTACACTGCTTGGCGTGGTTCATGGCTCCTTACTGCCGCAAACAGCGACACAAGCTCTTTCGAGCAAATGCCATTTCAGCACTACGGTGACAATGCCAGACCCATAATAAACACATATGCGCTGCACACAGTGCTTATTTCCCCATCCCCGCAGACGAAGGCTGATCCATTTCACACTCTAAGCAGGAGCCAGTGCTTACTCCGAGATCACACTTCAGGTGCCTTAGAAAGCAGTTTTTTCCCCAAACGCCGCTCAGCACTACAAACCAAACGAACCACCGCTGCCGTCGCACGGCGCCTGCGAGATCAACGAGTACACGCAGGCGGTCTTCCCTCCTTCCCTCCCCGGTGCTGCCCTCCAAGCACCCGCTGGTGTCCCGGGAGCGAGAAGCCCCTCGCCTACGGCCCAGCCTCGGCTCAGCAACCCCGGCGGCTCCACTCACCCGCTCCGAGGGGCACCGGCTGCACGGCTGGGCCCCGGCTGCACCGCTGGCCTCCGGCTGCACGGCTGGGCCCCGGCTGCACCGCTGGCCTCCGGCTGCACGGCTGGGCCCCGGCTGCACCGCTGGCCTCCGGCTGCACGGCTGGGCCCCGGGGACGGAGCCTGCAGCTGAGCCGGCGCCTCCTCCGTGGTGACAGCCAGCCCCGCGCCCCTCAGCGCCCGCGCCCGCTCCCGCTGGGCCTCCGTAAGCAGCTTATCGCCGCGATTAGTTCGCTGACCGCGGCTGCAGATGGCCGGGGAAAGCCGCTCTGGGCCATGGCTAATTAAAGCTGGGGCCCGGCCGGGGAGAGGGGGGCTCATGCCGGGCGGGAGCCGCGGCCTGTGCTGGGCAGCGCCTCAGGACAGGCGCCGCGTCTTCCTCCTCCTCCTCCTCCTCCTCCCCTGGAGCCGAACCCGGCAGCGCTGAGGGAGGCAGCTGCCCTGGGCGGGCTGGGCTTAATCCTTCCCAACAATGCAGCTATGCCTCAAGTGTAGCAGCAAATTTGAATCCAGCAGTGCTCCTAACTGCACTATGAACAATTTGTCTGTGCAAAATCGTGGTACTGTCCAGGGGATGAGCAGGGAAAGGAGAGGCAGAGAATGTGCACGGGCAGCTCTTTATGGGCCAGGCACTTGCCGTGGGGAGAAAGAAACCCGAATCACAGATAGCCACCAGACCCAGAACATCCCGCAGCAGCACAACAGGTTCCTGT
>VZTG01004411.1:0-10868 GCA_013397845.1 Melanocharis versteri
GGCCAGGGCTGTGGCTGGGGCGGGGCGAGAGCCAGGCCTGGGCTGGAGGTCGTTCTCCATGGGTGCCGCCAGGGGGCAGCGCGGGGACACCGCCTGGGGGCGAAAAAAGCGGCTGGACAGTCTCGGTAGAAGCGCAGAGACGTGGCCAGTAACCCCTGGAAGTGACCATAACCCCAGAGCCGTAACGGCGGTGACCGGCTATACGGCCGCGGCTGGCTCCAGCTCCTGTTTCACTGAGGGGGTCTGTTCCACACCTTCGGCCCTTGATAGGCTCAGACTCTGGAATCGCCTCCCTCCCCGTCAAACCTTAGCAATTTCTCTGCCTAAAATGAATTTGAAATCATAGAATCATTTCATTTTTAGAAGTGGGTCAGCAGCGCACAGCGGCACTTCATGGCAGTTGATGTCACAAAGGCAAAATGCTCGGCACCTCCAGTCCGAGGGCACAGGGAGCTGTGTGTGCTGCCAAACAGCCCTTTGGGAAGAAAATTGTCAAGGAAATCTTAGAAAGTAAATGGAAAGCACATTTGGAAGTGCAAATTTGTAGCCAGGTATTTATACCTATCTTATCCTTTTTACACTCAAGAAATCTAAGCTAAAGAATAGCATATCGTTACAGAATAGCCCAGTACATTAATGTATTCTTTACTAAAAAAATCCCAAACACTATCTTTCCTAAGATCCAGTTCTCAAAAACTGCAGTTCATATCTTTAAAATGCTCTTAGAAGACTGAAATACATTAAATGTGTCCAAAACACAGAAATTTGGATCTAGAGTTAGTTCTCTACTATTAGAAGTTCAAACATGTTCATCTCCCTTGCACAATAATCTTCAAATAAATAGTGAAGTAAAGAACTTGAGCCAAGCAGCCTTGTTCCCTTTAACTGGAAAAAAAATGGAAGGAGCATTTAATATTAAAATGCACTAATTTAGAATTAAAGATAATAGATACGCAATATGAAATAGATGTGCGCTACAGGGCCTTTGGGATGAGCTCAGTTCAGAAGGACTTTGTGGATCCTTCCTGGATAAGGCTGTGGGGTGCAGCTTGTTTTTCTGTACAAACACCCCTCACACCAAATGATGTGCAACACAGTACTTGCTCAGTGACCAGACTAGGTGGCATTCACTCTTCTAAAAATCTCTAATAAAATTAGAAATGTATTCCAGGGAAATTGCTGCTAATGGGAGTTGGATCAGTAGCAGTGTAGAAAAGCTCCTGCATGAACTCCCAGCCTGAACACCTGCTGGAGTAAACCAGGAGTACTTTGCTGATGGAATGAAGATACAGTGCAAGAAAACCAGCATCCTGTACAGATACAGCTCAGAATGGTAAGCCTAGGCATTATAACATCTGTTATGTCTGATTTTGCCATCTCCTGCGTACACATGGAAGCATAGCCATCCAAGGGATCCTTTTTATGACAGTAACAAGAACTCTGCACCAGAGAATGCTCTGGGTGTTTCTCTGGGACAACTGCAAGGTGTCTTCAGCTACAAGACAATAAAAGGAAGGGACAAGCCATGGGCAGGCCTGCTGTGAGTCTGTCTGCAGTACACGACAGCACATCAGCCTGCCCTACAGCAGGGTGTATGGTGGTTGGATGAGGCCCCAGGTTGCAGCTGTGTGGGCCACCCTTGAGGCATCTCCATTTTGTCTGGTATTTGATCATATAAATACTTTGGCAAGCGAGGGACTAAGCCCTGTCCCAGACTGTGCTTCTGCCAGAGTAGGCATGGTGAGTGCTCATGGCTAGAGTGAAGAGAAGTCTGGCTATGTATTAGAAGGTCTCTCGGTTGCCTCTGTAGCCCCTTTGGATGGCAACAGTTTTCCATTGTTTGGGATATTGTCTAAACATAGTAAAAGCCCTAATAATTGCCAATGTGCCATCTGCTTTGTTTTGAGGGGGGCTAAGTCTGAACACGACCAAAATATACATTTCAAAGCCCTCTTCCTGCTTGGGCAGAGGTGCATTCCATAGCTTGTGCTACAGACAAGAGGCCATTGTGCTACATCTGCTGGACAGCAAGTTACAGCTGTGAACAAGCTGCTTTGCACAACAAAGGAAATCCTGTGAAAACCATTTTCGAAGCCTGAAACAGGACTCAGACTAGAGATATAATGATTTCAGTGTGTACGACAGATGGAGACTTCAAAGCATGGAGCCACTAATCTATGGATTACAGACTCCCTAATTACAGACTAACATTTACCATTTATGAGAGGCACTTCCGCCAAGGGAGGGATCTTGCAGGTCAGTGCTCAACAACTGAATGCCATTTTAGGGTCCTCTGTGTAAACCTCTTCATCCAGAACCAACACACACTCTCAAACTAGACTCTTAGTTTTGGATACAGATAGAAAGCATTGGTGCTAAACTTTCCCTGTCACTTCCAAGAATTGAGAAGAGATAAGTACAGCAAAATCTACCAAGTATTATAGTAAAAAGACAACAACCTACAGAAGTTTGGACTTCTTTGTATATGAAACAGAGAACTTATAAAGTGGCCAGTTCCCCTAAGATGCTTCTTTAAGCCCCAGGTAAGCCAGCCAGTACAGTTACAATTGCTTAATTGATAGGGGCTGTGAAACGAATTCGAGCATTCCAGCCTGGCAGGAAAGACAAGCCTCTGTTTTTACATTCTCAGCACAGAAACTTCCAGAGGTTACCGTGGTATCTGTTACTTGGATTTTTATCAGCTAGCCTAGTCACTGAATGAAGGATTTGAATATTCTGATGATGGACAGCCACTTATTCTAAACTTGTAAGAACAAACCATGGATATGGTACCTAACACTGTTCAACCTGCACCTAACCTGCACAAACGTGTGGGTGACACACACAGGTTCCCAATTCTGATCAACGTATACATAAAAAACAATGGAAAGGTAAATCACTAACAGTGAATCAGAAGGGCCACAATGCAAAAGTAACCTGCCATGTTCTTAGCCATGTTCTACCAAGAGAAATCTCTTACTCCATAGCAATGGAACAAGTTCAGGGAAAGGGAAAAGGATTTTAGCTTCTCAGAATGTGAGTAGTTAATTTGGCAGTTATGGCTCTGAAATACTTAAAATTATGTATGTTTTATGGATGCATAAAAACTGCATTGCAGTTAAGGCATTAGAACATCTGGGGTGCAGATTGATTTCAGTCTCAGGCATTCAAAGTTTATCATAACAGGTACCACATTCATATGCTTTCATAGGGAAATGACTAACAATTTGCCTTTCACAATTTCCCAAACCAAAACACCTTACTGTGTTTTGAAAGTTCACAGCAATTGGTGCTGATAACTCACCCATGCTCTGGAAAGGGCCAACATCAAAATGCTGCCATTTGACCTTGGGTTCCAGCCTCTCCATCAAGAAAGCATCTGGCTTGCTATCTGTTCACTGTCTTTCTCTTTGGTCTTTATTTTTTCATACTTAGTAAAATTCATAAAGCAGTGACACTCAGCACAATGGAATTCTGTGGTGCAGAATTCCCTATGAGACAGCCTGCAGTCTGATGAGTCATCTCAGCTCTTTCCACCACTGTCTGCCCGAGGTGTGGCACTCACAGTCCACTGCTTTAGAAGTAAAAAGCAGCTGAGATGAAAGAACCAAGCCAGAAGTTAGGAAAAGCCCCTTTGTCCTGAGCAAAGGTGGGTTTGAGCATACAGACAAAACCTTGATTTTAATTTAGTGTCTGTGCAACACAGTAATCCCATAAGGTAAGGTGAGGTGAGGATTTCCCTGGGAAATAGTGACGAAGGGTGGTCTGAAACTGGCACAACCTGCTCTTCTCAACCTTTGGGTCTGTCATGGGCTGACACTGACCTTGATGTGGCATGATTTATTTGGGATTAAGTCCCCCTTTTTCATGTGACTTCTTCCAGGTGTATTTGATACAGCTGAGATTGGGTTATGGCCTTCAGACAGAGTCTTGGGTTTCACATGAGCAGCTGAAAAAGAGTTGAGGGAACAACCAATTCCAAGAGTGCTTGCAAAAGAGTAGTCTTACAAAGGTGTGGATGGCAGGCTGTGTTTGGGTGATGGATTTTGGTAGTACAGAAGGTTTTTTCTACTATTCTCTGAAAAAGGGGGACTGTAAGCTGCGCTTGCTTTTCCCTAGGACATACCTAGTGAGCAACATAGATGGACATTATCTATTTTTATCTATTTTAACATCTGTGTGGAAGGGATAGCCCACCAGTCCTTAATGGTAGGATAATTTGACAATGATTTCAAAGGAGAATTTGGTGGGACAGTGAATACAGACTGAACACAATTTCTAACATAACTATATCAGCTGGAGGTATGAAAATTAAGTGAAAAATTAAGAAGTAGTCCCAGCCATAGCAAGCATAGGTTCTAGCTCCTTTATGGCATCAGTCACTCCAGTTTACAGAATATGGTTTTCCTCCAAAGCAGCAGCAAATGGACTGACAGGCAAGGAGATTGGGATCTTCAGTCACAGCCTCGTTCCTGCGGTACTTAGAGAGCTTCTTTTGTGCATTATACCAGGGCGTGCAGGGCCATGACAAAAAATGTGCAAACGGCAGCTCTGTCTCCTTCACCAGCCTGGCCAAAGTATATTTGACTGCTTGCTTCCTCACAGTCACAAGGAACCATATAAACAAACGAGCAAACATAGTACCTTTAAATCCACTGTAATTCTACTCTCCTGACATCTAATTACTTGTTACAGGCTTGTAATCACCGGCACATAATCACTAATTATCTCTAGATACACCACCTGTTTTTGCATCAGTGTGCTCTCCCGAAGCCACAGGTAGAGGCAAGGACACTTTAGGTCTGCAACGGTTGATTAGGTCAAATACAACACCATGGAAACAAGGAAATCTCAGCTTAGTCCTCCAAGTAATTTCTGGGAATAAAAGCAGGCACAGAGGAGAGTAGCTGGTGATCCCTAAGATAAGCTGGAATGAGAGGGAGTCACAACAGCAGATATGCTTGGAAGCAAGGCAGCATTGGCCATCACTACAGAGGCCAAACACAGAGTGAGACCAGCCAAGCCAGGCTTCACAGCTTAGGGAAGATGCTGGACGATGCCATACAAGAAGCAGGGAACAAACAGGACCAGGTGGAAAGAGACTAATTTTGAGAGGCAGAACTTGGAGGAAATGGCTTGACTGGTCTTGAACTGAATCTGGTGGCACACGTCTGGCAGAATATTCTGGGCTTCAAACTTATACAGAATATGTGTTTTCTTACATAAATCCATCTCATCCAGGCCCTAACGGTCCACACCACACCAAGCCAGACAGCTGTTACAGTGGCTAAAATCTCATCATTCCTGAAACTGTGATCCTGAAGATACCCATTGGCATGCAAACAACAGAAGATGTCTACAAGTTTACTTGGTTGTTCCTAGACATCTGGAGTTACATCTCTGAGTTGGTCCACCTTAATAGAAGGTGGCTGGAGCTCACCTGATGTGCAGAACCCCCAGGGTCATCACCCATTCCCCTTCAGGTGGGCCCAGCATACTCTAGCTAGGTTGGAATATTTGGGGTTTCATACTGATGCCAGATCTGGGCTTCTGACCCTCTTGAAAACATTACTTATCTCTGGTGCATTTTGTGCCCAACAACTTCGTAACTGAGTGACTCAGTTTGTATCTGACTGCAAGGCCTGCAGTGCCACGGGAGTCCTTCGACACTGAGGAGAAGACAGTAGTCCTTCCTTGGAGGACCTGGTGAGGGAGAAGAAGAATCCAGATTCCCCACAGAAAAATTTTCAGAACTCTTTTTCCACAGTTACTATTTCTTAACATTTTGACTAGCAGCTCATTTCAGGAGGAAAAAAATATTCCACGTGTTGAAATACTGGAATTTTCCATAGGGTTTTGCTCAGCACTAAACAAATCTGGGACCAAAAAGCATTACTGCATTTCAGAAATATTCTTGGAATAACCGAGCACAGAGGATTATAACTTCCAGCTGCTTATCAGATTTGTGGTCTCTGTTAGTATGACAGACTGACAGCATTCTGAAGTCAGGCTGTGTGTGTTGCTTGAAGTTGCTCCCTCCAACAGTACAATAGCATTCTGCAGTAGAAATTACCACACTATTAACCCACTCTCCCTGTGGTTTTGACATGAAATACTGAACAAGCTTTTGACAGAGTCAAATGTTTTGCCTTTCTGACTCTGCAGTGGTTTGGCTTTGAAAAAGGATTTCACCAAGGACAATACCCTGCACACAGCAGTTCCCCAGGGCCTGATACTCAGAGCGTCCTGGAGGATCTGTCTCATCTTCTAACATGCTATGTCTGAAAGTTCAGAAACTGGAGTGTGGTGATGGAGGCATCAGCCATTGGCCCTCCCCAGGTGACTGAGCTAACAGGCTCATCAGTCACCTGCCCTTCATGCCATTTCTTGGGGAACAAAAGAGCCCACCCATCTCTGACCTCTGCTTCTAAATGTAAGTGGGACAATCAGATTTTCTTGGCTCTTTCACTGTTTCTTCTGCATTTGTACTTAGCCTGACTTTCCCTAAGGCACAGGAAAGGCAGTGCCGGGGGCTGTCCTGACATTGCTGCAAGAATGATTGTAGAACAACCCTGTTTATCTGGCAGCCTCCAAAAACAGGACATGCTTGTAAATCATGACTGCAGAGTATGAGAAGGCAGCTCTAACTTTGCATGAAACAAGACAACTAGGACTTACTTCATCGTTGCAACTAATCATGCATGTAATAAAGGGGTGCAGTTTTATCAAATCCTGTAGGAATCAGAAGAAATCAGTGTTAACCTGCTACTACCACTGCCCTGCTGCTTCTCCAGTTGAACCCACAGACCTTAGAAGAAAACGAGCTATGAAAGCTGATGTGCATTTATCCTGCTCACAATGTTATGCGGTCGTTACATCCTTTTTATGTGCAATCAAAGATCTGCTGCCTCCAGACCCACAGGAAAATCAGTGTAAAACCATTCTGTATGGATCTGACATCAAGGAAGGAAAAGTCCTCACTCAGGACACGACTCAAGCTTGTCAGCATTGGTGAAGGAAGGGGTCAAATCCTACCCAATGTCAATAGTCTATTTCCTTCAAATAACATTCTCTGAGTCTAATGAGCATTGTAGTCACAGCTATGGAGCCTGAGATGCTCCCTGGTGTAATGAGCAACTTCCAGTGACACAGGCAGCATTATGTGAACAAGATGTCACAATATGGGACATGCTTCACTCTTTTAAACCATTTTCTATTTTTATTACAGATAGAATGATGCTGCACAAAGCATCTGGGAGCTGGGAACCAGCACAGAGGTTTGCCAGCAGAAGATGCAGAATTTTTTCAGTTAAGAAACTGCCCACTACCCTGACAAATGGAAAATGAATTAGCAAAGTCATCAGAAAATATCCACTGGAGGACAACAGTGCCTTGGCAGTGGCAGGCAAGATGACCTAATTTGACTTCTCTGTCAATACCTTTGCTATTGCTAATGATTCAGTTGGCAATTTAAATTCCTCTTCAAACATTTAAAAGATAACAGTAACTTTGACAGCCTCATGGAGAAAATGCTTGAGAAAGTTACACAACACATTGTGCCTCTCACTGGATACTCTGCGGTTCAGGCTGTCAGTGTTTAGAGCCTGCGATTCCCTGCACAGGCTCTAATGGGAACTCCAGCCAGTGCTCTGGCAGCAGCCAACGAGGGCAAAGAAAACCAGCACCAGGGTTTTGAGAGCACAGAACAAGAAAACGCACACCCCAGACAGGGTGATTATGTCCCATCTTATTAACTAATCCTTTTGCAGAAAGGGATTTGCTTAAAGACCACTTCCCAGAAGGCTGCACCACTCCCCCATTCATAACCAGTGTGGCTCACCTTGTAACATGACTGAATTCCATTTCTCAGTGTGCCCTAAACAGTTCTTACTCAACTAGAAAGACATGAATTAGAAGCTTTCCACTACAGAGCTTCCCATAAAATAAATGCTGTTCCCTAGATCAGAAGAGCAGCCTATTCCTATTCCTTCATGATACAACCAGCAGTGCCCGTCTGGCGGGCTCAGCTCAGATTCCTGTCCCACGAGGACCAGCACTTCTGTTCTGGGGTCAGGATGTGAACCCAGCCCTCGAGCCAAGGAAACCATTGCAGGACTGACGGTTAGCTCTGGTGGGTCCTGTGGCAGCACACAGCACATGAGCCCACATGCCTACCATCTCCATCCTCCCTGGGCTCGGGCAGGGGAAACAGCCTTCCCACTGCATCCCCTCCCTGGTCTCTATCTTCCAACCACTTTGTACAGAGAAGCCAGAGGAGAGCTGGTTTTCCAGCGGGGTTTGAAGCTGCACCACTCATGACTATTTGCCTGACAAACATTTTTGTACATGAGCATATAAACATGTGATTTAAAGAAAAGAAAATTTACTTAACTACAGGGGGCAGACATTTTGTCATTGTATAATTAAAAGCTTCACATCTGATCCAAGACATACATTTACAGAAATATAAATAATGCCTTCTGCTGGGCTCAAAAGCAACCATGCGGTGAACATACACTGAACACAAAATTCAATTTTCATGGTATTCTTGAACTAGTAGCCTTACAACACCTAACAAAAAAAGATCTTAAAAGTGAATGGCAATTTGAAAAGTAAAAATCAAGAATTGTCTTTTATACAGTGAATGATTTTCATTAAAAGTCAGATTTTAAAGCCTTCACTTCTCAGAAGAGCCCCGTACTCCTTTACTGGTGCAGATAATTTCAGTGCAACCATCTACGCAGCAAGGCACTAGCAAAGATAAACACTGGAATCAGGATTTAAATAAATATTGCTATTAAAGTACAATGCTGAAACTTTTGCACATTTGCAGAATCAGACAAAGGCCAGGCCCTGTTCCAGAGAATTTTAATTCCCCATAAAGTTGCACAGCCATATGGAGACGTCCCAACCAAAACAAGGGGTTCGCTCTAACTCCACTGTGGTTAGTGCACACAGGCACAGGGCAGCCGGCAGTGCAGGGACATGCAGATCCTCCCGGGAGAGGCTCACTCCTCACGTGCTATTGCTTGGCCCTGAGGAAGCGGGGGCTCAGCTCGCTGTGAGAAGCATGCCAGCTCCCCGATCAGCAAATCCCACTCAACAGGGGCAGAAGCTGTCTGAGAGGGGGGTTAGTCTTCTACTCAGTGGATCCCGTTTGCAGCAGGAGGAGGATAAATTCCTTTGTGCTAAGGCAGTCCCTTAGGAAGGTAAAGACCTGGTGGGCTGCCACTTTGTGTGCATTTACTTGGCCAGTACTGGTGGTCTTGCTGCTAAGCATCCAATCACAGAGGAAGAGCATTTGCCAGGAGAATGGGAGTAGAAAAAAACTCCAGAACAAATGTGTTCCGGCTATTTGAAGGGATACTTCCTTCCCTAGCTGCCAGCCACTGCTGCTGCCCCTGCACCTGAAACGTGGCAGCGCTGGGCTCTTCTCCTGGCACATCCTGGTCAGGTGGCAGTGGGGCTCTGGTGCAGGCATGACACTCATGGTGCTGAGCATCATGAAGCCACAATGCTGGGGCAGCTGCATATTAAAGTTCATGTGAGAACCCAAGAACAACCAAATGCAACCCTCTCTGGTGCTGCTTTAGAGAAAGTAACGGCAGACACTGACAAGTATTTCACTGTGCTGTGTAAGACAAGGTTTTAAAGTAACTCTTCCAAGTCTGCAGACATAGTCTGTTTATATTTAGTGCATACTCTCTTCTCCTAACTCTTTAGACCCGAATAATTAATCAAAAATTCAAGTTACTGTAGATTATTCCACTCAGATGGAGTAAAACCGGACTCAGTTAATGACACTGGAACTAGTCCAGTTACAAAAGCAGTCTGCTTCCCAGCGTGCAAAAGGAGGGAAACGATCCCAAACCATTTCCTCCCACACAGCCTCAAGCCTCAGTCAGCCAGTGCCCCCAGAGTGCCTCTCCAGGCTTAATCACAGGGTCATTTTTCTCCATGATGGGTCAGGCTCCATGTGGATTTTCCTTAAGAACCACCAGTCCTTGGAGGCCTGGCAGAGATAATGACACTGTTTTGTTTTTGCAGAAAAGGTTGGAAAAAGCATGATGGACAACATCTCATAATACAAAAAAGTGGTGTGAGAAATCACTTGACGGGATGCTGAGCCCAGGTACCATGTACACTTGTTCTGGATAAAGAAAGGAGCGCTTGGCAAAATGATTTTAGCCAAAGCTCCAGTTTTGGTGCTCACAATAGATTTCACAGGCTACTGCTGTTGTACAGCCGTTAGCATTTGTAAGATCCAGTCTTGGCTGTCCGTCTGTTCTTCGGGTCTCCAGTACTTGTGAAACGAAGTTGCAATGGAGCTCTCAAAGCAACACCTTAAACTAGCCAACACACGGAGCTTGTTTGCGCGGCCGGTCTGGTGTTTTTTTGTGACAGGAACACCCGTGCTCGCGTTTGGGACTAGTGAAGCCTTTGAGCAAGGGACATTGCTGGCGTCTGGCTGTAGCGTCCACCCAACCGCAGTGCCTCTGCAGGGACGACGGCCCAAGCAGAATGAGGTACGGCCCTGGGCTTGTGAGCAAACGCTGGTTTGTGGGCAGCATCACGTACCGGCGGGGGAAAACCGACACGCGGCTGTCGGGGCTGCTGCCGGTGCGTCCGGGCACAGCCCATCTGCCGAGCACCCCGCACGGTTAGCAGCGAGGCGCTCCCGTGTGTCCGCTATGTCCTCACGGCTGGAGCGTCCCGGGAAGGCGGCCGGTGGCAGGACCCCGCAGCGACCCGGACAGCAACGTCCGGCCCGGAGGACGCCGGAGCAGCCGACCTTCAGCCCGGCCGAGCGGCACTCACCCAAGTCCCACCGCCCCTCAGCCTCACGTCGGGCCCGCCCCGCCCCGAGC
>VZTG01004411.1:19239-74697 GCA_013397845.1 Melanocharis versteri
AGCCCGCGCCCCCGAGGGAGCAGCCCGGGCTGGAGCCTCCGCCGTGCCCGGTGCCCGGCGGTACCCGGCGCCGGTGGGGGGTTCCCCCCGGGCGGGGCCGGAGGGGGCGGGCGGCTGCCCTGGCCTCCCGCAGGGCGCTCCCCACGCTCGGTGTCCCCGCCGAGCAGCTGCTCGGTCTCGCAGCGTCGGGTGCGGCGGTGCCGCTGCAGCGCTCGGGGACCCGCCTGCCCCGGCCCGCCCGGGAGAGGCGGCGGCTGGTGTGTTGGCCCCGAAGCTGCGGGAGCCCCGGTCCCACCGGTACCCTGCCGTGCCGCTCTCTCTGGGGGTTTCCTGCTCTGATCTCTGCCGTGGCAGCTCTGCTCCACGGCTCGCCCTGCGGAGGCCGCAGAGGGCTTGCTCCTGAGAAGGCAGTGTGGTCTTTCATCTTGTTGGCTTTTTGCTGGCTTCATGTAGCTCCCGATTTTTCTGCTGAGGACAGCTCTGGCCCTCTGAAGAAAAAGGAAAAGCAAAGCACTTGACTTCCATTATTCTTTTGCATGTACAAATGTGAACAAAATGCTCCCAAAGAAGCACTAAGATCTCGACCACTGTAAAGAGAAATTCCTTTGTCAGCCTAGATTCAGATGCTTTCACAAGCAGTATTACTGCTTTACACATCTTGCCTTTTCTGTATCCTTAGACCACCATGGAGACACCCCAGTTGCTGCTGCAGGTGGGATTTCTCCCATTCTCTGTGGCTTTTTCTTTATGATACGCTTTATCAATATGCAGGGCTTGTGCCTGCTTCTCTGGGATCCGATGGCAGCTCTCTCCCCTCAGTAGTAACAAAATCTTCCAATCTGCTTGACTTATCCCTATTAAATCCTTTCCTTTTCTGCTGAAGCTGAAAATGCTGCAGGCATATGGTGTCTGTGTCACTGATGTTACAGGTAGCTCTCTCCTCTGACTTCAGCAGCTTGAGGATGACCATCCATGACTCACTGGCCCTGTTCTGCAGCATTATCATATTCTGGCTGGAGTGGAAGACATGGCCATGGAATTCTGGTTAAATGACATGGGGACTCAGGAGAGGCAATGAAGTGAAGTCAGGTGGTGGGTGGCCTCCTGTTTTAATGGAGTGGCAGAAATAAAGGCTCAGCTCCAGTGTCTCCCCTAGAACAAAGTTGGTTCTGTCCTTTTCCACCGATTGTGCCCCCCAGGCACTGTTGGCATTGTTTATTCCTCCTTTCTAGATTTCTGCCCCAGAATCTTCTTGCATGTCATTACAGGTAGCAGCTGATGGGGATAGCAGATTGTCACCTAAGCTATGTTTGTTTGTAGAGGGAGGTTTGAGAGCGTGTTGTCCCATTACCTTTAAAGCATCTAAAGCATTGTATTTGAGGCAGGGGAGGTCTGGAGCATAAGAGTATACAGAGAATAACAGAAGCCACTTCCCCTGGCAGGTAACTCACCTATAGATCTCAGAGCTGATAGCCCTGAATCAGGGACAGAGCTCACAAACAAGAGGAGCAGCGCCTTCCTCACTTCTGTCACCCAAGCAATGGGCAAGTTGGGCTTTCAGGAAGGATATATTGGAAAAGTGGGTATTTGTACTTCCCAACAGCTGTTGTTTCAACTGCCTAGTGTGTTTCTGGAGATGCAGAAACACTCTCTCCTGGTTCCTCTTGTACTTAACAGTGCTGCAGTCAGTATTTGTAGTTGGTTTCTGCCAGTAACATCTGAAAAACCACAGTTTGCCTATTGTATCTGTTTGCAGCAGTTTCTCATCTTTTCTAGGACAGCCATTTTAGTGGAGAGGCCAGGAGCACGAGTGAGTGGTGCATGTGTTAGCGTGAGATAAATTTCTGTGCAAATTATTCCCAACATGAGTTGTAAAAGCCTGGTCAAAAGCTGTGTGTGACAGTGTGACAGGCAAGACTGTAGTCACTGATGGAAGGCTGGGAAGTACAGGCATCTGTCAGTTGCACAGTGGAGAAAACGGGAGAGGGGAGGTTGGCCAAGGCTTTGGCCTTCTTAGTGATGGCTCCATCAGCTTCGTATGGATGTGTTGCTCTTCACTGTCTCATGTTGAGCACCATGCATCAGAGATCACTAAACATGGTATTACTTTTCACATGTGTGCTGATACTGGGGTGCCCAGCTCAGGAGAATAGTAATTTCAGATCTTGTGCGTCTGTTGAGAGACTTTTTATTGGTTCCTTTTCTTTGGCCATTTGGAAAGGCAATCAAAGTATTTCCCCTCTTGCTGTCCACAGTATGCTTTTCTGCAGAAAGAGAGGTGGAAGACTAAAATCTTGTCCTGATTTCACAAAATACCTGTTAACAGAACTGTTGGTTGAACCAAAATTACTCAGTCTTTGTGCTTTTGTCATAAAATCCTTTCCTAGGCCAGGTAGACTGGAGATCCCGTATTTTTTCTTGGTGTGAGCCATGCCCCCCCGCAGTCCCCCTGCGGGAGCCCACAAACACCATCTCTGTGATGTCTCTGCCACCTCTAAAAACAGGGAGCTCTGTATGGGGATGGCCAATATGTCGTATCAGGTACAAGTAGGGAGGAAAGCCTCAGTTACTGACTAGACAGATATTGGTAAACTGGTAGCTTCAGCGTGTCATTTCTTAGCCACAGACCATAGGGAATCACGATGTAGCTGGCAGCTAACTATCTCTCCCTATGACTCTAGCCAGGGGTTCTTCCGAGCTGTTGTGTTAGTAAGGAGGAAACATGAGCTTCTGATGAAACACCAATGCAATTAGTGTCTCTTCTTTTACAAGGGGAAAAGCAGTAAAACCATACACCTGCTTCTGTGCTCCCCTAATTATGCCCTTGTGCTTTGTAAACGAGGTGAGCACTGTTCTTAGCTGGGTTCAGCAGCCTTCTGGAAGTGCTGCCTGCCTTTCTTTCTGCAGCATCACTCTGAAAAATGTTAAGAGACCGCCTGACACTTTGAGATCTCAAAATGACCAGATGATGCTTAAGGGCATCAGGAGCAGAGTGTGGGCATGAGGGAATGGGTAATGGGTTTGAAAGCTTGATCCCAAATGCAAACAGGCAGAGAGACAGGGAGAGCTCTGCATAAAGGCTTACCAGCATGGAGAGGTGTTGAGGGCAGGTGGTGAATCCGGCAGGTTTTGGCAGAGCTGTGCTGGAGGGAAGCTCCAGGCTTGGCCTCGTAGGCATCCCTTGTGCTTGCAGAAATGGATCCTCACAGAAAGCACCACACTGGTGGCAGATGAGCTGTCCTTGGCTGCCCGAGTGCTTCGGAGGCACTGTCAGCAGTGGAGGTCAGGCCAATGGGCCTGACAGGTCAGTGCCAGCGGTCAGGCAGAGCCGCGTGCAGCCATGGTCAGCACAGCATCTGGCACTCACGGTGCCTCAGTGCCCTTCGCCCAGAGGCTGTGCTGGGCAGTGGCCGGGGCTCAGGCACTGGCTGCTCCCTCTCTGGCCATGCCCCCGTGGCCCCTGGCGCAGGAGGGCTTTTCCTTCTGCTCAGTGGCTGATGACACAGCCTGACGGCAAGAGCTGTGATGGGTGTGCAGAGGCACAATGAGCCCAGATAGGGGAACAGTGCGTTCATTGTGGTCTGGGGCCGCTCTGGTAGCGTTCACTGCAGAAGCCTGGCTATTAAATCAGACTCGCTTCCTCATAACTGCTTCATTCTCTTCCTTTCTTCTTCCCCTGCCTGTTGACACCTGGGCGCACTCCTGAACGATGCCAGAGCCTGTAGGTGTGTCATTTGGACTTCCCTTATTCAACTTTGTTGCATTTTTTCCTTGCAGTCAGTGGGTGGGTGCTGATGCAGTCCCTTTGCTGTCGGGTGGGCACAGAGGGTTCTAGCAGTGCCTGATCTCCTGAATGGATGCCTTGTTTGTGCTTCAGCCACTGTGGATCTCTCAATTTTGTGTACTAACAGAGTTAGCACTGAGCAGCCCTTCGCATCTGCCACAGAATGACCACTTGTGAGTGTGGAGCAGGCATATTTCATGAGCTCATATTAACAGTTTATTCAGTAATTGTCAATGCAACAGTCTCCTGCCCCTGTACCGCCTGTGCCTGACTCCCTTGGCTTCCTCTTGTCTGATATGCAGGGAAGGGCAGGCCAGTGTCAGTATTTGCTGCTGCTCCCACACTCGAGTGAGAACCAGCTCCAGGAATTCCAGAGAAGAAGTTGGGAAGGGCAAGACAAAAAAAATGGAGGGCTGTTAATGGATCTGGGCAGGGAGACTTTTTTTCTTATCGTGTTTGTGCTCAGGGTCCTCAGCCCCAAAGCTGAGCATCGCCCAGCATGTGCCCCGCGGGGAGAGGTGTAGCACAGCTGTACTCTGGCCCAAGCACCTGGGACTGCCAGGCCAGCGCACACCAGCTGTCCTTGTGCCTCGGCTGCTCATGAGAGGTGGCTGTGGTCCCCAGGTCGCTGGGCAAGACCAGTGTCTCCATGTGCTCCTGGAGGTGCGTCAGTGCAGGATGTTTGAAGGAGCTGTGCATGGGGGGGGCTGTGACCAGCAACGTGCCCTTGCTTCCAGACCCCCCTTAGACAGCACAGTTTGGGCAGACCTCTGCCCGATGTGTTAGCTTGGGTCAGGGAAGAAGCGGGGCTGACCCCGGGTCTGCTTGTTGGAGAGGATGGTGAGTGGCAGGAGAACCGGGAGCAGCTCAGCTGAGCTCTTTTCCTGGTGGGAGGCGAGGCTCCTTATGGGCTGTGCCGGGCGGGGAAGGTAAATGCGGCTTGCCGGGCTGGGTGCCGGGGCTGGGTGCCGGGCTGGGTGCCGGCCATCTGCAGAGCCCTGGGGCGGCTCTCGCCGGGGCAGGCGGGGAGCCCGCGGCTGTTCCCCCGCGCCGAGCTGCAGCAGGGCTGAGCGCGCCGGCATTCCCCTGCTTTCCCCACCCAGTTCCTTTGTCTCGGCTGCGTGAGGATGAGATTGCTGTAAAAACGCACGCGGGGCTCTGGGCTTCGGCTGCCACCTGGACGCAGGAGTATTCTTTGCATCCCTCCGTTGACAGAAAGCAAGCTGCAAATTCCCACCGCGGTGGCGATACTTCAGAAATTGCCCCAAGGGTGGCGGGTGGAGAGCAAACCCATTTCCCTGCAGAGCAATTAACCTGCAAGAGCGTCACGGGGTGAGGCATGTGAGCCCTGCTGAAGGCTCTGGTCGGCCCTTGTCCAGGCTCAGACTGTGGAAAGGGAGAGTATTTACATGCCAAAACCTTGACTGTGGGCAGCAGGGGTGACAGGGAGGAATGTAAGGCGTGATCAAGAGCTGAAGAGTTGTTAGAGGCGTTTCAAGCAGTCAGGTAGACAACATATTCTCTGGCACAGCAGTCAGCCTATGTCACCTGAATCCATGGCAGGCATATGTGAGATCAGGCGGTTTGCCCCCGAACTGCCTTGTGCAGAGTTGTGCAGGTGGAGGTACCTAGAAGAGCAGGACCTCAGCCATCCCAGTCCCTCTGGACAGGGTCTCTTCCCCACGGGACAGTGTCCATCCTCTCCCATCAATGTATGCTGAGTTGTCTGGTCCAAAGGTGTGAATGCAGGAAGAGCATAAGCACAGTCCTAGTTGGGGTGTTCCTCTGCTGTCTGGCTGCGCTCCTTCAGAGAAGGCTGCTGGCCACCTCAGTCAATAGAAAAGAGAAGAGAGGAGGTGGTAAATCATGAGACTGGAGTGCAGTCCAGTGCCTCCTGGGTTCTGTATAGACCTGTGAAATGCCTTAGAAGCATTACCCTAAGCACAGCAGGAGAAGGACAGATTACCAGCTTGTTGCCTGTCCTGTTGGTGGTCTTTGCAAGGTGGTAACGGAGGAGAGAGTAAGTTGTCTTCTTTAATGCAAATTACTTTACGTGGTATCTGGATAAGATTTAAGGACATGCCCTTAGTACAAACTTGCTCTAAATCCTGGTATGTGGCTCATGCTGCCTGCAGAGTTATAGGCATGATGTCCCGGCATAGGAAGCTTTTGACCTCTCTCTATATTTTATGGAAGCATATTTGCTGTGTCCCTAGTGACTCTCCCTTGGGCACAGTCTGCCTCGGTGGTGTTTCGGGCAGCCCCTCTCCCATTTAGGAACAGCTTTAGGAGCATGACATTTTCAATCCTTGCTCTTGTACTGTTGTTTGGAGGGGTTAATTAGCACAGGTCCAATGACCTCTCTGCAGCATCGGCGGTTGAGGTGAGCAATGGGAGAGCGCCTGCACAGAGTGCTGAGAATCATGAAATCATAAAATGTTAAGGGGTTGGAATGGACCTTAAAGATCATGTAGTTCCAACCCCCTCTAGTGGGACATTTCCCACTGAACCAGGTTGCTCAAGGACCTAACCAATCTGGCTTTGTATACTGCCAGGGTTGGGGCATCTGTAACCTCCCTAGGCAACCTGTTCCAGTGTGTAACCACCCTCTCGGTCAAAAGTGAATGAAGCACGTGTGTTACCTGCTACTGACAACTTCTGTGCTCTTCTCTTTTCAGAGTGATCGTCTCCTTATTAAAGGAGGGCGAATAGTCAATGATGACCAGTCATTCTATGCTGACATTTACATGGAGGATGGCCTCATAAAGTAAGTATGGGATTTCTTTTATCTCCATCTCCCCTTAAACCAGCTTCAGGTTGGATGGTTATCGGCTTTCTGTGGATGTGCCCAGCTTGCCAGGCAGTAAAACTTGATAACCCTCTCTATTCAGAGGCTCAGCTCTCTGCAGTGTGTGTAAGCACAGACATGATTGTCTGATGTGTTTTCAGAGGAACTCCAGTGACTGAATTGCAGTCAGGCTTGTGGGATTTTGATGCTGTGTCCATTGTACAGCAAAGTTGTGTCTAATTGCACCAGGAACAAGGTTTATCTTTGACTTCTGTTTTGCCCTGTGTTAACTGTATTAGCACGAATGACCCCATACAGGATCCTGTTTGTTAGCACTAACAAGGACAGTGCTGTGCTGTAAGTCATGTGCATCCTTGAGATTTCTGGGAATTGCAGGGAAACCTATAGGTTCCTCCAGCTTCTCTGTGTATGTCTCAGAGCTGCAGGAATAGCTCCATTGTTTAAAGGCTGCCATTCGAACTTGGCAAAGGTATTGTGCTGGGGCCAGCTCCACACTGCGTGAAGTGAAAGAACCATGGTAGTTTATAGCCCGGAGACTTGAAAAGACATTGCTTGCTCTATGGTAAGAGTTAAATATCCAGCCTTCCCAGGATGGTATATGTTAAATAATCCAGCAGCATACTTCAAGAAGGATGACCGTATTTTTATCTGGTGGACAAGACCATTTGTGATTGACAAGTACTTGTACACAGGCAGGGATCAGAGCCAGCTTCAGGTGTTGCTGTGTAACAGGCTTTCTGAGTATCCTTGGGCAAATCTCTGATCCTCATCTACAGCCTGGAGGCCACAGAATTTCACTGCCTTGGAAGCTAAATGCTCTGACAAGTGAATTCTGCTAAGAATACGGTAAGCATATAAAAACCTTTAGTGATGGATTCATCTCCATAGGAGCAGTGGGAAGAGCTGCTGGTTTATTGCTGTGAGGACAGTAAAGTGAGCAGTTCTGTCCACAGAATTGTTGTTACACTAGGGAAAAAAAAACCTGCAAAGTGACTCAGCTTGAATGAAATGCAAAAATGGAATTTGCTTCTCATTTTTACCTCCCCAGTGTGCCAAGGAAATCAGAAGTTTTCCACTAAAACCAACTTATCTTTAATCTTGATTTATCAAGGAAGACTGAGAAAGGCTTGATGAAAGTAGGATTTCTGAAGGAAGAGATTTGAAGGCTGAGTTGTACACATGGACACATAAAGGAGTTGAGGGGACAGGGGCTGAGAAGGGGAATGCTGAGGTTCAGGTGACTTGGCCTGCAGGAGGGCTGGGCACATGGAGTTGTGCTCAAACAGGATAGGCTCCAGAGCACTATAGTTGTATATTAGCTTACTAGTGGATTTATGCCGGAACTCTCTAGATTTCCTGTTTTCAGAAGACATTTTTAGGTACTTGTGATTTTAGCTGCCTTCACTATAGTGTGGCCCTGCTGATAGCAAAGCTGTCCTTCAGAAGAGACAAGGTGAGAGGGGAGAACTGTGCACTTCTTGGGAGGACAGTGAGCCCAGAGCTTGCAGGCTGTGCCATGAGCCCAGCAGGTTGCAGCCAGTCAGGCTGGGCACTTTCTGAGCTATTTCCCAGCTCCCAGGAGTCCCTTCAGTCTTGGGACTTTGTGCTGTGAGCAGCACTGCAAGTCCCTGATGAGTCCTGAGCTGGCCTAGCAGCTGTGGCATTACAGTGGAAATCATCTTTCTCTATAAGTAAGCTCAAACTTGAGCCTTACTTAAGGTGGGCAGAAGGACAGGAGACAGGAGAGATGAGGGTTGTAGCTCACTTGGAAGCAGGGCTGGTGTGGGGTTTTGTGAGCATGCAGCCTGGGCGAGCAGTTCGGACTGCTGTGCTGGAAATGCATGCCGGAGCCTGTGCCATGAGCCTGTAGGGTATGAGGTGTCCTAGGCAGGTTCTCACCACACACTGCAGAGATCGCCATCAGACCACACTCGCCAGCTACCCCAAGCCAGTGCCTGCCCCAGGCAGCAGATGCCATCCAAGTGACCCGCAGAGCAGCTGGACGGATGGCAGCCACCCCTGGACTAAGCACAGCACAGGTGTAAGCCAGACAATCCTGCACATTGCTGCGGAGTGGGGTGATCTTGCTCTGCTGGCTCTGGCAAGCCTGGGTCTGGGAGCAGGACAGAATGAGGTGTTCCTGCTGGCAGGGAGCTGAGCTGTTCAGAGGTTATGTTGTGGCTGGTTTTCCTCTGTGTGAGTATCTTGGTGTGATATCATCAGGCAGATCGGAGACAACCTGATTGTTCCTGGAGGGGTCAAAACCATAGAAGCCAATGGGAAGATGGTGATCCCTGGAGGAATTGATGTCCACACTCGCCTGCAGATGCCATACAAGGGAATGACCGCTGTGGATGATTTCTTCCAAGGAACAAAAGCAGCTCTGGCTGGTGGAACCACCATGATTAGTAAGTGCAGCAGGCATGACATGTGCATGACACCACCCAGCACTCCTGCAAGAGTTCTTTCTTTTTTCTGTGCTTTTCTCAGTCTTCTGTGTTTTCAAAGTCCATGACAGCGTGTTCATATTTTCTGTGATCTCTGTCAATGCAGTGTAGGGATTAAGGATTGGGATGAATCTTTGGATCCTTAGTAATGATGAAGTGATAGGACAGGAGACATATGTAGGACCCCTTGCCCTGGCAGGTCCTGTGTTCTGCAGGGCTTGTCTGCAGCCACTGTTGCCCCTGGGACTATCAAAAAGGGACAATGGCATAACTTCTCTGTTAAATAAAAGTAGGGCAGCATGGTGCTCAGATGGCTCTGAGCAGAGGAACAGAGCAGTGTGTTGGCATCCCACACTGCTCAAAAATAAACAGTGCTAACGAAAAAGGAAAGGGAATTCTGAGGTCCTTCCCTGGAGAATGCTGTGGCTGTGCACTGGTTTGAGGTCCAGGTGTTGTCCTGTGCAGTGGTTACAGCTGTGTGCACTGCAGGGCTTCTTGGGATGCAGGAGCAAGTGTTGATCCTTCCAATAAAGGGCTGGGTTTCTTGTCCTTTCCCCACCGTTTTTCCTTCCTTTGTGCCAAAAAAATATATTTTGTGAAGTGGTCTGTGGCAAGATGTGGAGATTCCATGGTGGGCAATAAAAGGTGCATTAGTGTTGCAGTGTGGGAGGAGGCTGCGTGCTAATGGGATGGAAGTGGGGATGGGGAAAGACAAGGCTCTTCAGTGTCCAGCCAGTTTCTCAGCAGAAGCATGTAAAAAAACCCTGGTCCCGTGACAGAGGCCATTAAGCAAAGGCTCTGTGCACTTTCGTGCCAATAAATGCACTTGAGGAGCCAAGGCATGTTGTGAAGGTGACAGGATCCTCTTGGGAGCTGCCCTGCAGCTGTTGAGGAGACTAGCCTGGGGTGATGGAGCTGCCTGGCCACGATGGAGTGGCCCGGCTGGGGAGCCCTTGCCCAGCCCTTGCTCTGCTGTGCCCCTGCAGTGGATCACGTGGTGCCTGAGCCCGAGTCCAGCCTGGCCGAGGCGCTGGAGCGGTGGCGGGAGTGGGCTGATGGCAAGGCCTGCTGCGACTACGCATTGCACGTGGACATCCCACGCTGGAGCGACCGTGTCAGGCAGGAGCTGCATACCATGGTCCACGAGAAAGGTTTGTTGCCTGCCGCTCCCTGCTTGGCCTTGGCCAGCCCTGACCCCTGGCCAGGGATGGCAAGAGGTGGCTGCACTGTTGGGTGCCCGCGGGGTCTTGCACGGCTGCCAGCAGGAGCTGTGCCCTGCTGGGCAGCTGGTGGGGAGGGTGCCAGAGCAGGCAGCCTAGCCCACCCAGCTCACCTCTCTCCTCTCTGCCCTGCCCCAGGCGTTAACTCCTTCATGGTGTACATGGCCTACAAGGATTTGTACCAGATGTCCAACACCGAGGTGAGAACCCCTGCACCGCCATGGTTGCGTTGAATCAAGGAGCACTGGGGAGTGACAGCCATGGTGGGCATGGTGCAGCTCATAGGGCTGGTGGCTGCTGCCCCTGGCCAGGCCTTGCTGCTCCTCTCCTCTACCCTGGCTGCCTGTGCAGGGCTTCCCCAGGCTGTGCTGTGGGCTGGCTGGGCTCCTGCACTGCAGGTGGAGGCACAGGTCTAGTGTGGAGATCACCAAAAGCATCTGCTGGTGACTGCATCCTTCAGAGAGCTGGTCCTGGGACGGCCAGAGCTCTGCCTGGCATGGCTGCGCTGGGTCCTGCTGCTGCCAGGGCCATGGGTGGAAGGGCCATGAGGGGTGTCAGGGCCATGGGCAGCCTGCTCAGTAATCATTTCTTCTTGTCTCTCTTTCAGCTGTATGAGATATTCAGCTGCCTGGCAGAGCTGGGTGCCATAGCTCAAGTTCATGCAGAAAACGGGGATATAATTGCACAGGTAACTAACTACTTCTGGCATGCAAGAACGGAAAATCTGTCCCAAGCAGATTTGGTGTGGGGCATTAGCAAAATGGCTCTGAAGCTGGACATCTTGTGCGAGGTGATATCTTTGCTGTTCAGCAGCAATATCAAATTTAGCAAGATTTTTTGTTGTGAATATGTAGTGCATAAGCGAATCTGAAATAGTGCATTAGCAATTACCTAAATGGAAGTGAGTGGCCCTTAAATACGGTATGTTTGCTGCAGCTGCAGCTGTCTTCAGTGTGGAGAGGCAGAGACCTTTGCCTTGCACATAGCAAACCAGGAGAGGTAAAGTCCATTGTGAACTGCCTTGACAAGAGATATTTTCTCCCTGTGAGCAAACAGGTGGCTAATGAAGCTGGATTCTCAAGGCAGGTGTTCTGAGGGATGCGGTTTAGTGATCAAGTGTGTAGTGTGTGTTGGCCCGCTGTGTTGTAATTGGTGCTGGATGACAGAAGATCCAAATGTTTTGGTTTTTGTTAAGACACAGAATACATTGCTCAGTTAAGCTCTGCAACTATTTGTTTTTTCTCTCTTGTTCTTGGGAGTTGAAGTAGCATGAACCATGAGTTCATTTTTTGAGCATCTTTTCAGACTACAAGAATCAGTTTTTGGGTGGACTTTTTAGAACTGCAGTGCACTGTTGGATGGCTCCTTGACATGAAAACCGAGAGCGGTCAGAGGAATTGTATTGGCCAGAGCTTATCTCTCTTTTAGCACCCGCCTAATCATATGCCCCAAAATTACAAGCTGGTAGCACTTCACAGACCTGGGAATTGGAGAGGATGGGGAGTTTTGTAGCCCTTTTTTGTCTCCACATTGTGCTTGTTTCATTGAAGAGGTTTAAGTCAGTGCCTGCCCTCCCATTTCCCCATGTTCCCTCTTTCTCTTTCAAACCCCTTGAGGGTACCTCAGCCTCTCACCATGCCTGATGGTCCCACAGGACATAGGGTAGTGATGGTCCTGAGGGAAGGGCTTGACACAGAAGGGATCTGCTTTTTTGGTTGATGGTTTCAGTCCTGTAATATCCCTCTGTTTTTTTGTTGTCCTAGGAACAAGCCAGGATGTTGGAGATGGGAATAACAGGCCCTGAAGGCCACGTGCTGAGCAGACCTGAGGAGGTAAGATGCAGAGGACAGTTAAGCCTTGCTTCACTGAAGAGTCTTCCCAGTCACAGTAGGGCTCAGTGTGTTTAGTGGGGCCAGGCAAACATCAGGGCACGGGAGAGTGTGTGTACATCCAGGGGTATCCGTTTATACAGGCACTGCTGTCTTTTTCATCATCAGCCCAGGAAAGAGCGAGGTGCATGTTTGTGACAAACATTTCTCAGTCTTGCTTGAGTTGCCCAGCAGAGATGGAAGCCCTTGTTCTGAGTCTCACAGAGAGGAATCAATCAACCAAAGTGTCTAGATGGCTGCAGCAGCCTTTGAGGCTGCATTGGGGTCATTTGTCTTGTACAGGTGACTCCACAGGTGTGAGAAGCCTAAGAAGAATCTAAGGACGAGTTTTAGTTCCTCTGAGAATTCACTGTTCACATCTAAGTGCTGACAGATTCCAGCCTCTTCCTGCCTAATATCTGCTTAGTCTCTAAAGTGTGTTTCAGAGTCAGATGGATGAAGCCATTGGTAGAAAGAGTGGGAGGGAGAGAGAGGGGGAATTCCCTGGTTACAAATCATTGTCAGAACACTAATGAGATTACTTCTAATTTTAGCTTGCAGGGATTTTTCTGTTTGGTCCATTAATATGAGTTGAGTCTAATTTTAGATAGGTTTCCTTCACATAACTCCCTGCTGAGAGATGCTTTGACTTCCCACAGCATGTGAAAGAGGAAAACAATAGGGATTTGGTACAATAGCAAAGTTGAGCAGGGAAGCACAGGGACAGATTTGTACTTCAGGGCCAGCTGAAATAAAATCAGTTGGCTTAAATTGAAAGTGTAAGAAGTTGGTTGTAATAGGGCTAGTAACAACATAAATAGCCTAGTGTAATAATAGTACTTACTCTCTTTGAAATACAAGAGTGTAAAGCATTTTCCTGTACAAGGGAAGAGTCTCAGTCTCAAATACAGTGGCTCAGAGTCCCTCTTATTTTTATGGCTCTAACCTGTTGCCACTAGTTGGCAAGCTAAGATGCAATTACAGGATGCTGGGGTTGTGCCGAGATTTGAGAACTGTCCTATTACCATGAGCAGTGCAGATCTCATCCAGAGCCAATAAAACATTGTTAAGTGTTTGATCTTGAAATGCCATTAAAGTATAAGGCAACTGAGAAGAGTGCAAGGCTCTAGATATTATCTGTTCAGCCAAATCCAGATCTCATTGCCTTTGAAAATAAAGTGTCCTTCTTCCAGAGCATACTCTACCTGGAAAAATGTTAGGTGGAGCACAAATGACCCTGCTGCCCCATAAAGCCTGCAGGCAGATGGCAAAGCATTGGGAGAGTGTTCTGTGGCTCCGTGGGTTTTCTCTGTCCTGGAGGGACCTCAGTGGGGGTTAAAGACATGTTCTTCTATCAGGTGATGGTGGTGACTTGGTAGGGCAGGATGCTGCTGCTCCAGATTGTAACCTGCTGTGAGGGGTATTCAATGATGGCTGTTTGCTCCTGTCCACATGTTAAACCCCATCAACTGCTACAGCCTGTAAGTGTGGTGACAAAAAAATGGCTTCTTGCCTAAATTTCTATTTAAAGAGTCTTTAAGAAGAGAAAAACCTCTTTTCTCTGCACAGCAAATAGATTTGCAGAAGTATGAGAGGTGTAGGAGTGCGTGTGTATCTGGATGCAGTGCTCTGCTTCTCTGCCCTGGGACATTTCGGCTGGCATGGTCCCAGGCATTGCCCTGGGGGCTGGATCATTGTGTCTTTTTAAGGCTTCTGTTTTGAACTTTCTCAAGCCAACACTTGAAGCCAAATTGTAGAGCAAACACTTGGAGAACTCTGGGGTTGAGCTCAGGCTGAGCACAGGCTGATGTAACAGTCCAAAGATATCCCTCCTGGTGGAAATCTACCCTCCACCAGCAGCAGGACAGTGAGATGGGGCAGGTGTCAGCAGGCTGGGACAAGCAGCAGCTGTACTGCAGGACAGCCAGGCCTCAATGACAATCAGCCTGCCAGCATGCAGCCCTCTGCACCCTGCCACCGGGGTGGCAGGGGACATCTGGTTAAAGCTACTGCAGCCGTGGGACAGCCTAGAGCTGTGGAAGTGCTAGGAAGTGCTACGAAAGGGTGGACCCTCCTGCTGCCTGGCATCAGCCTGCAAGCTGTGCTGGCAGGCTGGGCTGGAGTCCCTGGGCTCCTTGGGCTGTCGGTAGAGCTGGAACCAGGCGGTGGCAAATACAGCAGATGCAGCTCTGCTGGCCTCCGAACAGGGTTCAGGCAGTGCTCCTGTGCTGAGCATGGAGCAGGGTTCAGGCAGTGCTCCTGTGCTGGGCATGGAGCAGGGTCCAGGCAGTGCTCCTGTGCCAGGAGTTGTGTTACTGTAGCCTGCCGTTTGGGCCAGGCCCTGGGGAGATGGAAACTTCCCCCCTCAGGTCTCCCTGATTAAACTGCCCTGGGGGAGTCAAGGGTAAAAGCAAGGGTACAGGCTGTCTGCAGCAGTCAGGGGGGTGCTGGGAGTAACAGGGGCTCCTCCCTGCCCTGCCAGAGCTTCTCTGCAGCTGTGTGCTATCCTCTCTTCCAGCTGGAAGCAGAAGCTGTCTTCCGGGCCATCACTATTGCCAGCCAGACCAACTGTCCTCTCTATGTGACTAAAGTGATGAGCAAAAGTGCTGCTGACCTCATCTCACAAGCCAGAAAAAAAGGTGAGTGGCAGCTGGTGCTGCACTCCACCCTGCTGCTGCCACTAGGATCCTGGATTGTGGGGTCCCCATGTCCTCGTGGTTGTTTTGCCAAGATTAGCACTGTGCTTCGAGTGCCGTCCAGTGCTTCCCCTTCTGCTAGGGAGCAGTTGGTTTAGGAGTTTGCCTGACTTGTGAAGGCAGGGTGACACTGCAGCAGGCCACATGGAGCACCTCCTGTCGTCAGTCAGGTAACATCAATACGTGGGGCACAGGTAGGACCAATGCTTTAAACACCACGGTTTGTCTGCAGCTGCGAAGGGCTCAGTGAGGATCCTTTGTTCAATGCACGTGCTACCGGTTCGAGCTGCTGCGTATAGCTCTGGCCTCCCTTTGAAGTGCTGGCCCCTTGGAGGTGCCTGGGTGCCTTTTCAGGTGGCTAGGAGCTCCATTTGTCAGTGGTGGTGGAACACAGGGGTGCCCCACAAGCATGGGCATGTCCACAGCTCTGTTCAGTGGGCTCTGTGCCCCTGCCCCAGGAGGTGTGAAGGGGGATTCTGGTGCACTGGGATCTGTGCCCTAGAGCAGGAGGACCCTGTGGTGATGGCATGGGTCTGGGTGTTCTCAGGACATGGCAGGCTGTTGGTAGTGCTGTGGAGCAGAGAATGCCACCAGGCTCCACCGAAACACTGTTCTTTCTATGCCCTTCTCCAGGCATTGTAGTGTTTGGTGAGCCCATCACGGCCAGTCTGGGGACTGATGGAACACACTACTGGAGCAAGAATTGGGCCAAGGCTGCGGCGTTTGTGGTCTCTCCACCACTGAGCCCAGACCCAACCACTCCTGACTACATCAACTCCCTGCTGGCCAGGTGAGTGACAGCTCTGCTGGGGATATTGCTAGGAGAAAGTGCACTCTGGATAGGGAAGGAAGAGGTTAGTCCAGCCTGAGCCACTTCACTGTAGGTGTGTAGTGAACTGACCAGTGAAGTGACTCTGACTCCAAACCATGTTGGTTTATCTTCAAGAGTGGAGGGGGGACACTGTAAGCTTAACATCACTAATGAGAAAAATACCAATAGTCATGAACTGTTTTAAATGCCCTGACTAAGACAAAGAAATGAGTACAAGCTAAAACAGACTTGTCAATGGACCCATTCACTGAGCTGGAGAAGTGGGGGATGGCTGCCTGGGTTAGGATGCTGCAGGATGCTGCACCAATGTGGAGGGCGTTACAGGTTTCACAGGCTGGTGGGGACCCCAGTCGAATACAAAGCAGGTATATTCACACGCCTATACGGGTAAGCAGTGGCAGAGCCTGTAGAGTGCAGGAGACCTTTAGGAGCAGCTCCTGCACATCTGGCTGGGATGGCAGGTTGTTTTTTCATCCTGAAAGCAAGGGTGTAGAGAAGGGATTTGTTGAAAACAAAGACAAACAAGAAAAGCACTTCAGCAATTTGCTATGACCTTTCACAGCTACATTCCATCCTCTCACTGGCAAGGCCAGCGCAGCAGCTGAGGACACTGTGCGTTCCTGGCCCTGTCTTCGTGCCACGTGTCCATGGCAGAGCGCTCTCAGCCTGTGTTTGTACATCCCATTGTGCACGCACTGCCTGGTCTGTTAGCCAGGGCATGGCTGACACTGAGGGGGTTCTAAATGGAAATGTCCTTCGAGGTAATGCTGGAAACATCTCTACCAGGATGAGCAGTCACTAACAGGTGTCTCTTCAGCAGGGCACGTTAGGATAAACCTGGGTTGTACCAGAGTGGAGATGCTGTGTCTGGGTGTAAGAGAAGTGCCTGTGCATTTGGGGTCTGAATATGCAGCTCACCCTGCATTTTGCTGTGGTCAATGAACGAGAGATACCTCAGCTCATACTGGATATATGATATAGGTGAAGGTCTTAACAATTGGCAAGGAAAAGTGAGCCCAGCTCCTGAACTGGTTTTCTGATCTTTACATTCCACTTCCAATTTACCCCAGACCTCAAAGAAGACACAACCAATTCTTGGCCCCTGCAGCTCATAGGTGTCTGTCCTGACACCTTTGTCATACAGTTTTCTGTGAGGCTGCAGTGGGAGAAGAGGCTGTGAGGTTCCATCTGGGCTGGATGGCTTGCTTTTCTCCAGCAGGAAGCATGTTGTGTCATCATTCTGGGCCTCTGTCTGTACAGTCCATCAGACATACGGCAGAAATTATCAGAGGAAGGTGGAGATTACCAGTGGATTAGGGCAGATTTGCAGCCTCGAGGAGAGTCACTGTGTCTGCACTGTCCAGGTGCTTGAGTCCCCTTGCCTCATGCAGGCAGTGATGGGAGCTGGCCTGCCTTGGTCTGCTTCCTTTTGCCTGGCAGCAATGACTTTCTAACTGCTGCCTGTCCAATGTTCTGTGAGGACCCAGCAGCAGCTGGGTGACTTCCAGGGAGCCATGGACAGCTCCTCACCCTGCCTTGTCTGTGGGCAGCTCGCTGGTTCTGCCTCTTTCCTAGGAGTGGGGTGGGTCAGGGCATCTTGTCCGTCCAGGTACCCCTTCGGGTAGAGGGTGTACAGGCCTCAGTGAAGCATTTCTGGGCTTCCTGCAGAGAGCTGCTTCTGGGCAGTCCCAACTCCCTTCATCCCACTGCAGCAGGCTTTCATGGGGCAGGGGAGGACTGTGCTAGCCCTCAGCATGCAGGAGCTGGCAGCGCACAACACAAGGGCTGGCTTGTGGGACTGGGGGACAGTCCTGGAACAGAGAGGCCTCTTCCTCCCTGTGTGGCAGAAGGGCTCTCTCAAGCAGACCTGACAAACTGCCAGAAATGGCTTTTGTGACTTGCACTGGCATGTTTTTTTCTTTGTGCTTGTGCAAATGATGGAGTCCGGTATGAAAGGACATCTGCTGGCCTGACACAAAGACCACCCTGTTCCCTAGGAGCTGAGCTGTTGACTTTTCTTTTGAGCAGGATGCTGTCCATGCTCAGGCTGGTAGCACAGTGTGGCAGAGGTCTCTTGCCCCCATGTGACACAGCTGCTGCAGGGGCTGGGTCGGGTGGAAGTCTTCAGGCTGAGGGACTGTGGAAATGAGGGTGCAGAGTGGAAAAAACTAAGCTGAGGGCTGCCTGTGGCCAGAGGAAATCCATATCCCTCGTGTCTCTGTTGCTGTCTGACTGCAAAATGACCAACAATGAGTTTGTTCCACCACTCTTCAGTGGTGATCTGCAGGTGTCAGGAAGTGCTCACTGTACCTTCAGCACTGCGCAGAAAGCCATTGGAAAAGACAACTTCACAGCGATCCCAGAAGGAACCAATGGCATAGAGGAACGAATGTCTGTCATCTGGGACAAGGCAGTGGTGAGAGTCCCGCCGGGGAAGGGGCAGAGTGGGCAGAGGTGGTTGCCATCTCACACACCCATACTACTTCCCCACAGAGCTGGTCACCCAGCTTGTTTCCTCTCTGGCTTTGAGAGTCAAATCAAGCTGGAGCAGGAGAGGCGGCTGTCGCAGGCTCAGGGTGAGCATCCAGAAGCTGTAACTGTGCCCTCAGTTCTTGGTCTGTCTGGCACCAGTTAGTAAGATCAGCCTCAGAAGCTTGGGCCCAGCCAGCCAGCACCTTGTGTGGGAGTGAGGATGGTGCTTCCCAGGGCTCTTGTTCACCTTTTCCCCACAGAAGGATTTAGTTCTCTTTGTGTATGAGCAGGCCACAGGAAAGATGGATGAAAACCAGTTTGTGGCTGTGACGAGCACTAATGCTGCCAAAATCTTCAACCTGTATCCACGAAAAGGGAGAATAGCGGTGGGCTCGGACAGCGATCTGGTTATATGGGATCCTGATGCAGTAAAGATCATCACAGCAAAAACCCATCAGTCTGTAAGTCCTCTGCTCATCTGTGTCAATGCTGGAGGGTGGCCTGTGAGTAGCTTTGTAGAAAGGTTGCCTGGCTGCTGGGAGCTTGGTACTGTCCTGCTTGGCTCTGAGGAGGAGAGACTGAGCACAGGCTCCAGGCGGTGCCTGTTGTGACAGTGTGTTGAATGTCCATGAGCCCTAGGCTCAGCACATGGGGCTTTATTCACCCTGCTTGGGTGTTCTCCTGACCCTGGCCCATGCAGGTGTAAAGACACACATTTCTCCTTACCTTGGTTCTTCTTCCAGGCACAAATATTTTTCCTGGCCTTGCCCCAGTCCTTTGTTCATGCCTTACCTCAAGCCTAGGTCCTGCTTTCATCTGTTCTTGGAGTACTTCCTCACACTGAGCTTCAAACCAGCAGGTCCTGGTTCATGTTGGGAGCTCTGGTGGGTTTTTACTATGTTGGGCTAGTGAGCTACAGGAGGCCTCTGAGCAGGCAAGGCTGTTAGAGGTGTCTTCTGCCTGCATTGGTGACTCCAGCAGCAAGGTGTGGGGACTGACCCACCCTGAGTGGGCAGGCAGTGCTCATGTCCCTCCTGACCATCATCCCGGGGTTGCTGCAGGTGGCTGAATACAACATCTTTGAGGGAATGGAGCTCCGTGGGGCCCCGCTGGTTGTCATATGCCAGGGGAAGATCATGCTGGAGGATGGCAACCTGCACGTGACCCAGGGGACTGGACGATTCCTGCCCAGCAGCCCTTTCCCTGACTATGTCTACAAGCGCATCAAAGCCAGGAGGAAGGTGAGGAGACGGGGATGCCAGGAGACAGAGTTGGGATACTGTTAGCCCAAACTGCTCTTAAAAACTGGTTGGTTTTCCTTTGCTGTTCTTGCTGGACCCTGTAAGCAGTGCTGCAAACTGCTGGTGTATTTTGAATGTACAAAATAGCTGAGGCTTGGATAGGGAGCCCTTTGTGTTAGTGTTGTGCCATGTTGGAGGCAGATGCTCCTCAAGGTTAGCAGTGGTAATGTCTCTCTTCATCCTGTTCTGCTGCAGCAGGAGTCTGGAGAGAAATGCTGAATTTAAAATGAAGAGATTGGCCAAAATTGCCTTCTCCTCCCCCATTTGTGCAGCATAAACCCTATCTGGGTGGCAGCCTGTTGCACTGGCTCTGCACACCTTACAGGGCAGGGGTGAAGGGCAGGCAGTGAGGCTGTGCCAGGCCTCAGGGCTGCAGGACTTACGGTGCATGGCAGCGTGAGCTCCTTCTGCAGGTGGACTGAAGAGCCAGGGGATGGCTGGAGCACAATGTTCCCTGGGCTCAGAGAAGTGTCACTGTTCTCTTCTCTCTGCTGACAGATGGCAGAGATGCATGCTGTGCCCCGCGGCTTGTATGACGGACCCGTGTTTGACCTGACCACCACCCCCAAGGGGGGCACCCCTGCGGGGTCAACCAGGGGGTCCCCCACGCGTCAGACACCACCTGTCAGGAATCTCCATCAGTCTGGATTCAGCCTGTCAGGTGAACACATGTGGTGGCTGGGCTGGGAGGGGGCAGAGCCACTGGCCGTGCGTCCCTGTCCCTGGCCTGGGGCAGGGGGCAGTTGGAGGTGGTCTGGGGCAAGGTAAGCACAAGAGTGGATCATGGCAGGGCAAGATCCTGTGTGTCCCTTTAACGACATGGCTGGAGCTGCACCTTGCAGTAAAAGCCAGGGAGACTGTGGAGGCCAGCACAGCATCTGATGCTGTTCTCCCTGCATGGGTCTGTTCACAAAGCATCTGCAGAGACTTTCAAGCCACTGCTGCTCTCAGGGTTGCTACTGGAATTGGGGAGGGAGCAGGTTGCAGTAGATGGCCTCTGGAGGGCCTTGGCAAGACTCCAGGCTGCATGACTGCTCAGTCCTGTGAAGGAGATGCTCTTAACTTTGCTTTCTCCGTTCCCTTTGTACTTTCTTGTCCTGTCCCAGGTTCCCAGGTTGATGAAGGCATGCGCTCAGCAAGCAAGCGCATCGTCGCACCCCCGGGAGGCCGCTCCAACATCACCTCCCTGAGCTAAATGTCCCGGCTGAGGAGGAAACAAAATCCCTGTTCAAGCAAAGGAAGAAAAATGGTACATTGGTGTTTAAGAATGAAAAGAAATAAACCTGTTCTGAAGAATCAATAAGCCTCAAGCCTTATGTTTCACAAATGCTACTTGCTACCTAGCTTTAAAGATGTTGCTTCCTTTTGTTTTTGCATAGCCCTGAAGTTCTGTTGCTGTTACTGTTGTGGGTTTGGTTGGGTTGTGTTTTGCTCTTCCTCTCTGTATGCATGCTGCTCGGACAGGTTGCTCGGTTCAGTGTTATTGGTGTTGAACGTGTGTGGGATGCCATGGTGTGGGACAGTGGGAATGGCCGTCAGGGCGACCCGGCCAGGCAGGTGAGGGGGTGGGGTCTGGCCGGAGGCAGGATGTCGGCTGGGGGGGGCAGGTGCACTGAGCTCGTAGGGACAGGTGGGTCTGTCACGTTCATCTCCTTCATCTCCACCCAATGCTCTGGCGTTTCATCACGAGGCCTGTGGGGGAGCTCGAATCATCTCTGTAACAGCTGTCACAGCACCTTGTGTAAGGAGTTTTACTACTTTGTACGCTTTATTAAAAAAAAAAGTTTTTCCTTCAAACAACTCATGTTGTTGGCTGGCTCTTCTCTTCCTCAGGCTGCTGCTGCTTGGCAGGGGCAGTGCCCAGCTGTGCCTGCAGGGAACTGGGCTGGGGTGGCAGAGGGGTTTGGGTGGTATTGGGGCTGGAGGGGGCTGCAGCAACATGCTATTGGGGCAACACCATGTAGTGCTCCCTGCTACACGTGTCAGGGCATTGGTGCAGCTTCTCAGGCAAAGGTAAAGGTACTGGCGAAACAGCACGATGCAAGTATTTGTAAAAGCCTGTTCAGTTTGTCCATGCAGTCTCTGGCTGAGCCTGGCCTGGCCACCGTGGGCTGTGGGGGAACGTGGGGCAGCGGCGGTGCCAGCAGCCTTCCCCTCGCCCTGGCACCTGGAGGGGATGGCAGCCAGTGGGGGGGCATCAGGCCGTGGGACACCTGCCCCCACCACTGCAGGAGGGGCCAGAACATGGAAGGTGCCAAACTAACGCTTGTTTCTAGGCACAAACTGCGCTGCTCGATGCTGGGACGCCCGCTGCATGCCACTGCAGAGAGAGATGGGGCAGACAGGACGTTTACCTTTGGGTTAATGGGAGGCAAAGAGTTCATCACGCATTCACTATATTGCTGAGAATGGGAAAAATGTCAAATAAAGAGGTGAAACTTCAGGCCTGTCAAAGCATTTAAATAATAGCATCATTCCTGGCATTACCGCAGTAGCAAGGCTTTGGCCAATCTCAGTCTTGGCAAGACTACACCAGCAGTGCAGCTGTTCCTGAAGACAGTCAGTCCCTGCTTAAGTCCAGTGTGATTTCAGTGGTAGAGAGATTCAAAATACACATTCGAATTTCCCGCTGGCTTTGGGAACCCCATCAGATTCAGTGAGCTGCAGCAGTTTAACGTGATGGTGAGGGGATTTTTTCAGGTTAGACTGGTAAAGCATTCACTTTAGGAATCACCAAAGGATTCACCAGTGCCTGGTTGTTACCTCTTGGTGTCCACATCTGTCTGCACACTGACCACCCACCATGCCAGCCCTGCTGGGTACATGGAGAGAGCACTAAATGGGCAGGAAACCTTTGCTGCCTCCTCCCATCTAAGGAAGGAGCTCATCTCCAGCCTCCTGTGCCCACCCTCACAGGATGTTTGCTGGAGCTGTCTGTAAGCAAAGGCCACTTTTGTCACAATGCATTGGTGAAGACCCTGCATCTGGGAGCCACCTCTTCCCCCTGGGGCAGCCAGGCATGAGCCCATCCACTGGAGAACGCCCACCTCAGCAGAGCCCTGTGGCATGGCTGTGGCCCGGCGTGGCCGATGTGGTGGTGGGCACCTCTGGGCACGACGCAGCTCAGCCTCGGCACACGGCGGCAGCTGCTGCGTGCTGACACCACGGGCTGTGGCGCCTGCCAGCCAAGCCAGAATGGTGGACACTGTCTTATCCGTTGTCTTGTGGTCCCATTCCTGCCCTCAGGAAAGGCAACGTAATAGGATCTGAGTCTAGCCAACTGTGTCCAACTGCAAGGCAGCCCCTCCAGCCTCTCCCCCATGCTCAGGACCCTCCGGCTGTGGGGTGGAAAGCTGAGGGAGTGGGTGCCCCAGCTCTCCTCTGTGCCCTGGGCTACTAGCAGGGTCCCAGCAGCAGAGGACAGGTCCATGGCCTGACATTGTGAAGGTGCACGGGTGGGTGATCCCTAGCCCCTTGAGGACGTCCCCTGCAGGGGCTGTGCTGTTCTCAGAGGTTGTTGTTCTGGTTGTCCTCCCTGTGTGGGCCTCCACTTTTTGTCATGGTCTCTTGGATGCTGTCATGGTGGCGTCTTACCCTTGGGGATAGAAAAGGATGATTGAACTGAGGGAAAGCCCAGCCAGTGCCAAGACCCCACAGGGGCACAGCCGCCTTGGAGCACCCCTGCTGCCACTCATTCCACAGTTCCTCCAGCCCTGAGCCCCCCAGGCTCCTTCAATACAGGGCCCCCACAGCCCCCCACAAGCTTCTCCAGCCCTGGGCCCCCCAAAACTGTCAAAAGCTTTGGCAAGGGCCAGTGCCTCTTCTGCTGCCTCTGGATCAAAACTTACTTTTCTCTGTTGAAAACAATGAAGTCCCTCTGAAGCATTTCCAGGTGCTTCTGGAGGTGGCTGGCCTTTCACATTGGAATAGAAAAATAAAAGAGATTGGGAATAAATTCACAGCTGACACAGAAAAACATTGCAAGGACAGTTTCAATGAGACACAGCGACACGTTTAGGCACAGAGCATCTTCAGCCCTGCAGTGGGGAGAATGGCATTAAGGCTCTCCTCTTGTAGTAAACCAGTGCATACACATTCTGCCTTTCACCACAGGGAAGATGGGGGAGAGTTTTAGGAATAAAGTTGGTCACAAGGGAAAAAAAAGTAGTCTGTTCGGTTTGCTGTGGTCTTGCTAGATGGCAATCATTGAAAAATGAAAGACCTTGACCACGTGCTTGTACCTGCTTGCTCTCACCTGGGATGAATTGCTTTTGCTTGTGTCTTTCTCCTTCTTAGCCAAGCGCTTTTTTTTTTTGTGAAGAGGTTTAGATTCCAGGATCATTTCTTCCAGTTCAAAGCTTGGGTCACAGTTCAGTCTGCCTTTCTGGAGGGGAGAGAGAGGTGGCCTTAAGTGATCAGAGCCTGTCTTAAGGAGTCTCTCATAACCTGGACTGCATCTGGGAGCTGAATTTTGTTAAAAAAATGCACTAATTAAAATTGCACATGCAGCCAAGAGCACTGGCTATACTCCTGATATACTTTATCAGTCCCTTCAGCTAGGGGCCATAATCAAGGTGTGACAGTGGCTGCTTTTGTGCTCCTGCTTCTACTCTACCCTTTGGCTACTTTGGAGTGGCAATGAGGATCAGGACAGTGTCCTGGCTGGGTTGTGCCTCTTTGAGAGTGGCACAACAGTCAGCGGAACTTGTCTTCAAGCAATACAGAATCGTACCCACCACAGAGAAACCCAGCAACAAGGGTGGATATACAACGAACAAACATTCATAGTTTAGCCCAACTTCTGCTGAAAACCAGTTGGAGCAGTGTGACTATTCTCCATAAGGGCTATGTTACTTGTGTGCTGTTTTAATTCAATTAAAAAAGGCCCAGAAACACTAATCTAGTGTATGTGCTATTTACTGTATTTACAATGAGCTTGCTAGGGGAGGCATTACAGGAGAAAACAATTCCCATCAGATGGCGGGTGATCTCCAGGCTGCTGCTGAGCCCATCCTGGCGCCCTGCTTTTTCGGATGTGGGGAGCAGCATGGCTCAGGGCATGGCTCAGCACGAGAGGGCTCACAGGCACTGTCCATCCCACACAGATGCACAGCCCGGTGGGCTGTAGCACCAGTTCTGCACCCAGAAAACCCGGGAACATTACAAACAGGGCATATCAGTTTTGGGGCACCCACACTACAGTCTCCCTCCATTACTCTTTCCTACACACTCAGGGAAGAGACAGCTCTTCCCTGGCCTCTCTTATCCCCTTGTGACACCTGATGCTTCAGTGGAAATTTGACAGAACACCCCATGTCGCGGTGCTGGGTGTGAGGAACCTTTACACTCAAATGGCCTTACCGTGGGAATGAATTCTGGCATTATTCTTTTATGGAGAACAGCGTCCCAGTTTACATCAGACAGATACGGGAAGGACTGGATGTCCTTCAGCTGAGAAAAACGTTTCTCGGGGTTCAGCTCAAGCAACTGCAACGAGAGTTGAAGGGAAGAGATGAGACCATCCCCACAGGGCACGCATTCTGTGGAGCAGGGCTGAGGACACGTGGTGCCAGAGACACTGCATCAATGCTGGCACTTGGACCAGTGCCTCTCCTGCTCTGGCTCAGAATCCCTTCACCAGGGCATGCGACAGGCTCACAAGCTCTACCTCTGTTTTTGCGAAATACTTTTATCCCCATTGTAGGAGCAGGCAATGAGGCGGTACAGTGGCATTAAACAATTTGTCCAATGTTAAAAATAAGCCTTTGTTTGAAATGGGGAGTTCCACTCAGGCCTTTGTGTTCTGCTTTTAAAACTAGATCAGTAAAACATCCTCTTTTCTCACTCTACTAAAGTAGTATTCTTATTCCAGTGTAAAAGCATGCCTTCACACTGCTTATTTTCATAATTTTTTAACACTGTTGTAGGGATTACTTGTGTGGAAGGAGGGGGTTGAGGTTGTCTCTGTTCAAGGATTATACATTGCATAAACTCCTGACACCGTGCACTCCTAAAACTCAGCAGGAAAACCAGATGGTCCAACCCCTTTGGGGAGGGTATAGGTAAGGTGACCTGCACAGCCCACCCCGTGCTGGCGTGCAGCCCATCACGAGCACTGTCCCCACTGCCCAGCTCCCCCTGCAGAGCTCTGAGCCTCAGCCTGACGCCAGTGCTGCAGCTCCGCGAGGACAAGCTCTGCCGGGGCTGGTGATACACACGGAAATCCTCAGGGGAGGGCTGGGCCAGGAAGGAGCCACAGCTGGCTTCATATATAACACATATGGCTGCTGAACCAGATGCAAAGGAGCACTGGGAAATTCAAATAATTGTGACATTGTATTATTTATTCACAAGGGAGCCTCTGTGGCTTGTGGCCTGCTATGGTCCAGGAAAAATCTTCCAGCATAGCAACACCTAGGACATCTGCAGTAAATATCCCCATATTACTGTTAGGCTTAATGAAATACTGGCTTCATTGAATTTTCAGCAAATGGAGATATTCTTCAATTTTCTTCCTGGAAAATACACCACGATTCTGTCTCAGCAAAGAATTGACAGCCTCTTTTCATTAAAATGTTTGATTGTCTATTTCATTAGAAATGACAGAATACATATACATATTATTTGGAACAAAAAATAGTTGAAAGCTACATTAAGTACTACTTCATTGCCCACACTTTTTTGAAATTAAAAAACTATTTACGTACTTCCCTAAAATTTGCTGCCAGTGCTGCTATGCAGGGCTAAGTGCTCAGCTTTGCTGCCACGGTTAAGCCATAGTCTTGTTTATTGAAGCTATGGCTTCGTTTCAAATGGGATTTCAGCTTCAAAATTATGCCAGTAATGATTTTGAAGCAATTTTGACAACAGCTTTATTGAAAAAAAAATTGCAGTGGTACATAAACCACACAGCATCAAAGGATTTCAACAGTGTCAGCACTTCTTGCAAATATTTCCGTTATTGGGAAAAAAATGGTTTTTGAGGATTAAAAAAATGTAATTTTTGGGCTAAATTTATTGACATGTATGTCAATATCTCCTTCTAAGTCAGTTAATTCCAGAGAGCAAAGTCACAGAGGTAACTCTGGAAGTCAAGGCTGCTCCTGTCCTTAGAGAAAGGCGCAGCAGCGGCCGTCACCACTGCCACCCCGGGGCGCAGCACTGCTCTGCCATCGCCTCCGTGCAGCTGACGTTTATCACACAGCGTGCTCTGCAAGCCGCTGACACTGGCTGGACGCCAGCTGCGAGGGCTTCTCACCTTCCTGAGCAGTGCCACCACGCCCGGGGACCACGCGGCCGGGTACATCACCGCCGCCATCCGCAACACGCGAGCCACTTCATCCGCGGAGCTGTTGGACCGAATGGGATACGGCCTCTGTGGGAAACGCCACAAGAAAAGCACCTGAATTTATCTGCTTTTTCAGACTCCTTGGGAAATCTGGTTAGAGCACAGAAGCTCCACACAGCCTCACTGTCCAGTCCCCAGCCTCCTGTGGGACATCTCTCCCTGTCTGACCATGGGTCAGCTGAAAAAACAAAATGTCAGCAAGAACTATGCTAATAACTGGGCATTTAACAGCAGGACAGGCAGGAGCAAACCCCAGAAGTCAGAGTTATCAGCCAGTGGGAATTTACTTGGTCTTTTCAGTGTTTTTATCTTACAAGGCTACAACACATAGTGCTGTGGTTAGAGCACTCCTGATACTTCCGGTAAAATGTTCTTCACTGGTGTTGGGGACAATGCCAGTGAAAAGGAGACAAATGTCTCCCAACAAGAAGATCATCTGAGAAAAGGATGTCCCAAGAAGGGTCACCAGCCTCAGGTGGGCGTCAGGCCGCAGGGTGGCAGTCCCTTCTGCCCTGTGGCCAGTGCCATGTCATCGGGAGAGGTGAGCCACTGCAGAGGAGCACACGGCGCAGTGGAGCACCCGGGACTCCTCCTGCATCAACATGCAGTGCACAGCCAGGGACACAGTGACACATGCAGCGTACAGCGCAGGTGAAGTCACCTCCCTGTTCATTTTCCATCTACAAAAATTCTGCCACCTCACCTGGAGGGAGAACTTAAAATGGCAGAGTATTTCCATCTTGAAAGTTTTGATTCACAGATTTTTACCTTATTTTGGGGGGAAGAAGGCAGGAGGTATTAAAAGTACATTTAAAGAACAGTGGCTATAAATAGTGAGATCAGATCAGGTGCAGTGTGCTTGACGTGTGCCAACGCTAGATGGACCTCAAGGTCCCCCTTCACTTCCCCCGCGTGGCAGCCACCCAGGTGCCACCATCTCGCCACGGCTGTGCCATCAAGGATAAGCACAAAACAGCATTTCTGCTCCTGCCCTTAGAGACAGTGCCATCAAGTCAAAACCCAATGTGATGCACAGTCCTGCTATTCCTTTAGCATTGTAGGTGGAAAACTCAAATATTACATTAAGATTTTTACGGAGGGTACATTGCTTCAGTTACCCAATAGGTCAGACAGCCACATCTCCTCAAGGTCTGTTAAACTGATTCCTCACAACTGAGACGCACAAATTCGACTGAAAAAAATCTGTTCATCAAAACGTTTTTCAGGTATTCTGCAAAGACTGATGATAGAGGTTTTAAAACCTATGTTTTTCATACTCATACTGAAAGAAGCTTCCAAGCCTCATAAGATTTTAAATGTTCCTCTTTAAATTACATTCTTTTGTTTAGAATAATGTAATTATTAAAATTTTGTCCCACTTTTTTACCCAACACTTCCAAAACACTGATGTATTTTTCTATCTACAAGGCTCCCAACCTTGCCAAGTCAGCAGCAGAGCCCTGATGGCACAGGAAGGGACTGGACTTTTCCCATCATTTGCTCCAACTGCTCAGTCTTGTTACAACGGCAACAAGGTTTTCTTTCAAGTTCTATTATTCCTTGCAGGATAGAAGCTCCAGGTAAAGGACATTGCAGCCCAAACTTCAGGAGCTGTTGCTTGTTTGCCTTGCCCCACTTAGAGCAACCCAGAGGCCCTCAGCCGCAGCGGGGAACTGCCACAACATGCTGTTCTGTATTGCAGCAGCTTCTCTGAGCTCTTAGCCATGATCACAAGAACCCTGGTGAAGCTGTGGTCTCTGCTTCCTCTGCTGTAATATCCCCTAAAGCCTTGAATTCAGCTTGGCCGTCTCATCTCTGCTACACAGCATTAGCCCTCCCAGCAGCGTGACCAAGGACGGAGCAGGCCAGGCCAGGAGCCACGCACATACCCGAGTCCTGAGCAGCTCGTAGGCAGTGACTCCCAGCGACCACCAGTCCACGGCGAAGGAGTAGCTGGTGGGTTTTGTAGAGCTAAACATTTCAGGTGCTGTGAAATATAGGGGGAAAAAATTGCCTTGCTGCAATCCCAAGTGGAAATGAGCAACACAGAACACCTGACCCGTGCCCTTCCCGTGCTGCCATGCTCCCGCGCCAGGGCCACCCAGCAGCCCCACAGCCCTCTCCACATGAAACTCTCTGTGCTTCTCTTTCCCAAAGCCCAAAAGGAACAAATTCCTTTTACCGACACAGGAGTTGCCTATCATTCACAGCAAATGTGCTCCAGAATAAGCACATTCACTCAACCTAGGCATAAGGTTGCCCGAGTATCTCTTCATCTCCCCCGTGAAGTGGGACACGCACGTTCCCCAGCTGCACTGAGGCATTTCTGGGGAGGGACTCCTGTCCCCACCCTGCATCCTCCCTCCAGAGTGCTCCTCACTTCAAACGGTGTATGTTTTGATGTGGATCAGGAAGAAAAGAGTCCCAACTCTAATCAAAAATGTCTTCACCTGCATCCCACCACAGCAGTCCACCCAAGCCCACAAAATAGTGATTCAAGAACATATAACTGCCATTGGTTCTCACCCATGTAAGGCTTTGTGCCAGCAATGGTGGTGACATGGCTCTCCTTCGTCAGCATTGTGGCGATGTTGAAATCAGTGATGTGCACATGTCCTGAAAGACAGAGGCTAACGTGTAACAGGGTTGGCTTCAATTTCACACAAGAAATAGCTCTGAATCAGAAACATAAAGTAAAATACCCCATGGAAAGGAATTTCCAGGGAAAAAAATTCTGTTGGGAGAGCCCATAGAAAATACTTCAGCTTGCAGGCTGCTTGCAGATGTCTCTTGTTACAAATATCCCCTTATTTTCCCTCTGGGGAGCCAGAAAATATGAGAGTCCTCCAAGAAGTAATTTAGTGATTATTGTTTTGAGTCTTCCTATATTTTAGGGGAAGAGAACTGAATTTTTCTCACAGAAAAAAATTCCGCTATGTTTAAAAAAACCCCAAAACCTTGATGTTTGGTTTCCTAGTTGTTTGCCATTTGGTGTACTAAGCACTCCCTCCATTTTCGTCTTTAGAGGATGAGATTTAGAGATTCTCTAGAATGGAACCAAACACCTTTGGTAGCCAGCAAAAGAGCCTTGCGCAGAAATTCAAACATCATGAAACGCCCTTGGGGTAGAAACAGGCTCTGCTGCCACGGCTAGAATATGCACAGCTGCTGCCTGTGAACCAAAAAGGAAATAAAAGAGGTAGATGCGATCTGCAATGATGAGAAAGGCAATGCTCCCACTTAGCTCCTGCCTATGTTTTTACTTTTGGTGATGGGTCACCAAAGCATCCAGCAGCGAGGACTGAGCGAAGGCAGCCCCAGACGAGATGGGCAGCCTGGAGCCCCAGCAGTGCCAGGTCCCCGGCCCATGGGGGAGGACAGAGCCCTCCATCTGTGTCTGGGGCAACAGCCGGAGGAGGACTGAGCGAGGCAGGACAGGGGCTCCAGCACCTGGAGGCAAAGCCACTTTGCTGCCAGCTCCTAAATAAATAATCAACCAGTGCTCTGAAATTAGAGGTCACATGCAAACAGATCGAGCCTGGGCTCGGTGCTGCCAGGCAACCCTGGTCACACACACCCGGTCACAGAGCCAGGCAGTGCCTCCCTCGGGAGCTGCAGCATCTCTGCTCCAGCCTCTGAAGTGATAACAAATCCGGATATGCCTCTTCCCTGCACTTTTTCTCTTCAAGCACCTTCCTCTAGCTGCTAATGAAGATTTCTCACAACAAGCCAGTTACTTGGATTTAAAAAAAAATATGAGCTAACAAAATGTTTCTCTAATGAGTTATGAACTAAAAAATGTCAGACAATTCTTCACTGTGAGACCTTTGCCAGGAAAAAAATGTGACTAAAGAGCCACGCAAGAATATAATCAAGAGTTTTTCCTAAGAAAGAGTAGAAAAACTGATAGCAACATATATAACGTGCCCAGCTCCAAATCCTCTTCAGAGCTCCTTCCCCATAACAAATGCTCAAGGAAAAAGAAAATACGTGAATGAGGATTATCTATTGCACCATAATTAATTCAGTTTGTGCACAAACCCTACAGTGACACAAGCACTGCCCTTCAAATGATGCATTTTGAGTAAGTTTTAAACAAGAGTCAAGAAAATGTTAAAATCGGGAGTGCTGGGCTACGGACCCCAGGCAGCACCAAGCATATGGTCCCTGCCAGTGCTGTAGGGACACCATCAAGTCAATCAGCCAAAGGAGGTGTTGGTTGAAACACCAAGGCAGGCCCAGAAACACCACAGTATCACAGGGTGCCCAGTGCCCTGAAGGCACAAGGCACTGCTGCTCAAAAAGCAGGAGACAGCAAGTGGAGCAGAAAAGGATGGGATGGTACTGCTCCCAGCTAGGCTGAGGGAGAGAGGGCAACACCAAACGATGGCACCAGCCAGCACCGAGACTGCAGCTTGGGTCTCCTGTCTCTGACTGCTTTTATACATATGCACGACCACAAAGCACCTGGCACTTACCGTGCTCATCCAGTAAAATGTTGTCAGGCTTGATATCTCTGAGAAAAAAAGCAGAGAAGGAGAGACAGCCATTAGCCCAGAGAAGTGACAGGAAACACGGCTGCTGGCACCCCAGGAAAGCCCAGGCTCCGGGACACTGGCAGAGACACTGCACCCTCAGAGCCTCGGGCTCCTCAGCTCTGGTGCTCCTGTTTGGGTCAGGTGGGAGAGCGACCCCTCAAACAGCACCAGCAGCAGCGGGTACGCTGCCAAGGCTGCAGGGGCTCGGGTGAGCAGCGCCCAGGGAAGTCCACCCACAGTTAAGTTAGAGCTTCTTTTTATCATTTTCCTCCTGTTACTTTTCAGTCTGTTTCGATACTGTTGAGAAGGGTTCTCCATTTACTCAGTACAAATTAAATAGTTTTAACATCTTTATTCTAAATACAAATGGGTTACCCACAGGTTTTATTACTGAGTTAAAGAACCCCACAAAATAATACCGACGGCAATGCTGTAGGGAAACACTTTCACTGAAGGGAGAAAACATACACCTGATACTGTGATACAGCCACTGTGTCCAGCCGAGTGACTTTACAAGCCATTACCTGGCTTTAATGAGCTCATTACAGCAGTCCCCATTGAGCACCTGGCCAGCTGATGCCGCAGGGAGAAGGTCCCAGCCAGGAGGCAGGCAACAGGTGCAGTGACCCTGTGCCAGCTGGTGCTCCCCGCCAGGCCCCCGGGTTCCAAGTGAAGAAATGAGCACGTTTAGGATTTTATCTTTAAAAAATCCACCCTTAAGATACAGTTTGAGTTCTCCAAGCCACCTGGAATCAAAACCCCACAATATATCAAACTGTCATCTAATAGCTTGCAGTTCTCTGGCATCTTGTCACCCAAACTACTTCCAGTGGTTGTAAACACTGGTTACCTTCCTGGTGCCATCCCATCATACAGGTGAGTATGGGGACAGGCATCACTAGCAGAGCACAGGGCAGTGTCAGGTGAGTGGCTGATTTTCCCCCTAAGCACAGTGGAATTTTTTCCATTTTTTTAAATTATAATTTTTTAATTTCTAGTGTGGCTGTTTGTGATCTCCCTCAGTCTGGCATGCAGCCTCTGGAATTACACCAGCACAGTAAGATCATTCTCAGGATGCAAACAATGACCAGAGATAATTCTGGTTATTGTTCATTTGTATATTTCTTTTTTATAATCTGGTTATATCATTTCCTAACCTAAAAGATATTGATATTTCCCATTCTTTTACATCTAGGTGGGAAAAAATTCCAGCCTGAGTTTGTTGTCTCTGCACATCTTTGTTCAGCCAAACAAAGCCATTGCTTCCCTGTCTCTTGATGTTCCCAATTACAGCTGTTGCAGTGTAATTGACTAAGCTGAATCACTTTATCAATCAAATACTATCCCACTGGGTTACAGTGTTAATTAAACAACTTGCATTACAGTGTTAATTAAATAACTTGCAAATTTTACAGCCTGCCATACGTGTTTTGTTGTACTTGATTTACCTTAAACACATGCTGCTGTGTGAAAAGCACACTGCAACCTCACCTGCAGTTTCTCCTACTCCTGTTCACATTGGGGCAAAGATCCGTGCATGTAAAGCACAAAACAAGCAGCAGAAAGAGGAGACCCTGAGAAGGTGGGAGCTGTGCCCAGCGCCTGGCCCCGACTGCAGCAGAGCAGAACTGCTCTGGGCTCTTGTGGCTGCAGGGACAGGCAAGGGATCATTCTGCCCTCCCACCTCGGACATGGCAGTGGATGCTGTGGACAGGAACAGGCATTCCTCCTCACCAGCTCCTCAGCAGTGTGTGCCTTCCCCACTAACTAACAGCCAGGACCATTTCAATCTTGCACTTTCCATGCTTAATTCTTATACTGCACAAGAATGCTCCTCTGGAGTGATATTTCTAAATGAAGTGACCTTCTCCCTGCTATTACTGACCCTCATAGTCCCTCCCTGTTCATCCTCCCTAAGAGCAGCTACCTTGGCTAAACTCTTGGGCCCCCGAGGTTTGTGCTGCCCATGACACCAGCAGAAGAGCCATGTGTCCATCCATCCAGAGTCAAACCCTGCTCCCCAGCTAGGGGAAGACTCTGCCTCCTCTGCTGTTCTGCAGGTCTTCAAAGGTATGGGAAGAGCTCATGCAATTTTTCATTGGTCATGAGAAATTGTGGTAGCCAAAAAGAAACTCTCAGCACTTCTAGAAAGGGATTTACCTCATACAGGAAAAAGCTGTGTTTGGGCCCAGCCCTTGTATTTTGGTGCAATACAGAGAGAGAGGCAAAGCGAGACACCTTCAAGCACGAACACGGGAGTTCTGAGAGCTGACACCTACCCTCCCTGGACCAGGATGGATATTAATTAGCTACAGCTAATTAAAACCTATCAGAGACAACTTTCTGCAGGATCACCGGACAATCAAACATGCTATTTCACAGCTACCCCAGAGAGACAAATACGGTGCTCTCTGCTGTATATTAAATACTTTTTCTTGGGGAAGCCTTGTGTTTCACATAAGAGCAAACACACGTGGGAGAATATGCTCTTTATCACTAAGCTTCTATTTGTCATTTCACGTCAAAAAGGAAGAAGCCTGCCCACAGCACAGCCTGTGGCCTGGCTGACCTGTGGATGATGTGCCTGCTCTGCAAGTAGTCAAGGGCCAGCACCAGCTCACAGATGAAGAGTTTCACAGTTCCCTCCTGGAAGCGCACGTTTTGTTGGAGATGGTAGCGCAGGTCCCCTCCAAGCAGCAGGTCGACCACCATGAACATGTCCTCTTCATCCTGGAATGAGTACCTAAAACAGCACACGTATGGTTCGGGGAGAGCAGCATTGAACAATGACAGGTAATAAAGGAACATGTGGTACCTCTGGGAATACTCATCATTTCTTGGAATTTTTCACTCGGGAAATTACAATTTCATGACCTTTCCATGCTCCGTTTCCCACTATTGTCACACTTGTGATGACAATAATTTAGTCTCAGATCCATAACAGAGTCAGAGCAGATTGTGTGAACAACTCAAGATGGGCATCCCGCCTTCTCTGAGCACCACTGAGAAGTGAGCACAGGAGCAGCGCAGAGGAGCCCTGGACCAGCACAGCCCTGCCCAGATCCCCAGCACTAAAGGCATCCTGAGGCCAGGGATGGCACGGCAAGAACAGAAGCAGGGACCCTTGGGTTGTTTGCTCTGTGCAGATCTCTACATACACACACAGTGGTCAGTTCTCAGCTGCTGACTGAGCTTTGCCTGGAACTCTGTGTTCAAGTAGGAAAGACAAGTTTGGAGATATGATATGGGGGGTGTAGCTGCACTTTTACCATCCATACCCCAGTAAGAACAACTCCAAATGGCAACAGCAGCAAAACACCAAGAGTTCACTGAACTGCACTCAGCTTACAGAAGATTTCAAAAAGGAAGAATTATTCAAAGATTTTTGATCTTCAGTGTCTTTTAGCCTCATTTTTTTTGTGTGTTTAGCATTGATGATTTCTACCTTATTCTAAAAATAAATCCAATTTCCAATAAATGTAATTACCCACCACCCTAGAGGAATGCTGAAACTACAGGATATTGGCCACTTTATCGTGTGATGTATGAGCTCACACCACTTGGAATGTTACTGGTGTCCTAATCAAATTAAGAAGAAAGCAATGTCAGGGGACAGCCAGCAACGAGCCCTGCCTGGCCATCAATCCCACGCTGCCGGAAGTTGCTGGTGGTTGCAAAGAGCAGCTTTAAATACAGGTGGGGTTATGGTGATGGCCAATACCTGCCTGGGGGGACACCGCAAAGGAACAATTAATAAACTCTCTTGTGCTGTCTGGGGGGAAAAGGGAGATAACTGCTTGTTTAACTAAACAGCAGGATTCCCCTGAAACAAGAGCCCCAGTCAGGGGAACACACCAGCTGCTCCCAAGACAGGCTTGAAGCAGATGAAGGGGGTCTGGTCTCAAAGCTGTCTGTAACTGACGGTGCTGACTCAATCAGTGAGTCAAGGAGCCACCTCTTACCATAAATTAACCAAGAAAGGGTGTTCCAGGCCCTGCATAATCTGCAGCTCCTTGAAAACATTTCTCACTTCATTACGCTCCACACACTTCTGTTTGTTCATGTATTTCATGGCGTACATCTTCTTGGTGTCAGTCTTTTGCACCACGCAGACCTAAGAGAGCAAATCAGGGGATAAATCAGAGATGATTTGTCAGCAATTTGGGCAGGTAAAACCCAGTGACACAAGTGTTTTCCAGCAGCTTTGGCAGTGCCCACACTGCCAGGGCACAACTCCATCCACCAATGCTGCAACACTGGACACTGCCTGGGAATCCCTTGGGAATTTCACTCAAAGAGAAATTTTTGGGGGAAGATGAGAGGAAAGAATTTATCATCACAACATGGGAGACAGGGAATCACAGAGAAGTCAACATTATATTTAATGTCACTCTCTAACCATCACGTCCATTCCTCCCACAGTAGTTACTGTTGGGAAGAGCCCCTTCCACCACAGAACTACAGGTCAAACACTGGGACCAGCACCTGATCCTCGCTTTCCTGAGAAATGTCACCCAGTTCACAGTTAATCTTGGGCTTTGTTTAAGGGGTACTGGGCTTTTAATTTTAACCTTTCTTATATGTCACCAAATCTAGAAAGAAACATGACTTCAAGGAAAGCCTCGGAGCCTTTGAGAGCGCAGCACTAAACAGGCTTTGTTTACACACTAGTTCAGGAGTCTGGGATCAACCTGATGCTTAATAACCAACACTGTGCCACAGAGAAACATTTAGCACATTAAACAACGTGTTAAAAAACCTGCCAGGATTTCATGTTGATTGTAGCTCTTCATCAAAAACCTATCATGATGTTCAGTGTTGATTTGCTGAGAAATACTAGAAAACGCTTATTCAGAAATCTAATGAAACTCAGATCATTTGATAGATCAGCTTCTCATTTTAATCTCATGTAATACGATTTGTGGCTACAGAATGGATAAGGAATTGGGCTCTGATTCCTTCCTGATTACCAGGAATTGAAGCTCAGGTCAAGGCTCACTGATAGTGCATGGGCTTTGGTTCTGTACTCTCATGTGAGCCTCCAACTCATCCATTTCCACCCAGATACATCTCCAGCTGTCCACACGGTGATTAGTTCCCAAAACACTCACTTTTCCAAAGCTGCCCTTCCCAATAGCTTGCAAAATCTCAAAATGGTCGAAGGTAACTGCAAGAAAGAGCAAACATTTCAATATTATATGACTGAGCAAACATTTGACGATGCTGTTATTTCTACTTTTTCTCTCTATGAGCTGAGAAGAACGAGGGATACCCCAGAAATGTTCTGTTCCTTTTGAAGATTTGGGTATTGTTTAAATTTGGTGTTCAACAGGGCTTTTTTCTCTACAGTTCAGCTGGAAATGCAAGTTCCTTAGGTCAGCCTCTGTCAATGGCAGATCAGGCAGGAAACCACCAAGCGAATGTTCTCACCCTGCCCTCCTGGACTCTCCGGTAGGGATAGCAGCCTCACCCTGCTCCTGCTGAGACCAAATGCAAAGCTGAGTCCATAAAACCCTTCTATCACGTGAAGATATTGCCATTACCTTTGCAGGTATGATGGCACAGCGTAACCATAGCAAAGTTGACAGTGACTAGCTGCAGCACTTGGAAGGAAGGAAGGCAAGCTTTTAGGCACAGATGCCCCTTCTCAAACCTGGAACAGCTGTAAATACCAAAGTATATAGAAGCTGATGATGACTGAGTTTAGATGGATCTGTTTACCCATGAGACAACCTGGGAGAAGGGTGGTGGATACCTGCAGAATAAAAAGGGAGAGTGAAGATGCTTATCACCTGCAAGGAAAGATGAGAGTGGTGCCCGCTTCGGGGAGGGGTCAGCTGTAGTAGCCCTGTGCCACAACCCACAGCCACAGCTGTGGGGAGAGGGGGATCTCTGGTCCCTGGCACTGGGACCCCGCATGGAGCTCCGCAGAGCAGGGCAGACCACAGCATTAACAGCTGGGCAATAATATCTGGAACAGCTGCAAATCCAGAGGAGTTAGGCCAGCAGCCACATTTTGTATGTTCACACCCTTTATCCCTACTTTGCTTTACAGGAATGCTTTCATGAGCATGCTCACACCCTCTGCCTTCTTGTTGTTTAATACTGAGCTGAGTGTAAGAAAGCTAAGTTGCATACTTTAATAAAGACTCTCAAACTGGGTACAGCACATTTAAATTTCTCTCTGGTTTAGCTTTCCTACTAGCCCCAGCTTTCACAGGGAGCTAATCCAGAGTCTTGCTCCCAAAGAACATTGCAAGTTGTGGTGTCCAAATCAGGAACCAAACGTGTGCTGTCCGTTCTGAATCCACACCTACAGACAAGCCTCATTTCCCTGCCTGATGGCACATAAAGAAAAAGCCAAAGCTTTTGCCCTTCAGGGACAAAACTCACGTGCTCTGTCGGCTCAGACAAACTGTGTTTAAGAGATGCAAAGAAAGATAATCCAATTGCCGTGAAGAAGCTGCTGGTGTATAATCATGAAACACTGTTTTGTAAGCAGGGGTCATATTTCTAAACCAAGGTTCAAGGAAAAATACAGACCCTAACCAACCACAAAAAACATCCTTAGCAAAAACCAGTCAATGCTGCTGAAGTTCCCAGGCTCATCGGCCAAGAGAAGTCAATGCTTTGAGGGCTCAGGTTCCCCCATTCCTGTTGCTCACCCCAGCACAGCCAGCACGGCACCACGTGGTCTGTTACAACTCATCTTCCTTTTCTCACTGTTATTTCCCCAATTTTCATTATATTCCCTCCCTCCCTCTCTCCTCCTGTGCTCTGCAGCTTCAGGAAAACACTGCCACACGACTGGGAAAACCATGCCAGCCCCTCCATAGCGGGGAGCGGGATGTGACACAGGCCCAGGCAGAGGAACAACGACACAGCTGATGCTCTGCTTGGTCCAAGGGCAACTTAAACCCAGAACAGCTGCTGCTGGGCTGGAGAGGACACCAGCAAAGGCCCACAGAATGATGCTGTGTCCTTCTCAGCCTGCCACTGTCCTCGCCTACTGCCTATTTCTGCTTTATCTTGCAGCAAACTCGGCCAGCTGGGGGAACATCTGGTGGCCATCCCCCAGGACACTTCCCACACCATTCTGCCCAGGAGCAGAACAAAAAAAAATCTGGCTTCTTGACTACCCCGGGAATCAGATCACCTTGTAGCCTTGAACCTTCTGTCTGGCTATTACATTTTCTTTTCATTTCACTTGCTTATTATCCACAACTGTCTGCTCACAGGAAATGCTGAGAGAAAAATAATCCTGTCACCCCACTTCAGCTGAAGGTAAACAGAGCCCTTCAAGAAGCTGAAACAGAAATCATGGTGCCACAGAAAAGAGTGAAATTATAGCAACAGCAATTTGGAAAAATATGCAAGGATTGTTAGGACTGGCACTGGAGCACATACACCACTCGTGCTGCTCCCCTGACCCTCACGGGTCCCGAAGGAGAAGGCTCCCTGTGGCACAGCTGCAGAGATGGGATCGGTGCCCACCACCTGCAGCCTGGGGGAGAGACCTGCCCGTGCCATGGAGCAGTGTGTTGTTTCCTACTGTACCCAGAAGCTCATAATTAATTACAAATTTAATTGAAATCAGAATGAGGACAAGATTGTGACATCTAAGGTGATATAGCCTCTGGTCACCGATTTGCAAGATAATGGAAAATTCCCAAGCGGACATCTCTGTTTCACCTGGGTTTCTCTCCCCTCAGTATATTAAAACATGACTAATTAGAGAAAAAATGCGCTACCAGTTTTTAAATTTGTGCAGGGCCATGGAAACAGAACTGCACTAATCTGCACACTGTGTCACCATGCAAGGGTGGTCCTGAGCCCACCGAAACCTAACAAACTGACAGTGAACCACCCGACATGGTCAGGACAGGGCCTTTCCTGGCATTGTGTTTCTCAGTCACAGAAGCCGGTGCTGTATGAACACTGAACACAGGGAGAGACCCAGCAGAGACCAGCCACTCCCAGGAAAATCCCACGGCCAGGGCACATCACCCCGAGGAAGGTGGTCAGGAAGAGAACTGCTCATTATCCCGAGCAAGCATAAGTGGTTGTTTATGAGAGATGCCAATACAGAGCATTTAGATGCACCAGGAATAAAATCTTCAGGAAAACCTCACAGTACAGATTTCTTTTGCACTAAAGAAATGGAAAAAACATGAAAAACAAATAAAAACTGCAAGCAGTTACATTAGTAATTTGGAAACTGAAGCTGTTCAGCTCAGCAGCTGCAGACTGGCGGTGGCACTGCACGGCACATTGGGACAGGGGTTGATTCGGCATCCAGCTCCTCATATATTTTACGTTTATTACTACGTGTTTGTATTTATGCATATTGTTGCTGTACCTAGGTGAAAGCTTATATGGCAGTCAGCAAGCTGACTCATCCAACAGCAAATATATTTATGGAGCAATCTTTTAATGACTGTCTCTGTCATCTTGGCAGCACAGGGACACTGGCCTCCAATACTGCTCCCAGCAGTACTTTTCCAACTCTCCTTTTCCAGCCAACCCAGCCTGCAGGCTTGGCCTCCCAGTGCCTGCAGGCAGCCCTGCCCAGCTGGGCAGCCACCAGGAACACCCCCGGGAACATCCACCGCTCCAGTCACCTTCCCACCATACTTCCTACCAGTCCCCCCTGCACTGGGACCTCCAGGACAGACCTCTCTGGCCTCCAGAGCAGCAGCATTTTGTCCCTGCCTTCGAGGCACCTGGCAGTGTCCCAGGGACACCTCAACACCGAACCTCTGCTGACAATCCTGCTTTCAGAGGCAGCTGCTGGGAGGGGAGGCAAAAGGACTCCAACACCAGACCACAGCTCTGTAGGGACCACGGGCACACTGCTGCTGCTACTGCTGACCTCCCCACTCCTCTGCTGACCTGGGACACCCAGGCATTTGCAGCCTCAGCATGGGCGCTGGCTGGGACCCTCACAGTCAGTCTGCACCGGAGAACTCTGCAGTCCCAGACAACACCCAGGAAAAGCTCTTACCATCCTCATTCCCATCAAAGGGTGGTGACTTGCTGGAGGTGTTTGCCCCCATGGTGTGCTCAGCCCAGGCCCAGTACCTCTGGTACAGTGCTGCTGCGGGTCAATCCTGCCAGACCTTGGCAATGTCCTGCTGATGCATCCTGGAGAAGGCAGGAAGCAAAAGTTCATCATCACTCAGGATGAAGGAATATTTACAGCTTGCGAATGTCTCACTGGAGGTTCACTGCTCTGAGGACAAGACTGACTGTCAGGGAAAAGCACATTGTAATGGAGCTCACTAGAGAAACCAGGAACACCATAACCTTGTAACTCAGACCAGGACTGCTGCCCACTGCAGGGAGGGTAGGAACAGACCAGCAAACCCAAAGATCCAAGGATCTGGCTCATGTTTGCTGCATCATCCAGCACATATTTTGTAGCGTCAGGGGTGACTAATTGTAGTGAGGCCAATATCCAAAATAAATGGAAATACTGGCTTGGCTAGATAAAACCAAAAGGCACTTTTGAGTACTGAGGTCATGTGGAAGGGTAAAAGCTACAGAAGAAGAAATTCAAAGTGTCAACTTTTTGATTTAAACAGTTACACAAATCTTTCATTTGGGACAAAATCATACCATTCTGGTATTTTTAATTAAAAGATTCCATGTAAAATCAAGGTATAGTTTCCCCTCAGGTTCTTCAGAATATTTTTTTTTTCATATAAACTGTGAACAAAACAGCAAACCTGATTTCTGGCTTGGTGCTGGCTGCAGTGACTGGCACAGGAATTTTCACATCTCCCTGGACATGTATGAGAATACTGAAGCGTAGAACTCCATAGAGTTTAGTGACACTTGAGAGAGCCTGAACACTCTGTTGGGTACAGCAGCCATTATATTTTTTACGCATTCACATGCAATGCACCTTTATGTGCTTGTTTTTGATATTGACATCCCTGTGACATACAAGTTTATTCCTTGTTGGAAGTACAAAGCCCAAAAAGAACAAAACGAGGGAGTAACTGTGCAGCAAGATCTGGACTGGGTCCAGCCCAGAGCATTCTCCAGGGCATCCGTACATTCACTGAATATTTTCTCAGATCTACACTCTGGAAACGCCTACTAACCAACTTCACTTTTTTACTTTAAATTAACAAAATTATGTTACTGAAGCAGAAAAGGGAGGAATCATAAGAAAGATGTTGGAGAAAAGAGAATTACTGGGAACTGGGTCTGTCATGGGACACTATGAGTTACCCCACCAGCACACCCAGCTCCTTCTCTCCAGCTAACCAAAATAAAAACCCTAATTTCCCATCTCAGAACTGAAACAAGATCCAGCCATAAAACAAATGAAGCAGCAAATGTTTATGATTCCCATCAGTGCTTCTGAAAGGAACAGATCGAGCCTTCAATCTCAAACAAAGCCACAGCAGTACCTCTTTTTGAGCCCCAAAACTTACTCTTCAGAGGAAAAACAGACCTTCAGATGCAACAGCCGTAAATCAGGCTCCCATATCACAGGTTCCCAAAGAAACTTCCTTGCACAGCAGTTTGGAGCCAAGTTAGTTTTTGAAAATACGTCAATACATACAAGCTCTGAGGAAGGAGTGCAGATATTTCTTGAAGTTGAGCTAGCCTGAGTAACAATTACAAGGATTTGCACCTTTAGAAAGTGTAGCCGGGGTATGGAAATGATAAATCTTTCACTGTTTCACGCTGCAAAGTCACAAAATTGTTGAAAACATTACTGTTCCTCGCGCCAAGTCTCCTAGTGCTTCCACGCTAACATCATGCTCCGTCGGACCCTCGTTCCCGTGGCAGCAGCTCCACTCCGCAGCGCTCCGGGGGCTCAGCAGTCACAGCGGGAATTTTACACGCGTGAAGGAAGCTGCCGGGCAGCCCCGGCTCCCAGCCCCGGAGCCCGCAGCACACCCGCACACAGCCGGGCACGCCTTGGTCCCGAGAGCTGAATGTAAACCCAAACAAAACCGAGGAATGCAGGCACCTGCGCGGTTTGCGCTCGCACGGCGGGCAGGATGCGCTCCGAGGGGGACGGGAGCGCGGCGGGACTGAGGCTGCAGGCTCACCCGCAGGATGGGCAGCAGCCGCACCGCCGGAGTCACCCCTGACGGGGACTGCCGAAACCCTGCAAGGGGACGGCTACTCCCAGCGGTTCACAGACAATTTCTCTCACCACCCCTGCACCACCCCAGCACTGCTCCGCCGAGGAGCTGGGACCGGGCGGTGACACAGCCCGGAGGGACATCACCCCGAGCTTCGGTCCCAGAGGAGCTAACGATGGCCCTGAACTATCCCGCAGCCACAACGACGTTCGGGAAGGACGAGAGCAGGCGCCCTGAGTTTCACCGTCAGTGCACTGGGAGCCTCCTACGGAGCTGTGGGTGTCTCCTGCGGCTCTCCTCGCCGCAGCCAGGTCCCCGCAGCGCGACCCCCAGCCCAAGCACGCTGCGGACAGCGGCGGCGAGCNTGCCCCTGTCCCCGCTCTGCGGCGAGCAACCACGGTCCCCCTGACGACCCCACCGCCCGAGCCCCTCCGCCGCCCCTCGCCGCGGGGTTATCCTTTCTCTTCTTCTGCCGTGACCTCTATTTGTGGAAGGGGGATGCGGGCTCTGCCTTCGGTGCCCGGGTGCATAAACTCCCCCCACACCACACCCCCGCCTCGGGGGCAGCTCACAGAGCGGGGTCCCGTCGGGGTCCAGCCTCGGTCACTCTGATCTCGGTAAGGCCGAGTGCCGGGATCACGCTGCCTCCCCTGACCGTTCGCATTCCCCCTGAAAGGATGCCGTCCGAAGAGAGACCCCACATTTCCCACCCCATTGTCCATACTCTTAGGACACTGGCTTTTCTCCTCTCGTTCCTGAGTGCCAGGAGCAGGCTCAGACTCCCAGGGCTCTAAGGAAGAGCAGTCCCTGCCCCAGGGCAGACAGAAGTCAGAGCAATTACCCAATTTTAGCCATATTCATGTATTACTTAGAGATAAACCAATAAGCTGAAACACAGCTGGGGCTCCCCTAAACTATCTAAGCCAATTCAGATTGTCTGAAATACAGACCCACGGACTGCAGAGGGAGAAAGAGGCTGGATTCCTGCAGAGCTGGGCTGGGCCAGGGGCCATCTGTCCTCAACACCCATCTCTGAGGTGAGGACACGTACAGGAGCTCTGGGGACAGGTGAGTTCAGGACACCGGCTCCCGTCCTGCGGGACGACCTGCACAGCCCTGCAGCAAGGATGGGGATCCAGCAGTTACCACACAGAAATCAAGGAACAAAGTGGTTTAAGGTAAACTGTCTGTGGTGGATAGGATAAGGTGTTCGTGCTGCAGGGAATGGTTAGTGATTTATCTACAGCTTCTGCACCAGGGGATGCCCAAGATCTACTTCCCGGCCCTGGATCAAACTTTACCTTTCAGAGGATCCACCTGTGGTCTTCTGCATGTCCAAAGCAGCTTTTCCTGAATAGACTAAAATTTGCTGGATTGAGAATTCTTTCTATTTGACTTTTCACATGAGTGATTTAAATGAAGTTTGAAAATTTTTACCTTAAGTAATTACAATTCTTTTCTAAACATCATTCTTCAGATTTTATTTCCAACAAAAGCTAGAATCCAGGACAAATACAGTAAAATTAGTGGAATCAGTAGTGGAAATATTACAAAAGTAGTAGCCCAGAGTTGTTCTCTGCAGAGTGGGTCATCTGGAGAGTTTCAGGACCTCTGTATCTTGGCAGAAACAAAATATTAAAGCCTAATTACTGAGTAGGCCAAAGAAACAGCAAATGACAGGACAGAAGGCAGCTCTTCTGCAACAGCTCCTGTGAAACAACTGACTCTGTTCCCCACCGGGCAATGGGAGAACACTGTTCTGGTTGGTGCAGCAGAGGGATTGATTTTCCATGGGAAACAGAGAGCCTTGTGTCCCAGAGCTGGGGCTTTGGTCTGCAATAAAAAGAGGGCACACATAGGAAAAAAAAATCAGTAAAACATTTCTCCCAGTTTTCTCAAGAAATGGAGCTTTTCTACTGTGTCAGCTCAGAAACAGGAGGCATGTCCCAAGTAGGGGAATTTTTTCACTCATACTAGAAAAAGAAACTCAGGGAAGTGAACTGGGCTCTCTAAGTCACCCGTCATGCGCAACAGCCACCTCCAGCTGTCCTGCCTCGAGAAATGGGAGCACCGTGGTGGATCTCTGGTGCCTTCTAATGGAGAGGAGGCACGGCTGATCCCTCTTCTCCAAGAGGCTCCTGCTGCCAACCCTCGCACTCTGCCAGCACATGATCCCCACCTCTCCCCGGGCCTGGGCACGCCAGGCAAACCCCTGGGGTCTGCAAAGGTCGGGGGGGGCAAAGCCCTTAATGGCTGCCACTGAATTAAAAAATAATTTTTAAAAGTTTTATTCACTTTTACAATTTTAACTATTCAGCTAACTATACTTTTGGTTCAACTATCAAACTAATTTTTAGCAGTGGCTTACAAAAACAGAGAAGTTTTGCTATACTTATTCTATGTATTTTCTGGAACCCTAAGTCTTTAAAGAGGTGAAATTATACTGAGCAGCTGTAACTCAGCTCTTATCTTCCATGAACGCTAACATTATGGTATGCTTACAATGTTGTAGATTTCAATACCCATTGCTGGCATCTCCTATGATTAAAGTGGGCTCCCCTTCACACACTGCCCACAGCTCCTACTGAATGAGAATGGTCTTGTGTGCTTCGCAGGTGGCTGCCAGTCCCAAAGTGTAGGTGTTGATATACATATTTAATCGCGGTTAAAACTCACTGCAGCCTGTGCAGAGGCGTGGACCGCCCAGTGCTCCCCTTCTGTAGCACGGGCTCTCCCATGATCAGGGATCAAGTGTTTTCTGGATCAAATCTGTCCCTGGTGCCTCATCCCACCCACAGTTTCCCCGGCCCTCGACGCAGCCCAGGCGATGGCACCTGCACCCGCTCTGACGCATGCTGTGAGGTGGCTGCTGCTGAGAACACCCTGGGCATCCTTTTCATAATGCAAACCACAGTGCCCCAGAGCCCGCACGCCCCCAGTCCCAGCACGATTTCTGTAGAGTCTGAGCTCCAGTTCTGAGAACACACTGAGGAATGTCTTCTCCTGGCTGCAGAATGTGAAGCACTAGGATTCCTCAGCTAGGGGTCACTAGAATTTAAGGCAGAACAGGACTTCAGAATCTAAAGTGACTCCAGAGGGAAGACATGCTCTACAGAGAGACTACTGGATAAAAGCTTTTGTATATTAATGGTAGCATTAGCTGCAGCTTCATATTCCTTCTCCAATGCTGCTCCTGGTAAGTGAATCCACTGGCAATGCAGAGTCCTTGTCCTGGTCTCTATAACATACGTTAAGAGGAGACTCTCCACATTCCCTCCTGTACCGAGGGGTTTCCCTTAACTGCAGCCTTCCTTTCACACTGAGTTATGCTTCACACATTCCCTTCCTCCAGCTCTACTTACACCTCGAATAAGGGGAGTGTCTTTTCTGACATGGACAGCTACAAAAGGAAATCCACCTCACTTCACTTACTTGTTTTCCTTCTTTTGCCACAATGAAAACCACCTAATATTCATTGTGTTGATTTTTTAAAACCCTTTCCACAATATTTACGTTGCACAAAACAACTAGGAGGAAAATCATAATATGGAAACGAAGTTAAGTAAAGTTTTAAGTGAGTTTCTACTGAAACAAATGCTTTATGCGTAGCTTTGTGCACACAAATCAACAGTGAGTGTGTGACAGCTCTCCTCCAGCAAGCTGGGTTGTTAACAGCGACTAACAACTTCTCTGTGTGTCTGTTTCCACCGCAGTGAAATGAAGCTCATTAGTTAACACCGATTCATGGTCACACAAGGTGTCAATAGGTGGCTGGGATGTAAAAGTGTTCCTCCTTTTCACTAGTAGGTATCGTAATCTCTCCCACTGGGACAGGATCCCTGTGTACATTCATCCACTCCCATCAGCATTCCAGGCCTGTTGTGTGCACCTCAAGCAGATGCTCTCCCCCAGCATTTGGACTTGTTCTGTCTCAGGGCTGGATGCAGTACAGATAAAACCAATCAATATCCATGTGCAGCCTTTCCCCAGACATATTTGATTTTTAAGAGTTCTTCAAATTCTTAGAATGAAAAGGCTTTTAGTTTACATGCAAGAGTGAGACCAAGCTTGCAGGCAAGATTTTCCTATACATCAATATCATAGACATGTACTTCGTTAGTGAACTTCCATCCTTAAAACAAGAACTGGTGTGCTAAGAGAAAGAACTCTAAAAATTACAGGTGAGGTCTACACAGTCCAGAGAGAAATTTCACAAATTAGGCTAGCAATAGACCTTAAAAACCACAACAACTTTCTTTAAATCACCCATCTCCAACATATGAAAGGGGGGCTAGGTTACTACAGGCTTTTTCCCAGCCTGGTGTCTGTAACAGTGCAGTATTCCTGCTCTGGAGGTCTGGGGGTACCAAGGGCTAAGAAACCCTGTCTGCTACTGTCAGCACTTCCAGTGCAAAGCAGGAATAAACCATCCCTGGTGTCAGTGTGAGAACCACAGTGGTGAGGACAGGAACAAATCCTGTCAGAGACTGTTGGGCAAAAAAATATATTGAACAGCAGTGTTTATGACAGTGAAGATCTGAGACAGAACCCTGTGAACTGCCCAGATGTTAGACTTACTGTCACTCTAATCAAAGCTTCTGCCCAAGCTGCAGGAAGCACCACAGAGCCTCTGGAAAATGGCCATCTCCCCATTGCCTCGATGCAGCATTTAATCCTCACCCTCCCCCTTTCATACCCTTAAAGCTCCATCTTTCCCCTTGTATTTGGCTTGAATAATCCAATAAAGCTTTCTCTTGACTTTGTACCTATTATGTATTCCAGATGATTAACGCTACTTTTGATATATACCTGTATTAATATACAAATAAATAAATAAAATCAGGCAGAAATCTCACAAAGACATCCAGTTAGGCTACAGCACAGTCCGTATAGCTTGGTCATATCCCCTATTGGACATTATCTCCCAACCCCATGTTTTCCTTTGCTTTTGTAGAGAAGTAACAAGTCTGAGTCTCCATGGCATGATCCCAGACTGAGCCCAGTCACACCTGCCCACTGTGAAATACCCACATTTTCTGTTACACATTTCACCTGTGTGTCAAACAGGTGAGATAACATTCACTGTTCCTCATGGCTCCATTTTCCTGCTTTCTTCATGCTTGGAAATTCTTTGAGATAAAATGTGTGCTAGAATGAAAGGAAGCAACTTGTCCTTTGAGGCAGTGGATTTTTTGTGGAACAGTGAAAACTGTGTTACAGTAAGGGAAATTCTGCTGAGCTGTCAAGAAAACAAGGAGTAGAGGTAGATGAAATCCTAATTTCTCTCAGAGTCTTACCACAGAGTATTGCTGCAGCAGCAAACCCAGTTGAAAGCACTACAGCTTAATAATATGCCTTGCAATAGAAATGTCTGTAGTAATCTTTTAAAGCAGCTGTAAGGCATTTGTGATTGCAGGCTGATTTTGAGGGAAGAGTTATAACGTATTGTAAAGGAGCTCCATGCTGCTTGGGTTCATTGCCAAGCAGTTCACAACTACACCGACCACAAATGGGAAAAAAAATTTCTTGTGGTAGTAGGAGTAGTTCTTTTTCCCTGTTTGACTCCCTCTTTAACCGTCTTGGAAATGACTGGGAGCATTAGTATTCTGATGGGGAGAGGCTGTGACAAAGACCATGACTACAGGGCCTCCTGACTGCTGTGCTGCTGCCAGTGATGTGGAGGGGCCTGACTCGGATGGCTCCGCTCCCCAGGAGCCCTGCCATGGCACGGGGAGAACAGACGGGTGATTCATAAGGCAGGCACGATGCTCGCGGCTGTGCAGTGCTAGCTGTGCGCCTCGCATGGAAGTATGACACCAGGTGAGCAGATATTTATCTTCACACAGAGATTGCACATTGCATGCGCATATGTGTGCATGTATGTTCATTTAAAAAGGGACAAGCTATGCACCAAAGTGATCGTATCTTCTTTCCGAATGTGTTTTCCTGGCAGGATTTGGAAGCCTCATGCAGGATGTGCTGTGGTGCTTCAGTCAAGTAAAAGGAACTACAGATACTGGGGTGACAGAGGGTAAGTTTATTTTTCCTTTTGTTGCTGTGACCAAAAATAACTTGTCACATACACCTTGCCTAGCTGGTGTGCAGGGAGGTCTTTGCATGCTGTTGGGAGCTGCTGGTACAGAGCTAAGCTACGCTCCTTGGTTTCTGCCCTCGTTATGTACTTGTGCATCTGGAAGAGATGGGCCTCTTAAATTAGCTATTGATCCAAGAATTCATTTGGAGGCATTATAGCTTAATTATATCAATAGCCTTTGAAATAGATTTTCTTTTGGTTTTCAGCTGCTATTTACAGAGTTTTTCAGGGAATTATGAGACAGCTTCTCCCACTGTAACCTTTACCGAAATCAATTCTGGAACTGAGATGGGCTATTAGACACATTTCTTCTGTTTTGTTGTGGTCCATGAAGTGTGATGACTTCTTTAAAAGCACAGTCATGTGAGACTGAGAGGACTGAGTCGGCCCAGGCCTCTGAGAGCAGAGCTCTGACCTGCCCTGGTGGGAATGTGGTTCTGCCTGGAGCACTGTCACCTGTCCTGCTTCAGCGGCAGCTCTGTTACACTGCTTTTGCAGAAGAGGGTTTCAGTCTGTAATCTCTAGACACTACAGTGGGGCACAACTCTCAGAAGAATATTTAACACTTTATTAAATCTCTAGAGAAAAGCATCAGCATAGTGATTAAAGCAAAAATATTTTTTTAACTGAGGTGGGGTTTTTTTGTTTTGTTTTGTTTTCAAAATTATTTACAAGTGTTTTGAGCTTTTACCATAGAATCTGCAGATCAGTGTAACTGGTCAGGAGTACTTGTTTGCTGCTTTAGGATTAATGAAATGTTAGGTTGCCTCTCTTGCTCTCTTATCCTTTTCTTAATGTAATCATTTATCAGCTGAGAGCTATAGGCTTTTTTTTTTAATCATTTGAGACTTAGTGGATGAATCCAGATGCATGATGGCAGGAAAGTACTATGATTTTTTTCTTGGAGTAATCTGGGCTCACAGAACAGTAAAGACTGATGAATAATACCTAAAAGCTGTATTCAGTAAAACTAGTAATGAAAAGGTGATGCCATTGGTGCATTCAACCTAAACAGGCACAAACAGCATGACCACGACTGAGGCGGGAGCTCACACGAGTGTTACATGTGGGATGGGCTTTGGTTCTGGTGCTGGTTTGTGCTGGTATGTGAATGCTCATGCGTATAGGTACTAATGTGTGTACATACACATGAATTAAGTCACAGATGTGGTGTTACAGATGCCTCACCTTCATCAGAAGCTCATCCGTAACTTGTTACTATTATGCTAGTCTTTGCAGCAGTTTTGACCTTCGGAACTCTTGGTAACATCCAAGTATCCTGAACTTGCACAATGTGATTTCTTTAGTGATTAGGAAGCACACAGCTGTGTATGGTCAGGTGAAAAGAGAGGTTACTATTATTACAATGCTCTGCATCTTTGAATGTGGTAGAGCCTACCTCCTTCAGCAGAATGGACTGTCATTCTGGCTTTCAAATGGTACTTGAAATGTTGCCAACAATAATTCTGCATTAATTTTGTGATAATTGTGTGATCTTATCCACACAGAAGCTGCACAAACAGATCTACATAAACCACCTCATTTTGTTCTTCCCTTGTTCGTTGCTTTCTTTAACTTGGAGAACGGTGTCACAGGCCGTGGTACTTGTCCCGATGAAACCAGGGGTGTAATGGATCCTTTAACTAAAGCAACTGCGGGAATGAATGAGCTTCCTTGTGCATGGATGGGAGGCCTGGGACAGCTTTCAGCTGCTCAGACACTGATTTCAGTGTTAAATGTGAAGTACATGATGTTGCCGACTGCCATTGTCATATCATAGTGCTTTGAACTACATTTCAGTACTGCCAAAAGGAAACAAGTTTTAAACATCTTGCCTTATTCTGATATATTGATTATTAGCGGTCTACTGTAGAAAACAGATTAGCTCAAACGTAGGAGGTGAAATCTCCCGGAGGCCGGTGCGGCGCGGGTTTGGCTCGCTGGGCTCCGGGCGCGCGGCAGTGTCGGGACACGCGTCCGTCCCCCGGCCCCGGCGGCCCCGGGACGCGCTCCGCTCCGCTGCGCTGCGCNCCGCTCTCCCCGCCGGTAGCGGTCGGTGTCTTAGCTCGGTCCGGCGCGGAAGATGAAATGCTTCTCGCGGTACCTCCCGTACCTCTTCCGGCCGCACGGCGCACTGCGCTCCGCCAGCTGCCACGCGGAAGGTACGCGGGGGGCGCGGAGGGCGCGGGGCCGCGGGCGGGGCCCGGACACGGCCGGTGCCTCCCTTGCAGCGGCGGGGCCGCCGGTAAACGCCGAGCCGCGGGAGCTGCCGTGATGGTGCTGCACGGCTCCAGGTGTGTGTAGTTTGTAGATGTGGCCTTCAATGCGTCCGGATATTCCCGAGGAAACGGAACAATCCTGCCATGCTCTGTCCGCCTCCGGTCACCCGACCCCTCTCCCGCCGTCAGCAGAGCATGTTTCCCGGTCTTGGCGAAACAGCTCTGCAGCAATTTGGGAAAAAGGAAGTGTTCTTAGCAGTGTTTCAACTTTGCATTTCCAGGGTAGGAATGCAAAGTAGCGAGACTGTGCTTGCCGAGACTTCCGTGGGACTCTCGCAGCGGAGAGCCCATTCCTGCGGATTCATCCCCGTGTGACGCGGTGTGGGAGCTGCCGGACCGGTCTGCGAGTCATCCGCAGGCACCAAACGGCTCCGCGGGATGTACGTTCTCGGCACTGCTGCTCGGGTTTCCTCATTTGCCCTAAACAAAATCAGTTAAGGAGGGAAACCACCACCCTGTCGCCCAGTTTCCTGCAGACCCATCAGTCTGTGTACATGTCTGAATTGCCAGCTTGATCCAAGAGGAAAATCCAGGCCAACGCCGGAGGGGTGTTTGGTTGCTGAGGGTGTGGAGTGGAAGGGGCAAGCAAGCAGCACTTGGCAGCAGACGATGACACTCCAGGCTAAGTTATTACAGCTCCTCAGGTTGCTGTAGTTCAATCCAAGCAGACAGTATAGACTTTTTTGTTTTAAAGTTCCTCTGAAGTTCTAAGCAGATAACATTATCCAAATAGATAACTGACTCGGAAGTTCTTTCTTTGAGAATCTTCCTGAAGATTTCTTTTGTTTTCATGTTGGCTTTGTCCAAAGGCAAACTCCCTTAGGATATCCTGAACAAGTCACTTCTGGATTATTGTACGGGAACAAGTAACTCAGTGGAGAAGCACATCTGTGTGCCGTTCTAAGGGAGGTCATATGACAGGACTGAGAAAAAAAAAAGTTAGAGAAAAAATGTCACGCTGGTGTGCTATGCATTCTTCTCCATAGCAAACAATATAGAAAGAATGAAACTTGAACAGCACTCTTTCTTAGACCATGATTAGATGCATATAATAAACTTGGGGTAAAACTGAGGTCTGGAGAGTTTAAAGGACCCCGTTCCACCCTAACTCATTTGCAAAACCAAGAAGAGAACCCAGGGAAGAGCTGCCTCCTGCCTGAAAAGGCAGTTTAATAAATAGCTTTAAAAACCCCAGTGGGGTAAATATTACGTATTTGGCAATGAATGTTTCTTTCAAGGCCTCTGAAGAACGGCTGGCACCGCGCCGGGGCTCTGCCCGGGCTGCAGCTGCCGGGACACAGGGCAGCGACTGTCTGCAGCGAGGGCGAGCGCTGGCCCGCGGTGCAGCCTCGCTCCGCCCGGCCGCTGGGGACACAACGTCCTTGTCCTCGACCTCCAGCATCCCCCGAGAGAGGGCACAGCCTCCGGAGTTGTCCCGAGGAGCGCCAGGACGAGTGGTGCCTGTTGGCTTGTGTCGTGCCCACTGCCGCCACCCAGCCGTGAGCCCGTGGCGAGCTCGTCTGGCAGAGGGAGCTTGGCTGGCCGTGGCGAGCTCTGCTCCCGCCAGCAGTCCAGGTCTGTCCCGCAGCAGGTGAAACAGACAGAGAATTTACATTTGATCTTCAGAAATTACATGAACTTCCAAATTACGCACTGAATGTCAAGAGAGCAGCATAGGTGAATTCTGGTCCCTGCTGCTTGATAAGTCACAGCAACTCCTCTGTCATCTTCTGAGTAGCTCCTGTGTCTTTTTCTGTTTGGAAGTTATGATAATTTCCAGAATATTTGCATAATAGTACCCTGGCTCACAAATGCTCCAGAGTGGAGCGATGCCTGTGTTTCAGTAGCCCTGAGGTAACTCTGTCTTCTCTGAAGCCTTTTACAATTTTCTGGTTTTCCACATCTCTCAGTTTGTGTCTCTGGCTCCAGGCTCTGAACCAGCATTTTAGGAGGTTCCAGTGGAGGTGACATGAAGGCCGGGATGTTCAGTCACTTATGTTAGATCTGATACTAAAGCTTAGCTCAAAGGTGCCCTTAAGCTAGAGGGTTAGCTTTGTAGGGGTCTTTAAGATGAAAGCTCAGCCAGAGGCACCTTAAAACTAAGCTCTTTACCTTGGAGGCACCTCTAGGGTAGGCTTTTGGCCTTTGAAATATTTTTGAGTGATGCATGTAAAAAGTAATAATTATTTCCTCATTCGCTCCAGACAGCAGATTCCTCCATGGGTAACCACAGAAAGTGTGGTCAGGTTTCAGTGGGATCAGTAGGAAGGGCCAATTAACAACATGAAGGAAGGTCTGCTTGGGAACTGTTTAAAATGTGCCTCAAAGCTGCTGGTCCCTGACGCCAGCTTGGAAGTGGGATGGAGCGGTGAAGGGAGCAGCTGGCTGGGGGCTGACAGCTGCCCTCGGTCCTGTCACAGAGCAAACCTCAGTCCACATGCAGGAGAGCTCTTGCACAAAGTCGTTTGCTTGGAGTGAACCTAAAATAGTCAATTTTCTGGTTTGGAGACTTTACCTTTGTTTTTATGATGACTATTACACTTCCCACCAGCTTGTCAGTTTTGTTCCTGCTGTGTTGACCATGAGTGTATTTATTTTCCTGGTGAGTCATTCCAGAGGTTCCCACCTGAGTTAATCAGGCACCAGCAGCTGCAAGCTTCATGGAAGTCCTCATGACTCTGGAGGGAAACCCACAGAAATTAAGCTTACAGCAGTCCTAATCCTACAGGATGGTGTGTGAATTAGAGGATCAGTGCGGTTGGAAAGTATGCAAATATGGTCTGGTGTAATTAATAGTCTGTAATTACATGAAGAGAGGCCATTAGTGTAAGGCTGATGGAGGAGAACACTGAGTTAAGATTGAGCTTTCTACAATAATTGCATCTCCTGATTTAGCTGTTCTGCAGTTTCTCATTCTGAATGCCACATCTACCCTTGCTTTTGAGTGAAGAACATCAGACTGGCTCTAATTTCAGGTCTTACATTTATCAGGACATGCACCACGTGCAAGAGTCCAACTGCCTGGTCGGTTCATTCCCTAATAGTAAATGAGGTTAATTCCGTGTGGCCACAAAGAACTGGATTGTGGCTAGGGGGAAAAGGGCCAATTCCCTATCCAAAATACAAGGCATAGTGTCAAACTGAAGCAGTGTGGAAATTATTTCTCCTCCCAGTGAGCTTAAGGCCTTGTTTCTGTGATACCCATTTCTTCTCTTTTATTGCTGTTAGCCTGAGGGAGGGAATCCCAGAGCGTGGTGTGAAGCAGGTGATGTGCCACAGCAGGGGCACAGGAGAGATGCAGGTGCATTGTTGGGCTGCTTGAATTTGGGACGTGATGAGCTGTGTTGTGGCAGGACGTGGTGGGGAGCTCCCACGGCAGAGGTGCTGCTCAGAACATGATGGGATGCCCAACCCACAGCCTCAGGCTCAGGTACCAGTGCTCAGGCTCGGCAGTGGTGCCCGTGGGTCTGTTTTCTCCACTGGGGTTGATCAGTGCACCTGTACTTTTGCTGTGGTGACTCAGGAGCTGGAAATACCTTTCCTTGGCTGCACTGATTGCATTTCCCCTGCACTTTTTCTTACTCTGCCCGTATCAAGGCCTTTTACAAAAATAACTTTTTTGTGTCTGCTGCTGCTCCTTGTTCAAGCAGGTCCCATCCCCATGTGAACACTGGGCTATGAGCTGGGAGCTCATGTGAAAGCCAGATAAACAGGAACAGAGGTCTGAGCTCCCACTGTGCCCACATCAGTTCAGGGTGGAATTTTTTAATTCTTATGAGTGGCATTTCTAAATCTCTTAATGCCACATAAAAGTGCTTTGTAAGTGAGCTCTGATAGTATAAACATTTTTATATTGAGGCCATGATCCCTCACATGATCTTACACTGCTGTAAGTTTACAGCCAGAAGTGATAGAATTCTGCTTAAATAGGTGCTTTTAAACAAATTAATGTTCATGTTCCCCTGTGACCCTTCTGAGTGAGCGAGTAAGCTTTGCCAAGGGCATTGTTGGGGTGTTCCCTTGGGGTGGGCAGTGGGCAAGGCCACGGGACTTGTGTGGAAAACATGGGGTTGTCTTTGATCAGACTTCGGGGGTGATAATGGGAATCAGAGTGCTCTGCGGGCTGGTTCCTGGGATCATACATCAGGGGTGCAGTAAACGGGGACCGGTCTGTCCTTCGAGGTTTTGCTCTTCAGCAATACTCTTTGTGCTGGTTGGCCAAGAAAGGGAAAATTCCTGACCACAGAGTTCATTTTAGAGAGTAGAGCTGAATATAGAGCAGGAGGTGATTCTGCTGAGGTTGGAGTCTTGAAAGCTTGATTAAATGCAGTTGAAATGGTGGATCTCGATTAGCTCTGCCAGGAGGGGGTTATGAGAGATGCCTGTCGTTTGCTTAAATAACTCCTTGAGGGCGTTGTGTGTGGTCTGTGCTGAAGCTTTGTCTCCAGGCCTCGAAGCTGCAGATTTTATCTTAAAAAAACAAACGAGATATTACTTGTTTGCAAGAGACAAACTCCACCTGCAGGAAGATATCTCTGCTGGACAGGGCACGGACTCCAAGTTCTGCTCAGACACACACCCGGAACAGCCCGCTTTCCGCCCGCCCCGCGCTCCGCCCCGCGCTCCGCCCCGCGCTCCGCCCCGCGCTCCGCCCCGCGCTCC
>VZTG01004411.1:75132-86882 GCA_013397845.1 Melanocharis versteri
CGGGCGGGGCGCCCCACGGCCGGAGGCGGCAGCGGCGCGTCCCGGTGCCCGCCGGCTGCTGGGAGCACCGGCCGCTCCGGCTCGGTCCTGTCGCCTCTCCCCGCGGAGTCTGACCCGCTCCGGGTCTGAAACGGTGCTCGGAGTGGCCCCGCCCCGACCGGCGCTGACCCGCGAGACGAGCGCTCGTCTTTGATGACAGAAAGTGTCGCTGAGGGATTTTTTTATCATAAATACTTGTAGTTATGAATGCTCCGTCCTGGCGTTGGAGGATTTTGAAAATTATTTTTCTTCTCCCCTAGTTTGTGCCGAGATGCTGCTCCCCACACCTCTCCCTCTGATCCCGTTCCTGTGTGACCATCGGCCTCTCCAGGCTTCCTGGAGCTCAGACTTCCTGCAATTTTCCATGTCGAACGGCTCCAACAAAAGCATAAGCCGAATTATAAGCACATTTCCAAGATATCTCTGGAGATATTTCCATTTTGTGACTGTGTTTTCCTCACTACAGATGGGTTCAGCTGTAGCTTCCCAGCGTTCCCCTGTTGTCTATATTTAGTTAGTGCTTAAATCAGCACAAAGGTGCCTTCTGTCATCCCTCCCACTCGGAAGGGACCTGATGGAGGTTGCAGGGAAATGCTTCAGAGTGAGAGGGAAGAGCAGCTGGCGGGGGCTGAGCTTCAGAGCAGATCTCGGGCTGCGGCTGCCTTTTAATGGAGTTATTTTAAGCACTTGTGGGGAAGGCAGGATGGTGAGTGTGGTGTGGTCAGGATGACCTACCAATAAGAACAAACAGGGAAATTGTCTCTATTTGTTGTCCCTGCCACGGGCAGCTTTGTACATCGATGGAATTGCTGAAAGAGTTCTCCTGCCCAGGGCCAGGGGCTTTCCCCAGCATCACAGGCTGCGTTTGACACAGCCACGGGCACAGCTCAGTGTCTCTGAGCAGACCCAGAGATGTGTTTAGCTGCTGTACTGGCTCGGTAGACCAGGTGGGAAATACCCAGCGACAGCCTGCGGCCCCTTGGGTTTTGGGTGCCATCTCTACCATGCTCACCGAGGAATGTCACAGGTCATCACATGAAGGGTCACAGGGACTCAATGAAAACATTAAAAAACCTGGTAGTTTGAGATTTAACCCTTTTTTTCTCTGCAGGCAGCTTTGCAAAACAAGGTCACCAAAAAGTCTCCAAAATTCCTTAAATGTGTTGATGTTGTGGTGGAGCTGTGCAGGTGTACTTGCTGTACATGAGATGCTGCTCTTACTGTGAACTCCGTGTGTTACACCAGTCACCCAACCAACCATGTTTGATACTACACTCTAAATAATTTTCTGACATGGATTATAAAAGAAAACCAGGCTGTCAGAGGCTGATCTGGCTATATTTGGGAAATAAACACACTCTCAGCTTTGTAAAGCCATATGGTGGATTTATTCACTATCAGCAGTTCCTTTCAAATGCAAGTTCATGTCATTTAGTAATACATTTTCCAGTATACAGCTCAGCGCTCTGTTTTCTCTGTTTCCTCTTCCAGCGTGTGATCTGGGAGCGGTCAGCTGGCCGTGGCCATGGGCCACCTCTTGTCTCAGCAGTGCACATTCAGCAGTATAATTAAGCACTTACATTAGTGAGTTCTTACCAGCTCCTGTGGACTTCAGCAGCAGTTTTTGTCCCTGCTCGTTTCCAGTGCTGCTGGCAGCTATTTTGCTTTCTGTGCAGTGTTGCACAGCAGTACAACTTTAGGCTTGGTTTCTTCTGGACATAGGGCTGTAAGAGCCTGCATGGAATGCGTGTCCGAGTGGCCGTCAGACCCGCTCTCCTCCACTGCTTCAGGCACTTGCTTGGCCAGCTCCAGCTCTGGGCTTAGGGGTCTCAGAGGCGCCAGCTCTGAGGGACCATGGCCAGGGGGACATCCTCCTCGTGCCCTTTGGGGTGGGGGTGGTCTCATCCCGAGGGAGGGGGCTCTGTGTCCAGAGCCAGTGCCAGAGATGCTGGGCACAGGTCCCTGGTGCTGCCAAGCAGGGTCTGCATGCATCCAGGTGTGCTCAGCACCTGGCCAGGGCGCATCCAGTCCCCGTCATGGCTGCGGGGAGTTCAGCAGAGAGCATCAGAGCTTGTGTAGCTGAGAGCAATGGGGTGCACTGCTGCTCCCCGTGCTGGGGCAGCCTGTGTCCCCAGGATGGGGCCCTGGGGGGACTCCAGGAGGGCTCCCAGCCTGAAGATGTGGAGCTCTGCAGCTTGTGGGAGGAGGAAGTCAAGAGTTGCTGAGAGGTGCTCATTTTTAGGAGATGAAGGATGGCAGTGACAATTTCTGGTGCATGAGCGGGTCCAAGCCGGAAGACACCTGGTGCAGAGCAAGAAGCAGGGCTTGGCCCCGTGTGGGGTGAGCAGGGGCTGCCTAGGGCTGTTGTGTGCCCCCAGGGGTGTCCTGTGCCTTCCCTGAGGGCGAACAGTTCCCCATGTTCTTCTGAGGGTTCTGTGTCCTGACTGCGAGCGCATGCACAGCTGCACAGCAAAGGCATTGCCTGCAGAATTACAGTCCCCCGCTGCTTGGGCTGCCCTGAAATCTTCTCCTTTTTTTGTGCTGGCTTTGTAATTTCTCAAGGGTAGTTGTCCTTGAGAGGAAGGATATTGCAGGTTTGCTGTGCTTGACATCACTCTCGTGTTGTCAAAACTTAAAAGTTGTAAAATTCACACTGATGAATTTTCACATGTGTGAGTCTACGAAGGCCATGGAGAATGTTTTGGATGGACTGTTATGTCCGTATTTTTCTGACACCCGTTTTTGGAGGGCAGGAGTGAGAGGAACCTTGCTGTTACACCTTTGACATTCTGTTCCCATAAATTTGGGTCTCAGGAAAATGAAGCACCGGAGCGTCTTTGTCACAGCCAGTTGGCAAAAGATGTGTATGATGGGGATAGGTCTAAAATAGATTCTGCAGTCAGCAGGATTAAAAGTGACTCTTTCTCGTAGGTTATGGCAGGTTGGAGTGGAGGGTCTAAGCGAGCTAAGCGTGGGAAGAGCTGGGGACGAGCTGGGGAACCAAGAGTTGCCGGGGGAATGTCTGCGGCTCATGTGGGGGAGCGGGGTGCTCAGTCTTCTGTCCAGGACATCCTTTTGTGGCAGTGCCGTGTGTGTTGCTGCCCAGTGGCAGAGGGAGTTGCTAATATGTGTGACCTCATGTGAAATACACTGTTCAAACGCCTCTTTTTAATGAGCACAAGTGCTTGTTCTATGTCAGCAATCATGGTAAGACTGCTACAAGCTGGCCTCCAGTAGCTGCATCCACAGGGTGTGAAGGATGGGTGTGCAGCATTCCATGGACTGCGCTGAGTGTCCAGGGGACACACGGGTGGGTTGACAGTGTTCATGCTAATGAATCAATTACTCTCCATGCGTGGATGTTTCTCCCTTTAAATGTTCAGAAATCACTCACAAACATAACAGGAATTGAATCAGTTTTGTTTATTCAATTGGATTAAAGTAGCTGTGTTCCCATGTTTATGAGGGCAATTGGATTTAATGTTACTTTGCATATTGTTCCACTCTCATCTTCGGGGGAGCAGTTGTCTGTTTTAGGAAGTAATTTTTTTTTAAAGGACAATAAATCTTAATGATCACATACATCATCACATTTCAATGTAGACTTCTATGCCTAGTGTCATACTGACCTCATTGCTGATGTTGTTGCTATATGTAATTCAGGAAAAGGCCTTGGGAAAGGCACGTGTGTGTGTTCCTGTGTGCTGGAGCCCATGTGCTGCTGCTTGATTCATGGCTGGGTCGGGGCTATTAGATTTCCTTCCCCCAGGCATTTTATAATCTGTTTAACATAACACAGTCGTTTGTCTTGCTTGCTGACTGCTTAACAGATGGATATGTGATTTTCATAATTACTATATGAACGTTAATAAGACGTGATATCTTTTATTAATTAACAGTTTTCCAGGTTTATTTTTCCAAATGACATGAGGTAGATTATATGTAAATATTAGTGACATGCAAATATTAGTTTTACAGCATTGGCATTCTGAGAAGTCAGGCAAACTTTTAAGGCTCCCCATGGTGTCTCTTGTTTTCTTTTTCCCCTCCCCTGAGCTGTACTTCATGAAGATTCTTTGGTAGCACAGCTGGGTTTATGTTTTGTTGAAGGTTGGTCTCCCCTTAGTGTAAGGAAAGCCTAGACCTGGCCGATGTCCTAGGCTGTCCTCTCTATTTATCCTGCCAGTGCAGTGTTCTTCCAGCCCATTTCTATCCTTGTGCAATGCTATCATCCCATCTTTCCAGCTGCAGACCCTCTGCCAGGGCACCACGGGGGAGGCACGGTTATTGGGGCAGGCCCTTTGCTCATGTTGGCTGTTGCTTTGTGAAATACCACTGAAAGCTGACGAATTCCTGTTAATGTGGAAACAGTAGGTGAGCTGATCACTCCTGACAGGCTCTCTTGGTCCCCCCGCTCTCAGCATTGCAGCAGCAGCTGTATTTTGCTGTACCCCATTTTGCACTTTCTACCAGGCTGATTTTGGGTCACCATCCGTCCTTCTGACAGTTGTGGAACTTCAGCTAATCCCTGTGCAGGTCAGGAGTGCTGCTCAGCCAGACACACAGCTTCCTTTTCTTCGGGGAGTTTGGCTGGTGAGCCTTTGTGCTTTTCCATTTTGCAAGGCTGGCCAGGCCACGTCTGTGTGCACTTCACTCTGCTGCTGCTGGGTGACATCTGAGGACAAGCAGAATGATTTTTATAAGGTAGTAATTCCAGCCTCAGGTTCCCAATGTTCTGAAACTTACTGTGTTTGTGTTGCAAGACATGGGCAGCCCTATTTTAATTTATAGCATGATTTCATTACTTTTTGATGTGGGACATATTCAATTAACTGAAGGCTGTAAAGTAATTGCAGTTTAGGAAATACAGTTCACAGTGACCTGGATGTGTTGGTGTTTCATTGGTGAACATTCTTTCAAATAAAATCCACCTTCGAGGCCATATGAAATTTTGCATATTAATTGCTAATTTAACAGAATAAATACTAAATAGTCATTCTTCTCAAATAATATCCCAGGATATGTGGGGAAGCATCTGAGTGTCCAGTGTAAATACATTACATGACAAAGTTCGTTTTTTCAGTGCTCAGACTGATCCCTGTTTCTCTTTTGTTGGTTCTCCAGATCATCAGCTGATGGATTACCAGTTTGCAGATTGTTGGTTGTCTAACAGTTTTAAAGGTTACAGGGTTTTTTGTTTGGTTTTTTAAATTACTGTGGCGTGCGATTGCCATCTTTGCTCTGTGGAGTTGGTTTTTGCCTTTGTGCTGGTGACTGACATTTTTAGCACCGCAGCGTGGGGAGGCAGGAGCCACCCGCCCTGCCCAGCCCTGACACTGATGGAGGGCCTGGCCTGGGCTGGCTGTGGGTCGTGAGCGGGGCTCAGGTGTGCAGCCAGCTGACAGCAAGCAGTTCTATCTGTTCCACTCAAATGCACGCGTGAGTTCACACGTTCCTTCCCATAGGGTGACCTAACCTAATAAAAACATTTTGAGAGCTGTATTTCCATATGAAATAGTCGAATTAACACAGTGATTTTCTTCCCCAGCTGAAAATAAATCAACAGGAAAATCCAAGAAACAAAATACTGCCTTTATTTTTGCATTCTGTGCTTACTAGATTTAGTAATTCAGCCTGAGACTTCCTCTCATGGTTCTCTCATGGACAATGCTCCAGGGTCCTCCTGTATCCCCTTTAACCCCCATATCTCATTTTGCTGCAGCAGCCTGAGCCCCTGAGGGCAGCGGCCGGTGCTGTGACATGGTGCCTGTCCCTGGGCTGTGTCCTGTGGCCAGGGCTCCCAGGGCACCTGTGCTCGTACCTTGTAATGTGTTTCACTCCACATACCCGATCGACGCCTGTCGGTTTTGGCCTTCACTGTCCCCTCTGGTGGAGTTTGTTACCCCGGGTAAAACCCAGACCCAGAGGAGCAGACAAAGCACCAATATAGACAGGCCACACCTGCAGCATGGCTCAGAGTAGCTGTTTTCAAGTGAAAACTTATTCCTTAGTGTAGACTGTGCTACACTGATTCAGATGCTCCAATGCTGTAGCATGTGGCCTTAATCTTCAGAAGTGGCAAATCCTATTTACTGTGTAAGTATTTAAGCTAATTATATCTCTGATGTGAGGAACATGTGACAAACTGTTCACACTGTATCTTTTAAAAGACATGGATATCTCAGACCCTCATGAAATATTCTGTGCCTCATTCCATTCTTGGGGTATTGTATGTATTCTGCAGTGTATTTAGCAATAGTATAATTTAGTAATCATATCGAAGAAATAAGTATGTTATGGTTGGATCATCTGTAGAATAGAATAAGAAATCATTCATAGCAAGTTTTTCCTGGAAGCGCCACATTTGTGTTGCTGTTGCACAGTTGCATTGCATTGTTGCTGTGCGGCTGTTGCATTACAGGAGAGATCTGATGAACAGGAGGATGGCTGGGCTTTTCTAAAGCCTGGCATAAAATGCTTAGTAGGGAAAGACTGCATCTGAAGGAGGGGCTGCTAAAATGCAGCAGAAGCTGGTTGGTGTAGCTGAAGGCAGGAGGGAAAGCCCTTGGGGAGCAGCTGTTCCCCAGCCAGGCCGGGTGTGTGGCACTGCTCGTTACCAGTGTGCTGTTAATCATGTACAGCTTGTACCAGCACCTGTAACGGCGCGCCAGGGGTCACGGCCAAGCAGATCCATTTATCATTTGACCTTTGGGAGGCAGAAGTCTTCACTTACTTTGCATTCAATGAACTGATTCTTCCCTTTTCTGCCCCGAGGTCCTGACTCTCGTTCTCCATCATTTGGGAAGAAGAGGGCTGCAGCTTGTCCTCTGCATGCAACCTGGCTTCCCAATTTTCTTGATCTTGGTTTAATCTGGTAAATTATTGGCCTTCCTCAAGTCATGCTAATTAAGGTTCGTATTATTGGAACTTCATCATGGATGTGTGTTATGGTTTCCCCAGCTTGCTTACGTGACTTACAGAAGAAAACATGAAAACCAAGTTGACTTAGTGCAGCGAAATCACAGTCAGCTCTTGCTGCGCTGCAGGAGCACAAAGGTAGGGCTCCAGAGCACAGCAGAGGGTGCACAGGGCTCAGTGAGGGTATTAACATGTGGTGGGGGTTCTGTACATTCCCTGGGGACCACTCAGCAGCCCAGCACACTGTCTGCAGGTACAGGGGATGTTCCTGCACAAGGTGTTGACCATGAGGGTGTTCATCCAGAGAGGGTTCACCCTCCATGCGTGTCCCTTCATGGCTGGATGGGAATGGTCTTTGTTGACTGGTGCAATCTAGTGCCCTTCCTGAGGCTTGCCAGGCTTCCTAGGCTGGACGAGAGGAGCAGCAGTCTCTCTGGGTGCTCAGCTGGCACAATATTTATAAACTGTCTGTGAAGGACTCAGTTGTCCGTGGTCCTCTGGAGAACAGGATCCCTGACCTGGTGTCTGTCTCTGTGGCCATCCCAGGGAAGCTGTGCCTGTGGCATTGGATGTGTTCAGCACTGGGAGTAGTGAGAAGCTCTGGGTTCCTGCCGGGTGTGCAGCATGGGGGACTCTGCCCTGAGACAGCCTTTTCCCTTTGGAGTTGTCCCTTAAATATGGGCCAGCCAGCCACCAGCCCAGGTGGCTGACACCAATTATATGTGGAAAATAGGAGTATAATTAACCCATTTTTGCTGCATAATCAGCTCTTCAGATTTGTGAAGCTAAAGGGCTGTCTGTACTGGAATCTGTGAGCTGAAGGACTTGGAGCACATCGGGAGTTGGACATGATGGAAGAAACCGTACAAGGGCTTTAAGTGCTCTCCTTCTCAGAATACCAATTGTGTGCCATGACCTTAGCCCAGATCAAAGACCAGGTGCTGGCTCTGATATGAGATGCTGAGGGGTGTCATGAAAGCCCTGGTTTCCCTTCCTTAGCAGAGATGGGCTTTCAGTTAAAGCATCTCAGACCTAGCTAGTGCAGGTGGAGGTGGCCACCACCTGCGTTGGTCCAGTTTGATCAGTCTCCAAGGCTGAGATGCTGCAGAGTGAGAGTATGTCCTGCTTCCAGGGAGCAGTTCCCTGTCCCACCCTGGAAGAGGGGATGTTCCCCCCACGGGAAGGGACAGAGAGGGGACAGCAGCCTCAGGTGGCTGTGCTGCTCACAGACCTGTGGCAGGCAGAGCACAGGGCCCCGGGGCTCTCACTGCCAGCCCTGTCCCCCGTGTGGTGTCACCAGTGCTTCTCCACGCAGGCTGACCTCCGGCACCATCCAGCAAGCTGATGCCCACTGAGGGCACTGAGCTAACGATCAGTTAACCAACAGAAGCAATTCTTAAAAGTTTAAAAGAAATTTTGTCATCTATATTTAATGGTTAAAAGATGAGAGTATTGCTCTAACCCAAACAGTAATTAGGAAAATAGATTTAGTGCTCATGGATGGGAGGGTAAAATAAATGCTGTGAAGGAAGTTCTGTAGTGAGCATAAAATTGGTAGTTTGATTCAATTATTCTTCACACACTGTTTAAATCCCACATAAAGCTGAGCATGGAACTCTTCAGCCTCTCTAATTGAAGCAAAAATCATTGGAGTGGAAAGTGTCCTGGCTCTTCAGGAGATGTCAAAGTACAGAACATGGCAGACACCTGGGGGTTTGGGAAACAGTGACAGCTACAAGCTGACCTTTGGCAAATTTAATCTGCAAATGGATTCCTGCTTAGGACAGCTAATGCTTTTAGTTATTGTAAAAGCTTGTTCCTGGATTTTAAAAAGCTGAGAATAAATGGATTTCATGATGCAGCTCCTATGCGTGTTGCATAACAAACAGGTGGTTTCTGAATCTGTTTAAACGATACTGTGTAAAAAACTTTGCAGGACTTATGAATATGTAAGTAGAAGTCATGCACAATGGAGGAATAATTTTTGCTACTTAGTAAAGGAGAAGGGACTTGGCACTTGTTAAAATGAAAATACACTGAACATGGTGTCTAATGAAAAGGAAGGGAAGGAGGTTACTGGTTGTGTGTACGATATTCACAGGCATTGCAGGGGCTTGTTACTCAGCTGGCCATTGCCTTTGGCCTGGGGTTTGGCATCTGGGGTCTGATGGGAGAGGTGATACGGTAACAACTGCTTATTCAAAATCTGTTCTTATTTTTCTTGTCTGAAGCTGCTCTTGCCTCATACAGGACACCTGCAGGTGAATGTAGCTTGTAGGCAGAAGGAACCTGCTTCCTGGGGGTAGTGTTGTGGTTTTAATCTTTCTTTTCCATCTCTCTTTTCCTGCGGGAGGTCCATGTCCTTCCCTCGGGACACAGGAGATCACAGACAGAGGTGTCAGCTCACTTGCCCAGAGCCAGCAGCAGTTCCAAGTCCTGTGGGTGTGTTGGGGTCTGGTCCCCTGTGCTGTCGCACGCGTGAGGAGCTGCCAGCAACACAAAAATTATTTCTAAAGCATGATGCTAGTGCTGTGGCTCTCTTTGGCCTGCAAGAGAGCTTTGGTCAGCATATCTCTGCACTGTGCCACCAAGCTATGGCCAGGTCCTGCGCCTTTCCTCAGGGAGTGAATTCACACTAACCTGTGGCTCTCACCCACTGCAGCCAAGAGCAACCTCAGCCTCAAATACAATGTGTTTTCTTGACTTAAACATGTGCCTGGTGATTATAGCAATTAACTCACATTCCACGATAATTCAGTGAAGGCTTGGGCATGGAGACTGCAGGCTTATGCCTGTCTGATGAATGCTTCTGGCTTGTCACATCAGTAATCCCTGTATTAATGAGTGGCCTGTGACGTGATGTGGTTGACTGACAAATCCTGAAGTTATATATGCATATGAGTAAGTGCCAGAGTTCTCCAAGGTGCAGTTTTACAATGTCTTGTATCAGCCTCTCTGTGACAGCGTGTCAGAAAACGTCCTGGGGAGGCAGGCAGCTGTGGGCCTGGGAATTCACCTTTCCTCATAAGGTCACAATGGGTAGAACAAGCTTTCCCTCTCTCTTGCCTCTTGTCTGAGAGAATCTGCACACTCCTCCAAAAGGCATCCAGTGGTTGTGTGGCGGCGTGGTGGAGTGGGGGTGTGCTGGTGTGGCTGTGCAGCACAGGTGTGGTGTGGGGGGTGTGCTGGTGTGGCTGTGCAGCACACGTGTGGAACATGCTGTCCAAAAGATGTACGTACTGGATGTACTGGGGTCCTTGAGCCTTCTTGCTCAGAGGTGCTCTCTCCTGTTCTTCCCGTAGAATAAGCAGCCCCCAAGCAGGCAGTGAACCTCAGCAGAATAATAATACAGGCTGTAAAATCTTTCACCTTCCCAATGAGATTTTAATGATGATACTACAATTGGGAGAGGAAATCAAGCTGCAGCGCACCCCTGTATTAACAATGTTATTCACCATATTTGTCCATTCCCTCTGCATCCTCCTGTTCCAGTAACAATTACACTCCCTGCTGATGTGGCCCTGGACGGTCAAGCAGCTCCTGTGCCGTGGCACGCCGAGCTCTGCAGTTCCTCCAGCTGACCCAGCCCCATGGCGCAGGGGTCTTGAGGGGTGTGGGTGGGTGGGCACACAGCGTGAAGGTGCTGTGGGGCCTGTGCCCACGTGTGCCAGCTCCCGGCTGCACCCAGACAGTGCCCAGCACCGACGATATTCTTGTCCAGGGGGAACCAAGGCAGTGCTAAGGTGGGTCTTGACAGCAGTATGGAGCAGTGGGGTGCTGTGGGGTGCAGGCCCGGGTCAGACCCCAGGCTGTGTCCGTGCACCTGTTTCCCTTCAGCAGCTGTCTGAGTAGTGGAGAATGGGGGGCAGAGCGGGCACTGCGGGTCAGGTGTGAGAGTGGGGAGTAGTGCCTGTCTTCTCAACTGCTGCCCAGTGTGCACATTGCTGCCTGGCTGGGGATGTCTTGTGCCCTGACACTGTGGTTGGGTTTTACTTCCAACTTCAGGCACTGGAGTTGAGGGAACTTTCCCCCTGTGAGTTTCCTCCCTGTGTCTGCCAGTGGCTCAGCCAGTGCCAAGGCTTCCTCCTGGACTCTACCAAGACACAAAACCCTTCCAGTGGGCAATTGTTTCCCTTTGGTGTGCACCAGATGGTGAGTCCAGAATACAGCCTGTCCTTTCAGAGACGTGCCCTGAACAGGAAAGCCCTCCCTTGCCCCATAGCCCGTGTGTTTATTCTTTTCTCTGGATGCCATCAAAACTCCTATCCACATCGACCTTTATGGTCATAAGTCACTGGGCATTCCTACCCCCTTCCAAAGTCAAGACAGGGTGAGCCTGGGCCAGCTGCCCGTGGGCACACACCTCCTTAGCACTGCTGGCATGGCCACCTCCACGGCCCTTACTGCATCCCCTGTCCCGAGACACCCAGCGTTTATATGCTCTGGCTCTGCCAAAAAAGGGTCTGATGTCAGCCGTCGGCTGGGATCTTGTGTTTGGGGCAGGCAGGTCAGGGAGCAGCAGTCCTGCCTAAAGGCTGCAGGAGCTTCCCGAGGGCCAGGGGTGTCCACCAGGGGCAGTGACGCCCCGGGCAGGAAGGAGCAATCCCCGGGCAGGAGTGTCCCCGGGGCAGGTGCGTCACCAGGTATGACAGCATCCCGCGGCAGGAGCGTCCCGGGGCAGGAGGGTGCGTCCCCGGGCAGCAACGTCCCCAGGCAGGAGGGCGCGTCCCAGGGCAGGAGCATCCCCGTGTGGCAGGAGCATCCCCCGGGCACGAGCATCCCCCGTGGTGGGA
>VZTG01004411.1:86980-159450 GCA_013397845.1 Melanocharis versteri
GGCGGCGGCCCCGGGGGTCGGTGCGGGCGCGGCGAAGCCGCTCCGGTGACTCAGCAGCGCCGGGTGTCGCTGGGTGGGCTCCCCCGGGCAGGGCTGGTCCCTCGGCGGAGCGGGGGCGGCTGAGCCGGGGCGCCGAGAGCCGCCGGCAGCAGCGCTCGGGACGCGGCCGCCCCCATCTCCCGCCCCGGGGCGGCCGGAGCCTCGCGTTGCCGCCCTGTTGCGGAGTCCCCAGCCCCGGCGAGCCCCTCCAGGAGCCCCTGCGCCTTCGCTCCTCCGGCTCCGGGAGAAAGGGGAGTCCCGACCCCTCCGCAAGCCCTTCCCCATTGGAGCGGAGCCCGCGGGGCCGGAGGGGTGCGGAGCTCGCCGGAGCCAGAGGGATGCGGGCGGCGGCCGCGGTTCGAGATCGGCTTCCTCAGCCCCTGAGGGCGTTCGCGGTGCTGCAGGTGGCTGAAGCCGCGCTGTGAGGTGCGGGAATACGGCAAACGCTGGTGCAGGTCTCGTCAATGGAACAGTTGTCTCGGGGCTATTTTCACTACAAGCCGCTTCGGGAAGGTGTATGAATCCTGACTGGTGCGTTGCAGATGCAAGGAGATGCCAAGGCTGTTGGACATGGATAATGTCACAGCCCTGGTGAGGCTCAGGGTGCATTTGAAAGTGGTTTCCCGTAATAGCTCAAGAGCGGAGAAGATGGTGTGGCCATGTTCGGTTCAGACATCAGAACATGAGCTCAGCCTGCACATGATGCTGCAGCCACAAAGGCAGCTCTACCAGTGAGGGGTGAAGGAGGGATGTGCATGGAGCTGCTGTTGCCTCTGCTGTCCTCCCCGGTAACTGAAGAGCTGTCAACTTCACATCAGCTCTGTCACAACCTCCCTTTGCTCTCTCGCTTCAGGAGGAAACTGCAGCTGATGTAAAGCAAAACTGAACCCCCCACCCTTTCTGGTAGCACCTTCGATGAGGCTTCAAAAACCAGACTCCATACCAGAGTCTGATCAGGCTTATTCATAGCTTAATTAGTAGCCAAAGAGGCTTTCCCTTACTGTCATCCTCATGGGACTTAGAGGAAGCCAGACTTTGGGAATTTTGTCACATGGCTAAAGGAGGGTTTATCTAGTGGGAAACCTTTGGCTTGATATAGTAATGGAAAGCTTTGGGTACCTGGTGAGCCACAGAAAATGGTTGTTCGTGTTGCCTGTGTGTAGCTGAAGTGCGAGCGCTCAGCGTGACAGCCCCCAGATGCTGGGGAGGGGTTGTCCTGGGGCATCCCTGCCCCTGCTGCTCTCCTTGGGTGTTTCACACTGTGCGCCTGAGGTCCAGCAGGACTTGCTGTGGGGCCAGGTGCCGGCTGCCCTGTGGGGCTGGGGAGTGGGCAGACCTGCTGTTGGGCTGAGTGATGGACCTGTGGAGGCCACACCACGCTGACAGGACATTTCTGCTGAGAGGGGTGGTGCGAGCCAGTGCTTCCAGGAGGGTGCTGTGGCCAGGATGGGGCTGAGCTCCCATACCTCCCAGCTGTCTGGCTCACATCACCATGTGCTGTGCTCTCTGAAGGATGAATTTGCTGTTGCTGCATTCTAAAAGGCAGCTGCAACAGCCAGCAAATGTAAAATGGGGCTATAGCTACCTTGTTGTGACCTGCTGAGAACTTGGGTTTCCTGGTGGGGAAGGGTGGAGGGTTGAGATGAGCCTGCAGTGATTTCTGCCTGTGACACTGGGAAGGCTGGGGATTTTCAGTGATAGGATCCAGTCTGTCGGTAATCTGTGGCTGTATGCTGGCATTTTCAGAAGAACCTTGTATGTCGTACTAGTGAACCATAGCAATCCTCTCCGTAGAAATGAAACAGTCAGAGGCATTTGTGCAGTAGATGACCAAATCAGCCGGTGTGATCCCTGCTGCGGTGGCAGGGCAGGGGGAAGTACAGGAGAGGATTTAATGGCTGTGTATCAGCTGGGAGTTTTCCTTCACTTCGTGCTGTATAGGACTCCTGACTCTCTATGCAGTGGTTCTGTCAGAGGGAGGCTGAGTGCACTTTGAAATGGTAGATTCTGCTAAGATAAAAAATTTAGATAATTCAGTTTTATTTTTTCTACATGTGAAGGCAGCACATGGCTAAAACGCTGTGGTATCTGGTTAAAAATGAAGAAAATCCTTCCAAATGCTGTGCAGCAAGTGCAGACTTGCTTTGGAAATGAAGGTGTCTCTGGTGTGTCAGCTGAGGGGAATAGCTGGGTTATGTAATTTGCTTTAGTGAAGCGTTGTTGTCACTTAAATAGGTCTGGTATTTTCATGCAAATGTGGGGTGAGGATGGTATTTCACAAGTGCACATTTGAATGCCTTGTTCTTGTGCAGCTCTTGTGCTGAGAAGAAACGGGGCCCTTGTGCTAATTCGACTCGGGTTGCCAGGGAGGTGCTGAGGTGCAGCTCACGTCCCCAGCCGTGTCACAGGGATTGCCGGGCACAGGGAGCAGGGTGAGCTGGTTCCAGGGCAGTGCCAGCTCAGATCCCATAGCACTGCTGCAGAACGGCAGATCTCACACGAAAAATGTCCAGAAAATATGCTTGATTTGTTCTTGTTTTGCATAAATCTATCTTCATTGGCAATTCTGCTCAGTGCCCAGCCAAAAGTAGGACAAATTGAGACATTTGAATACAAACAGCCATTGGAGCAGCTTCCACGTCTAGATGTGCTTGTTGGAGATGTGGCCTTAAGGGTCCTTCATGCCCCCTGCCCCAAGCTGGCCCCATTTCAGCAGCTGGACCCAAAACGCCTGTCTCCTTTAGGCTTCAGGCTGTGGGTGTCACCTGTTTTGTGCAGCAGTGCTGTTCACTTGGCATGTCTCCGAGTTCTTGCAGTGGCTGACAGTTGGGTAAATCCCTCCAAACAAGAGAGGAATGACATGAATGACCCTTTCCATGAGCCCTGCCCTGAGCCCTACCCAGCGTGTGTGCTCAGCAGGTTCAGGTGGGACAGGAGCACAATCATACTTCACCCCAGTGGGACAGTGCCTCATTTTGGTCTTTCATGTCTGTGCACATCTGTCCTGTTGCAGGTATCCTCTGAAGAAGGAGAGATGCTGAGCACCAGGCTGGCCTGGGGGCCATGGGTCCCTCCTGGGCAGGGGGTTCTGGAAGCAGGGCTGGGTGGGCCAGGGCCAGGCTGGCACTGCCTGTCCTGTTCCCCATCTATGAGCTCGGCCAGGAGCACAGCCCATCTTCTCACAGGCACCTGGCTGTTGGGATGGAATTCACCTCACCAGCTCTGTCCCTGCTCCCTCCTGATGTTGCCAGATGTCCTGGGCGTGGTGTGGAGAGCCCACACTCCTTGGCCCCACAACAGCCATGGCAGAGTCACCCTTTCTCATGAAGACATGGAGACAGTGAGACATAGGGTGTGCATTTTGGGTTGTGTGCTTTGGCCATTAACACAGTGCACGTGTCCCAGGCCCAGCAGTGGCTGTGGGTGGCACAGGCGTGGCATAGCCCTGGCGCCCACAATTTCCAGCATGGCACTGGGAGGAGTAGTGGTCTTGCCTGGGCTTCATGGGGAGGTGGCCATGGCTGGGTGGTTGTGCTGTTGGAGAACGACCCTTGGGAGTACTCATGTCCCATGGCCATGGTGTGGGGCCACTAAGGGGGGGCCATCCTGGTGCCCCCTGAGGGACATCCCTGTTTCCCAGTGGCTCTGACAAGGGACTTTCTTCCCTGCGGGCACGAGGCTGACCCTGCTGGTGCTGCATGGCCTTGGGGATGTGCCATGCCCTCCTGCTGGGCGAGACAGTCATGACGCCTTGCAGCCACTCCTGGGCCACTGCATGGCTGCCCCCTGCACCCTTTCCCTGGCTCTGGCTAATGCCCCTTCAAGTCTTTAATCTCCTGGGAGAGTGTTTCCCAAATGGAATAGGTTTTGCTGTTGAGAAATCTATCACTAAGCCTTTATTTCCTTTTCCTGGTTTAATCTTGTTACTCCCTCTGTAACCCTCTGTCAGCCTCTCTGTCATTCCCATCCTGCCTGTATCCCTGCCCTGCCATGGTGCTGCAGGAAGGGGCCCTGATGCCAGTGCCTCTCTGCCCTGATGCCAGGGAAGTTTGCCTCGAGCTCTCTGTGGTACGGTGGTTGCTTTTTAAAAAATTTGTATGTAGTCTCCAGGAAAGCACCAAGTGAAGCACTTCCCAGTGCTAGGTTAGGGCAAGAGCTGTTGGGTATTTCTGTTGTCACAAACGATGCAAGTTGTTGTTTGGAGATCATCTGGATTGAGATTTAATTAATCCAGGAACCTCCGTGAAGTTGTTTTATCACATAATTACTTTGGTTACAAAACACAGTCCCATCCTTTCTGCTTTTTATTTATACACATGCACTGTGTTTAGGTGTCCCTTCCTCTTCCCGAGCCTGTGCTCCTCCCAGGCAGGAAGGACTCACAGACAGGTCTCCTTCTGCCTAATACAGGATCGCTGCAGAAGCACAGCATAACTCAACTGTTTGCAGTGCTCTACGTCAAAGCCGATTTGGGGATACTTTAATCCGCAGATTAATGAGAGAATAGATGTGCCTAGGGGCTATGTAATCTAGAGATTACTGAGAGGACTGGGAGCAGGTAATGATGCGACTCACCCACTACAGATGGACTGTGAGGAGGGTGCCTGGTCACTGGTGATGGCTTGCATCTGTCTCTGTCTCCTCAGCTCTGTGCAAGAACCAAGCCGCTCCCTCTCCAGTGCTGGGGAAAGCTGGGTCACTCCCAGCAGGCACCAAAGCAACATGGAGGGGTCTGGCCTTACAACCCGGAGTTACCTTGGTCCCTGTTGCTGTGGGGTCCCTGTGTTCTGGGGACCAGCTGCACAGGTCAGAACCCAGTACTGGTCTTTCCCTCAAGCCCAGGGGTATGCTCGCAGGGTGATCCTTGGGGTGTCAGCCAGGACAGCCCCATCCTCAGGTTTCGAAATGGAACTGAGGGACTTGATGAAGTGGTCAAGATTTACCAAATGCAGAGAGACCACCTCTGGTTCAGGAGCTCCCTGAGCTGAACATTGCAGAGGGTAGGAGAATATTAGTGGAAACATTGCATGGTTGCCCTGTTTGTGTGTAGGGCCTGTTGTCTGTTGGAGACGGGACACTGGGCTGGATGTGCTCCTAATCTGACCCAGCAGATTGCCCCTGTGGCTGCTGGTGGGGACAGGAGTCTGCAGGGCTCTGCCAAACCCCTGCCGCCTCCTCTCAAAAGAGCTGGTGAGATCACTGCCGCCTGGAAGGTCAGTAGGTGGAAGGGCTTAATGCCATGGCAGACTAGGTAATCATCAGCTTCCCTAACTCTGCAAGCTGGAGCAGAGGTGTACCCCTGCCAGCAGGCTTAGAATCATAGAATCAATCATCAAGGTTGAAAAAGACCTCCAAGATCATTGAGTCCAGACTTGCTTGTTAGTGATTGTCTGGGGGAATAAATGCTTGTGGAAAAAATCCTTTGAGAATATACGTGCCAGCCGCTGGGTCACTGGAAGTGCTGCTGTGCGAGCTGGTGCCTCCTGCGTGCCGGCTGGTGCAGAGGAGAGGCCCGCTGAGCCGGCACGCGTAGCGGAGCCGAGGCGTGTTGACCTGGCAGGATGCTGATCAGGCAGCTTAAAAATAGCGGCTGCTTCCTCCCCGCTCCTCCCCACCGCTCTGTGCGGCTGCGGCCGGGAGCTGGCGGCGCTCGCACCGCTGTGCCGAGCAGGCACAGGGCCGCAGCTGCAGGCAGGGCTGGCACGGGCTCGGGCAGTGCCAGGCCGTGTGGGCACCCCGGGCTCCTGTGGCGAGTGCCCGGGCAGTGCCAGGCCGTGTGGGCACCCCGGGCTCTGGGCCCTGTGGCGAGTGAGCAGCCCGGGCTCTGAGCCCTGTGGCGAGTGAGCAGCCCGGGCAGTGCCAGGCCGTGTGGGCACCCCGGGCTCTGGGCCCTGTGGCGAGTGAGCAGCCCGGGCAGTGCCAGGCCGTGTGGGCACCCTGGGCTCTGGGCCCTGTGGCGAGTGCCCGGGCAGTGCCGTGCGGGTACCTACCAGGGGTCCGGACAGCCAGTGCTGGTGGAGCTGCTGCACGGCCAGTCTGCCTGGAGCTGAGGGGTACACACCAAAAGACCCACAGACTTCTTGTCTCAGCATCCCTGTGTAGAGCAGCTGTGACTCCCGGGCACCTGGCACCTGAGGTCTTGCCAAGCCTCCCAAAATCCCCCTGAGCTGGGGAGCTGGTGATTGCCCTGCCCTGGAGAGGGGCAGCTGAGGCACAGTGAACCCAGAGCTGGCCTGGGCCTGACCCAGCGCTCTGGCAAAGGGTGAGATGCCTCCGTGGCCACCTGCCCCAGTGCTTGGGCACTGGAGGCCAGATGTGTGGACGTTGGCGTGTTGTTTGTATGCTGTCAGGAATGCTGTCCCCAGATCACCTCCCTGCCAGCCTCCCAGTAAAGGTGTGATTGAGTTGTTGGAGTCAATGTCTTCATTGAGGGCAGCACTGGTTGTTGTTTTTCTATGATGCATTTCTGAGCCTGATTGCTTGAGGGGAAAGGGTCGCCCTCTCTGGCCCAGGGGGTCCTGGGATGGGGCAGGAGGCTGTCTGGTTTGTCGGGGGTTTCTGTTGTTTTGGTTTTCAGCTTTTATCTGCTTAAGCCTCCAGCAGCAAAGCCCTCACTGCAGCTCCAGCTCACTGTTTTAGGTTCAGCTTACAGAGGGTGTCGTGGTACTCTGAGGTGCGGCATGTACCTTGGGGCGGAGTTAAAATGCCGGACAGGTCAGGAGCTCTGTGATGGGAAGCTGCAGGGGCCCGGACAGCAGGGCTTTGGGACAGCAGAGAGTCACTTCCAGACAGTTGAATATCCAGAAGGATCCTGCCTCCGTGGCAGTGGTGTTTGTCTGCATTGCACAGAACTGTTATGCAGCCTTTTTGTTTCCTTTAAAACCTGTTTCCCCACTTCCTTGGGTGCCACGAGTCAGCTGTTAGGCCACGCGTGTGGAGCATCTCTCTAATGTCATGCTGAGGCAGGTCCTCGGAATGGAAAAGTAACCGGAATAGAAACCAGAAACCAGAGTAGCTGATTAATCCCTCATTTTGATCTGCTCTGTCCTGCCTTTCAGCTGATTCCCTGGTGCGGTCATAAAACACAACGATTATCTCAGCTTCCCCAATATGCAAACAAATTGCTGTGATTTTCCTACGCTTGGATCAGTCGATATCCATATTCTCTGAACAACAATAAAACATTAATGGAGATAAAGACTGTTATCTCCCTCATGTCTATTTTGTCATTGGAATAACAACTTTAAATGTTAAGAATGCTGAGATTTATAATGCCAAGCCTGCTCAGCAAAAATAAATCATGTTTCATAGAGCACATTACCATTTATTGCTGCTGTGTTATCTGAAGCCAAGAGTGGGTGTTAACCCTGCGATAACGTCCTCAAAGGGGATTTTAAATAATTTTGTAGTTTAATTTAAAAATTCTGTTGACTGCCTGGTTTGATCTGCAACTCATTTTAGTGCAAGGGGTATCAAAGCCGAACCTCTCCAAATGCTGATAACGAGCTTGCTGAGACGTACAACAGTGGGGGAAGCCCTGGACCCCAGAACGGCTTCTGGTTCAGCTATGGCTTCAGTGGACCTGGCCCAACTCAGCCACACAAACAGGGCTCCCTAAATGTGCTCACTTTCAAGGTTTTGTAGACTTTGGAAGACAAGTGGGTTTTTACAGTTTCATCTCGGTGTTTTCATTCTTGATATCCGAGTCCTCATCAGCTGATAGCAAGCTGATAGCAAGAGAGACGTGTCTCAGTTGTGATTTGACGTGTGACCTGAGCTGGTGTGGCTGCACAGTCAGTGCCCTTGGGGTCCTGCCCTGCCCTCACCCTGCCCTGGCAGCCCGACTGCTGTCGGAGATGGAGCACTGCTGTGCCACAACAGTGCACAGTGACGGCCTGCCAGCTCCAGACCGGCATTCTGTGCCCAGTGCTGGGTGTTCTGGGTGTCCCTGGTTGGCTGCAGCTGTGTTACAGTGGTGGTGCTGCCTCCGGCTGCCTTGGCAGAGCTGGTACTGTCCTGAAGGTGGGGGGCATGGCATTGCCCCTTGAGGCAGGGGGAGCACCAGTGACAGCTCACCCACCCATTGCTGCCTGCAGATGGGACACATGCCTGCTGTTCCTAGTTCCACTGGAAACCTCTCTGTTGGTTAGGGAGACCCTTGCACTTGCTGTTTCAGAGCAGGAGATGGGGTCTGCTGCTGGAGGTTAGATGTCAGCAGAGGGGGAAGTTGCTCCAGCCTCAGCTGGCAAGTTGTCCATGGAAACATGCATCTCTGCGGTATCTGGGGAATGGAAGAGAGAGAATTAGAGAGGCTGTTTTGGAGAGCCCTCCCTCACAATCCCTAAATAAACTTGGCCTTCGTTTCAGCAGGCTGACAGATTCTTAATTATAATAACAGCGTGAGCAGTGTTGCTTTGTAACTGGTTCCCCATTGAAAATTTCTGGCTAGCAGGAGCGGTGTGCCAGATGTCTGCTTGTGATTGCCTCTGCTTGGGAAGATCTGTTCGGGTAACACTCTCAGCTGGAAGATACGAGTCATGCAGGGATCCAGGGGTACTCCGGTTGTTTGCCTGATTTCTTGGCAGAAGCCAGAGTCCCATCGGAATCTTCTCAAGCATCTCTGCAGCAGTTTCCTTCCACGGAATTGCTCTGTTTGAAGGCACCAGAGCAAACAGGGACCTGCACCCCTCTCAGCAGTGACAAACTGTTGAGTTTTGGCTGAGTTTTGGTGACGGTGTTTCTCCGCCCTGGCCTTAGGTGAGGGCTCTGGTCTGTGGGTTCGTGCAGCCGCCAGACCCAGCATGAAAAACACTGGGCATAAAAACAAAGCCAGAGGTCAGTACCTGTGGCACTAAGTGGTCGAGTTCACCCGAGATTGTGAAGATGATGCTGTGCAGAGATTACCTTGTAGCTGAGGCTGTTTCCGGTGACAGTGGAGCCAGGTCTGTGTCTCCCGTGGATCTTGAGATGGTCAGAGTTCCCCATCCTTGCAGTGCCCATCAGTGGCAACAGTTTCTGCTGACAGGCTGGTTTGGAGGTCAGCCTGAGTCAGGCGCTTGAGAATTCGATCTGGGGGTAGCGTTGAAGGGAGAATAGTAGCTCTTGGTTCTCATCTGGCACACCCTCACTAGCAGGTCTCAAAGCACTTCATAAACAGGATCTTACAGATGTATTTATTGGTTCTTGCCCCTTAGTGCAGTGCCAGGCAGGGCATGAATCTTGCTTTGAAGCTGAAGTCTGCAGTGTTACCTCATCTGCATGGGGCTCTGGGGAGGACACTGATTCAGTCTCGTCATATTTGGACATTTGATCTAATGTAAGAACTTTCTAATTAGGATGTTTACGAGTTAATCACATGTGACACTTCATTTGCTCCCTGCTGCAAGCCTGAGATATGTGTGAGGATGTGGGGAAGTGGATCATCCTTTTTTTGGCTTTGTGTCACCCTAATGCATTATCTCCATCTGGTTGTCTCCTCCCTCCTTGTGTCCCTCAGCTGGAAGTGTGTACCAGTGGCTATTAATAGATGAATCCTGCAACAGTCTGTTCTTGCAGATGGGATTCTCAGCTTCTGAAGCCTAAAACTCATTACAAATAAAGCAATACACTGTGTGGTCCTTAATACAATTAGCCTTGCTCTAAGTTAGGCTCTCGGGGCCAAATGCTGCTGTCAGTTTCCATGTGAAGGTTGCCCGGGAGTGTCCTGGCCCGTAGATCCCAACCCACACGTTCCCTTGCCCTGGCTGATTTGCGGCGTGTTGTCCCACAGTGATGGTGCAGCCGGGCTGAGGAATACGTGGTTTTCACTTCTCTGGCTGGGAATGGTTTTCCTGGCTCCAGGGAGGAGCTGTGCCCTGGTTTGAGGCACTGCTATACAGCTCAATTCCAGACTTGGGAAGCACTTTGTTCTTGATCTCCTGAGAGCTGTTGCCTCACCAAACCTCTTTCTTTCTTTGCCATCTGTTTCTGACAATGTGCAAAGTTATTGATGAGGTGATGAAATCAGAGGACTAGGGTTTGCCAGAAAGAGGCGTTTTTCCTCTGCATGTGCAGTCGTAGGCCTTCAAATGAAACCAACACCCTGGAAAACCTGTGTGTCAGGCTCAGGGCAGCAGCTGCCGGGCTGGGGGTCTTATGACTGGTGGGTCCAGCAGTATCTTCTCAGTGCACAGGCAGGCCTGGGAAGAAGTGTGAGTGGTAATCAGCAGCAGAAAAATACACCCTGATATCCTCGGTGCGAGTTCTCCCCATCGGGTGCTCAGTGTCCACTGCAGTGTTTCTACTATCACGCCCGGCCGCCTCCCGTGAGAGAGTGCTAACAGGCAGCTTGCCTGGCTTGTCGGATTTAGCATTTGTTAGTTGCTGGCAGTGCTATTTGGAGGCTGGAAGGCTATTTTAGGTATACTTAATTACAGTTTTTTCTTGCTTAGTGAATGGCTGCAGTTATTAACATGTAGTGGAAAGGAGATGGGAAGAATTCAAGGCATTCTTTTGTCCTGTCCTCCAAAAGACAGAGAAAACAGTACATTTATCAGCAAGCGCTGTTTTCTGACTAGCAGAGTTTGCAAGCAGTTTACTGTGTTTCTTTTACTTTTCAAAAGCCATTGATTTTTGCAGTGTTGCAATTAGAAAACAAGCCTATAAACTGATGTATTCCTGCATTTTAAAATGGACTTTCAGTCTCCTGCTGTCTTTTTATTGGTCTCCCCTTTCCCAGCCCTGCTGAATGTTGCTTAAGTCAGCATGTTGTAATTGGCCTGTGGAGATCCAGGTCTGGCTGGTGTCACTTAAAACCCAAATGGCTTTGCAATAATGTCACTGTTCCTGGACTTCCTGCGCAGGAGCAAAGGTGCCCACTCCCTCACAGCTCGTACTGCGTCTGTATTGACTGGGAGCACTTGGCTAATCGCTCCCTGTAATTAAATTCTTCACTAAGAATAAAGTTAATCTTCTCAGAGCATATAAAACCTGACCCGCAGCCTGAGCAGGCAGAATTGCTGCTCTTTATAGACACCTTTATCCAAGTGTAAAGGGCCCATTCCCAAAGCAGAAGCAATTAGGATAATTAGATATTCCTTGTCCTGAGTTGGGGATGTATAATAATAAGCTATAAGTGATATGGTAGCTTTCTGCTTGAGGTTCCACAGATTTTTGAGGTTGGAAGGGACCGTTTCGCCCATTCCTCATGACTCTGGTTAAGACGCCACTGTGCTCAGCCCTGTATATGTGACAGGATCACCAGTTCTGCTTGTAAGGGTGCTGGGGCTGGCTGGGGCTTTGTTGGGTTTAAAAGTTTTTTAGATTTGCATTTTCTCTGTTTGATGATGTTCAATAAGTTTGGCAGAGAGAAATGGATGAGACTTTCCCCAACTTTTTTTCTCTTTGTTTACATAAACACATTAATAAACTAATTGCCCAAATCCTTGCTGGCTGGCAGAAGCATTAAGCTTGCTATGGGCCGCTGACTTAAACCATTTGGTTTGGTCCCAAGGCTTCTTTGGGCTTTTAGAAGAGGTTCAAAAAGTGCCCGTTTGCATCATCTTAAAACATTAACATTCCAAGCACAAATAGTTTTGCATGATTTATTACTCTCACTGTAGCTTTGCTCATACTCCAAAGTTCAACTTCAAAGTACTGTATCCTCACTCCTAATTATTTATGTACAGCAAAACAAAACAACATTAAGTGCCATCCAGGCATTGCTGTATTTCATTGGATGGAGAAACTCGGACTTCTTTTGTAGCCATATAATTTCTTGTTCAATTATTAAGAGCCAAATTCAGAAGGAAGGTAACCTTTCCAGCATCCTTTCCTGGAACACAAACTGATCAAAATCAAGTGCTTATGGAGAGAAAGTATGTGGTACCTGGAGGATTCCAGGTACTTGCCATCAGCTGTTTAATTTGGACAATTACAGTACATTTGTCAGTTCCACTTTTATTCAGAGTGAAATCCACTTGCCAGTTCTCACACACTGTTTCAGTGCAGCAGTGTTTCATCAGCAAACAGTGTCGAGGGTGTCCAAAATGACTGGGCTGTTACCGATTCCCCCAGTTTATTTTGTAAGACCCTTTATCTTTGCAGCAGATATTGTATCTGAAATCAGAAACGTGGGTGAAACGTGCAGCAATGCCCCAGTGAGCCGAGTGCTAGGGAGAACCCGAAAGCAGAACCCTGGCCTGCTTCACTGTGAAGCCTGGTGTGCCAGTTGGGTTCCCCTATCTGGGGCTCCTGCCCATCAGTTCTGCCCCAGCTGATGGACTGTCACGTAGAGCACTGGGCACAGGCTCTCGTGGTCTGCATTCCTCCCATCATTGTGCAGATATGGGTACCAGGAAGATGTCAGCCAGTGCATTAGATGGGGGCTGAATAAATCAGTGTGCACGGATCATTGAGCCTCTTTGTTGTAAAACAAATGGCCTGTGGTCAGTTAATCATATAAAGAAACATCTCCCAGACCTCATGGCATTATTCATAAGTACTAAATCCTCTTGCAGTTTCATAAACAGAACCTCTCTTAAAATATGGGGAAATTACAATCTGGAACAGTGGTTAGCGATGTGGCTGCCACATACTGTGAGCCAAAAGGAGCAAGAGATTTTTTCTTGCAAAGGTCTCATCTCTCCCGCATCTGAACGATCCCTTTGCCTTCAGCTCACTGGTCTCCTTGTGCTGGACACCTGTGCTCGCTGTATCTGCCCAGCCTGGTTAGGTGCTGTGGGAGCCCTGCGATGGACAACGTGCCCTGGGCTGCTGCTCCAGGGTGTCCTTGTCCATGGCTGATGGCTGTGGGGCCTTCAGTCCCCTGGTGCCACAGGCCCTGGAGTGGGATGCCTGTGGGCTGCCAGCCACCACGGCTGAACGAGGACTGGCAGCAGCCTGGGGCCCCGGGCGGTCTGGTTCCTCTTGGCATTGCCCCTTCCATGTGATGTGGCCATCTTGGTACTGATAAATCGCCTTTGTTTCCTGCCCTCGTTTCTCCCTGCTGGAAGGGGAATGAGTGTGCTGGAAGGTCGCCTGCTCTGATGGAAACTCCCAAAGTCTGTCCACCCTCTGCTTCAGGGCCATCCCCACTGCTCTGTGGTGAGTGCCAGACAAGTGGGAGCAGTAGAAAGCCGCAGATTCACTGTGCTGTTTTTATCCAGATTTACCTAATTCTTTGTTAAATGGCTTTGTAGTGGCTCCCAGCCATGTGAAGCTGGGCTCTCTGGGCCATGTCCAGAGGGGCAGCTACCTTCCCATGGCACCTCTCTGCTTGGTCTGTTGTCCCTGAACATCCGTTTCTTCTGCAGAAGGCCTGGAATTGATGTCTGTTGCTTTTCCATCATGATTTAAAACAAGCCCCCTAACTGTGGTGTCCCAATTTACAGTTCGTGTTTCAAGGAAGTGGCTCTTATGTGTTGCCAGCCCTCAGCACGTTCACTTGCTAAATTATGCACATGCTAATGAAGTGTGAAAATCAGCCAAATAACAACTCTCTGTAATCGCTTAATGTCCCCAGAGCATTGTGGCTTTTTTTATTATTATTATTTTATGATTTGTGACCCATTCTGAATCGTGTTTCTTCAGGGCGTTCTTCCAACAACTGGGGTTAATTAGTATTTTCACTTTTTCCCCTTCTGAATGAAGCCCAAACGTGCTCACAGCCCTCAGTGCAGTTTGTTTTCTGTTTTGAATTAAATAATGCCTAGATTTCCATCAGAGTGGGAAGCAGCTTCCCAGCAGAACTGTTGAAATCCGCACCCTTATCCCCAGCATACGCCTGGGCACATGGGCAGGGACTGCATCCGTGTGGAGTGTCCCCCAGTTGCTCTTGCTGCGATGGCTGTTTTGGGGAGGTGGTGCTGCTCCTCGTGCCCCCGGACAGTGTCCCCCATCCCTGGGATGAAGCACTGTCCCGTCATGTGCAGCGGCAGTGGCAGGCGTTGCTCTGGAATATTATACCCTTGGTTGATTCCCCAGCTCTCCCTTCCCTGCCGTGCTGGAGGCTACACAAATGTGGCTGGAGCCGGCTGTACCTGTGTTAGGAGGATGTTGCATGGGTAGCACGTCACTTGTCAGTGGAACTGCTGCTCCACATGGCTGGCGTGAGCTGGTGTCAAAGGCAGTGTTTGGATGCTGCTTCATGCCACCTGAGGTGGGTGTGGGCAAATGTTCGTGCTACTAACCCCTCTTTGTAGAGGTTGGGGAGGTTGTCCCAAGTCCTTCAGTGTTCCAGGACACCACCAGACTTGCAAAGGCTTGCCTGGGCTGGCAGTGACATTCCGAGTCACCGGAGGTCGGTGATGCTGCGTTTGGGTGGGGAGCTCTGAGCTAAAGCTGTGTGTGACTGAGGCAGCTGAAATCTGCTCTACGGCCTTACTCGAACAATGTGATTCATTCCTTGGTGACCTTGAGCAGGCAGGGGTGTGAGAGAGGGAAGCCCAGTGCTTTGTCTTTGGATAAGTGTCGGGCAGACCAGTGTACAGAAGTGTTGCAGGTCCAGTAACCTGCTTTCTCATTGACAACATGAGGAGGAATAGAGATGAAGTACCCAGCTCCCATCTCATTTTTAGAAGCAAAGCACTCAAGCAGGACCCTTGGTGACCTGAAAACTGGGTGTTTTACAGAGTGTGTCACTGTGGCTGTTGTGCTGCTCATGGAGCTGCTGGCAGAGCAGCTGCCATGTCTGGGCAAGTGATGGCTTCCTGCCCCTGCCTGGCCTCTTGTGTGCCTCTGCACTTGTCCCCACATTTGCCACTAGTTTAGAATAGACTAATCACTTTTCCATGCACTCTGCTTGATTTTGGTGTGTTACTGTGTTGATGATAAGACTTTGCTGGGAGCAGCCAGGTTCAGCTGCGACTCTGGTCCCTGCACTGTGGTGGATGAACAATGTCAAGATTATCTCAGCCCAACAGTTTTGTCAAAAATATTTTCCACTGATCCTGCCTGGGGGAGCACCATGTTTAGCTTCAATGATACAGCCCTGACACCAGAAAAAGAGCTTCCAGCAAAGACATTTAATTCCCTGTCAGAATCAACTTAATGAAATCCCATCTGACTTGGGAGAGGGTTTTTACTGGATCTAGTCAATGTCCATGCTTCTGTTTGGAAGCCTCTAACATCCCAGAGTTTATTACCAGTAACAAACAAGGGTTTTGTTTCCACTAAAGATAGATGTATATATGAAATGTCTGATTCTTTAAGCAGAAATAGTTGTTATTTACACTTGCGGTTTATAAACAAGTGGTTTTCACTCTCTGTAACTTACCAGCAGGAGGCAGGAATGCTGCCTTGCCCACACAGACCTTGGGCCTTCCCCAGGGACTTGTGGCATTCGGGTGCTTTCTGCACCCCAAGCAGCAAAACCTATAAAGTTCAAAGACAGGCTCATTTATAGCTGCAATCTGCTCCTTCAAGCTGCTGCACAAATCACTTTTAAGCAATTCATTTCAGTGGCTCAGGATGTCACTTAATGAACCCAACACTAAATTGAAAGAAAGAAAGTTTAATTAAAATACTGCAAGGAAAATGTCTTGAGACAAGCTCTTCCTGGAGCAGATTGAAAATGATGGCACAGACATCCGTCTTCCATGGGCAGAAATGTTAAAGTAGGCAGAAAGTATAGTTTGTGATGAGTTTCAGAGGGAGCAGATAAAGTATGTGTTGTGGTCTGGCCCCATGCAGGGGCTCTGGGTTACTGTGAGATCTTGCACAGCCCTTTACAGGGGCAAGGAGTGGTGGGGCCATGGCAGGCAGCGGCGTTGAGCCACACGTGGAGGCAGAACCTGACAGTGGCTGCCTGCCACGGGTATCCCTGTGCCTTTGGCCCTCTGGGAACGGGGCTTATCCCGGAGGGAGGACCCTGAGTGGCACCGGCTCCTGAAGGCACCAGGAGGGCAGTGGTGTGTGCTAACAGGCCATGCTGCCTCCCCGAGAGGGGGTCTGTAGGCAGTGGGACTGGCCTGGGACAGAGGCAGGGGAAATGCTGCTGGCAGAGCACTGAATGTGGTGGCTGACGTCAGTTTGAAATATCCTGTCTGCCCAGACATGGGTACTGAGGTGGGGGTGGCACAGCCCAGTGCTCTGGGTGGCACTGCCTGCCCCAGTCCCATTGTGCTGCCATCTTAGTACAGCCCCAGATGTTGGATTAAGCCACCTTTAGCTGATTAAATTCAAATCTGTGCAACAAATGCCAGGGACTGTCTGCACAGTGTTGGTGTGTTTGCTTTCCCATAGAATTGGACTTGGAGCGTTAAGAACATTTTTTCAAATGCCACCACTCTGATGGGCATGGCTTCTGTGGGTGCTCGCTGTGGAGAGGTAGATGATGGCAGAGAAGGGTCAGTTTCCCCACGCAGAAGGTGTTCGTATTCCATCAGCCGCATTCCCCCTTTGCCTCCCCCATTCCCCATCATGTGCCAGGCCCATCGTGTCTCACCGCTGACCCACTACTGCTCCTCACTGCCGACCCACCTGTGTTCCTGTCTTGGTGCTGCCTCCCTGGCTGACCCACCTGCAGGCAGCTCATTTAGTCACCCTGTGCCCAGGTTTGCCCATGGGCACCCATCACTTGAGTCTCCACGTGTGCACTGTGTTTTGTGATCCTTTGTGGAACAGGTCTCTGCTGCTCCCTGTCGTGGAGCACTCAGTGCCAGGTTTCTGTCAGAAGCTCCTGTCACAGTAGGTGCATGTTGTGCCGCCCGTGCTCAGCCGAGGAGCTTGTTCCAGGGGCACCAAACTGGAATAATGTGACAGAGAATGACATCAGAGCAAGATGGTAACAAAATTCGGTTGTAAGCTGAAAATAGCTGCTCTACGTGAGAGCAAAGCTTGCTGCTTCTGAATTTTACTCACTTAGCTGACATTTGAGTACTTCTAATTAAAATTTTGAAACAGTCAATAGTTTTTGCTGATCAGCTAACAGATGGCTGCAGCAAGATGACCAGAAAGACAGACTGCATGGCACACGAAATGTGTTGGAGAGCATCCATCCCAATGTCTGCACACCGACCCTTCGTCTGCGAGAACAGTCTAATGCGGGGGTGCACATCTGAGAGTTTCTGGCTTTGCAAGGCAGTGTCCCCAGGACACAGATACCTGCTGAGGGTCAGACCTGGTGCTGCAGTGTTCACCACAGTGTTACCCTTCGAAAAAGGCAGCTTTTGTGTTCCTGCTGGAGATAAGGATCTTGTAAATACAAAGAGCTCAATACTGTTAACATCTGTGAGTTCCTGCTTCCTGTGTCAGATGTTCATGTTTTTTAGCAACCAGTGATGTCTCTAGAAATCACAGGTTTTTGGAAGGTATTTTGGAACCAGGCCACTTTTCGAGTTGCTTATGCCTTTATGTCCCTGCATGAGAAGTGCCCAGACAGTTCTGTGGCAGAAATCATTGGAGTTTTAAAAGGTTTAAGTGTGGAAAGGGTGGAGGACTTGATCAATGCTCAGCTGCTTTTTATGAAGTCTCATTTATTTTAAGGCTATATTTTGCAGATGGACTTGGATTTTCCATCACTATTCCTAAGCTCAAATCAGCCATATTGAGGAGGTTGTGTCTGCTGTGCCACTAAGCCTCTCGGCACAGGGATGGCAGCGTAAATCCTGCAGTGAGCCAAGGGGCAGAGCAGTTGGATGGGTTGCCTGGAATGCTCTGGCAGCGTGAGCCAGCTCCGTGGCCCAGCGCAGCACAGCGCAGGCAGTGAGCGCGGGGAGCAGCCGAGCGCAGGGCTGGGAAGGCTGTGGGCGCTGGCAGGGGTGCAGGAGGGCAGGCTGCTGTCAGCCTGAGTCACTGCCCCGGCATTGTCCTCTGAGCCCCCGCAGCGGGAACACCGCCGAGTCACGGAGGGCTGCCCTGATGTGCGCGTGTGCGCGTGCAAGATGAATAATGTAGGAAAGAATAGTAAATAGAGAAAAAAATCATTTAGGAAACTGGATTTCAGTAACTGCCCAAGTCTCAATCAGTTTGCTTTTAAGCCCCTAGGATTAGCTCTGTTGGTTAGAGCATGGTGCAGATAATGCCAAGGTTGTGTGTTCAGTGGCTGTATGGGACAGTCACGTAAGTGATGGACTCAATGATCCTTGCAGGTCCCTTCCGACTTGGAATATTCTGTGATTTCTTAAAAGAAGTTACCGCGCTCTGCTGAGCATGGTTTGTGGTTATCTCCAGTGTACATGCAGAGGGTCTGTCCTGCCATAGCCTGGACTGCTAACTGAGGTAGCACCTGTGAACCTCTCCCACCCCACCCAGAGCTGGGGCCGTGTTTCCTTTCCTCAAGCTCTCCCACTTCCCTCTTGACCGGTGGGGCTGCCCTGGGTTTCCTGGCAGCAGGGTGTTCTGGGGCACCCTAGAGCAGCTGTTGGTTTTCCTCACAAAGTGAGGATTATTTGCACTGGTAGAGAGACTCTCGGGTCCCATGCTAATTGTCTTGATTTGCGTGCTGTTCTGCCACCTCAGGTGTGGTGTGTAACAGCTTAATAAGGTGTTCGTAGCCTGACCAATTAAAAATTGCCATTAATCCAAGAGCTAATGAGTTGTGCGTCTTGATGCAGACAGAAGAGTTTTGTGTTGTGTGCATAACCAGGACCCAGGGCTGGTGGGCAGGCGTGGGTGCTGGGTTGGGCCAGGGGCCAGGGCAGCTGGGCCAAAGGCAGCTCTGCTGCTCTGCTTCGTTCTGTTCACCTCCTCAGAGGGGCTCAGCTGTGGTTCTGCCTGAAAGCTGCTCTTCACTTTCTTTTCTGTTTTTTCATTCTGCTCCTGTTGATGACCCAACCCATCGCATCCCAAGGCTGCATGGTCTCTGCTGGTGCACTGGGCTCTGGAGGAATGCTTGCCCCACTCCTCTCATGTCCTTGCCCTGGGCACCAGGGGCTGTGAGAGCCTCTGCTCCTCCTGAGTCTCTGTGCCGAACCCTTCCATGATGTTATTTCCTCCTGAACTCTCCTTTCCAGCCATTCCAGTAAATTACACCTGGCCAGGATGGTGGAGTGATGTAAATTCACGTTCCTGCACGCTGGCATTCTGAAATGGGTGCTTTGGTGGGGGACGCTGAGTGGCACGGGGGGTGCTGCCAGATGGGAGTTTCTTTCGTCTAGGTTGGGTAGGACAAAATTACTCTTTGCTGTAACAAGGGCAGAGAAATTTGGAATGTGCCACTATTTTTAGCACTTAAATCTAGGAGAGTTATTCCATTTTGGGGGAGAGGAGCAGCTGCTGCTAGCTCTGCAGCATCGTGTCGTCGTGAAGAGGAGCTGTACCCAGACAGCAGAGCTCAGCAGTGTGTCCAGCCCTGCCCAAGCTGGGGAGGTCCCGTGTGAGCCGTGGCTCCAGCCCGATCCCTGCAGGGAACAGGACTCGTGATGGGCACAGGGATGGGCCTGCCGCAGGCTGGGAGGTGTTCAGGCCTGGCGTTTTCCACTAAACCCTGGCCTGACTGGGATGAAGGGGTTGGGCAGGTGCAGGTGCCGTGCCATGCTGTGCCGTGCTGTGCCGTGCTGTGCTGTGCTTCACTTCGTGGTGTCAGCCAGCAATGGTGTTTCAGGGCATTTTGCTGATGCTCCAGATCCTTACTGGGCTTAATGCAGTGGAATTGATTTCTGTTTCCCAGGCTATCATTCACCTCAGCAGGGGATAATCAATGCCTATCAATCACATGCCATTAGATTGCAGTTTAACTTCTGCTGTCCTCTGCCCTCCCACCTCACATCCCCCTGCTGTGGACCACACAGTTTGGGGCAGGACTGACGGCCCCAGCTCCCCGCACCACCCTGTACATTGTACCTTGCCCTTTTCTGGTGGGACTTCGGTGCCACTTCCTTGTCCTCTTCAGCTCCATGGCCTTGCCCGGGCTTTCTTCCTCTTTAGCCTGCCCTTTCTGTACCTGAGGGGCCTTGAAGTTCCCCCATTTTAGTTCCTCTCTGACACTTTTCGTGGGCAGGGGAGAAAGTTGCATTTGAGTCTTCGACTGAGCCTCTTGCTCTGCCTGTTGGGGTGGGGGCAGCGGGTCTGGCTCTGCTGCAGCTGCCAGCCGTCCTGGGTTAAATCTGATCTGGCAGAGGGTAGAGAAGGTCCTGGCTCCTTCAAAGTGCCTTGCGGTGTCCAGGCCTGAGCATTGGTAGGTCTACAGCTCTCATCAAACTGCGTGTAAAGCCCTGCCATGGACGTGAACTCCTCATCACTGACAGTGCGTGCCTTTCAGAGTAAACACTTTGCTAGCTCTTTTTTGGTTTGTTTTAAGAGAGGCAGACAGAAAGGGGGACCAAAGGCGTGTCTTTTAAACAGTGAAATGTGGAGTCTCACCATTTCCTGAGCAAAACAAGACCCACAGCCTGTCACTGAGGGTCAGACCTGGGAGTCCTCCTTGAGAGGCTGAGGGTTGTAATTCTAACGTTTGTGTCCTTCTCAAAACCCCTTTCTGAGCTTGGGGCCCATCTCCTGCCATGGCATGGTGGGAGGCAGAGATGGTGGGATGCAGAGAAGGTGGGATGCACTGAGACCTCCACAGGGATCTATGGGTGGGCTTGTGATCTGGCTCTCCCATTACCAGACATTCCCTCCATAAGCCTTTTAATTTTTCATTATCTCTTTGTGCTTTCTTCGTCCACCTGAGCGGTTTCAGATGTGAGTTTTGTTCTCAATTAACAGGACCCCTTGGTGTCCACCTTGCTTTCTCCCTCGTGGCCACGCAGCAGTCAGGGAGTGGCCATTGTGCCAGGGCTGGGTTGTGCTCCCGGTCGGGGGCCACATCTCCGTCTCCTTGGCAAACCCCTGCAGCCATCACTCCTTCAGGGGTCTCATGGGGGGAGGAGGGACGTGGCTGCGGTGAGTTATTATCCCACACTTATCAGTATTAAACTCGATTTGGCAACTCATAGCCTGGGATTTGAATGATCTAAATCCTTCCTTTGGCAGCCTGGTTTGCTGTTATTTATGGTGCTTCCCAGTTTATTATCATCTGCAGTTGGAGGCTTTGTGTGTGGTGCTGTCCACCGAGTGATTTATACACATAATAAAGAGAGCAGGGTGTCCCGAGACCCCTCACAGCCCTGCTGTCCCCTGGCACCAGCCCCGGTGGGCAGAGCTGAGTGGGTAGGGGCACAGCAGCGAGTCAAGGGCAGCAGGACGGCAGGGACTGCCCAAGAAAGGCAGAGTTCTGTCTGGGGAAGGAATGGGCTCGATGGTGTCATCAGGACAGCTCCTGGGCCTGGGCTGTGGAAGGGTGTGGAGCACAAGTCTGTTGAGGAGCAGCTGAGGGAGCTGGGAGAGGGGCTCAGCCTGGAGAAAAGGAGCTCAGGGGGACCTTGTGGCTCTGCACAGCTCCCTGACAGGAGGGGGCAGCCGGGGGGATCGGGCTCTGCTCCCAGAGAACAGGGACAGGAGGAGAGGGAACGGCCTCAGGCTGGGCCAGGGGAAGTTTAGGTTGGATGTTAGGGAAAATTCCTTCCCTGAAAGGGCTGACTAGCCCTGGTACAGGCTGCAGCGATGGAGTCACAGTCCCTGGAGGGTTGTGACAGATGTGTAGATGTGGCTCTTGGGGACATGGGTTAGTGGTGACCTTGATGGTGCTGGAGCAATGGCTGGACTCGATTTTAGAGGGCTTTTGCAACCTAAATGATTCCATGATTGTGTGTGGTCACAGAGCTGTCTCTCACTTCTGACCCCAAAGGAGGCATGTTCCCCTGGGACAGCAGGCAGTAGCAGGGCCCCTGGCAGGGCAGGGGGCACGCTGTGCCCAGGAGGTTGGGGTCCAGGGGTGTCCCTGCCACCCTGGAGTGGCTGTACTGCGGTGGCCTGGGCCTGACAGGCTGGACCAGGGGTGTCATCCTGTGTGCATCGGGGCCGCAAGCTCCTGGCACAGGTGTTGGGACACGTGTGGTGTCCCGTGGCCTCCCCACCGTGACAGGCGGTACCAGGGTCCTTTTGCATGGAGCTGCTGCTGAGGCTGGAGCAGATGGGATGCTCTGGGAGCGGGGATGAGGTGCCTGGGAGGCTCTGGGAGCGAGGACAAGGTGCCTGGGATGCTCTGGGAGCAGGGGCGATGCGCCTGGGAGGCTCCAGAGCAGGGATGCGACCCCCAGGCCCCTGCCCTGCTGGGCAGAAAGAGAGGGGTGCCTGTGTGGGCAGCTCCCTGCTGCAGGTCAGGCTGCTCCAGGGATCCAGGTCTCAGCACCGACTGCAGCTTGCCTAGTTTATCTTCTTTCTTTTTAATAACAGATTCATTCCCTGTTCCTGGCAGAGAGCATGCCTTCCTCCACGCTGGGAGAGGGGGAGGGGGGTATATTGTAAATTTCCCATTTTTCTGATAAAACTGTATCGCTACAGCGGAAATCAAATCCCATCTTCGATATTTTTAGCATGAGAGCATGAAGGCACAGAGATACCGAGGGAAGGGAGGATGGGAGGGGAGGGAGGACGGCGGGCTGGGTCTCCATGGAAACTGTTTGCTTTAAATTCCCGCATTGGGGCACTGAGCGTGTAGGAGGTGATGAAGGAAATGAAAAAGCAAAAAAGAGGGAAGGTTTTTTCCTTTCTGTTGTCACAAAACTGCTGAAGGAACCTTAGGAGAAACGGGCATAAATTATTGATCATCTCAGCACGAATACATGTGCATTTTCATTAGTAACCACCGTGCTGTGTCTCTCGAGGGCAGCAGGTGGGGTGTGCAGCAGCCGTGCCTGACCTCTGGTTTGTTCAGAGACACCTTTGGAAAGGAGCCGGTGCCACTCTGTGCTCCTCTGTTGCCTCCGTGGGACTCCCCCATTTCCCCTCTGGGTGCTCTTCTGTGCCAGGCTGCTGTTACTGCCCAGAGACACCAGGGAAAAGAGCCAGCGCCCAGACCATGGGTGCTGGGGGAGTGACGCTTCTGTCACCTGTGGTGGATTTGGGCTTGGGTGGGATACTTCTGCTCAGAAGAGGTTTTTTTAGTATTTAGGGCATTTTTTTAACATATGAAAGGTGTTGTTAGCCAGGCTGTATTGTTACCCTCGTCTGAAGTCCTGATGGTGAGCATGGGTAAACGGAAGGTCTGGGAGGGTCTGTGGGCCTGAAACCCCCTTCTCTGTGGGTGCAGTGTGAATGGGTGGCTGGGCTGGGGTGGCACGAGGGTCTCTGTGGTGCCCGGCCCTGCTGTCTCAGGCCACAGCCCTGCTCACAGGGTGATGCATTAGATCATGTCAGAAAAATGCCTGACTGCAGCACACAAAGTTATTTTTAATTCACTGAAAGGGGAATGACCTAAAACCGGCAGCTGGTGATGGAGAGGATTAAATAGAGCAAAACAGGTACATTTTCAACTGAGTAATTTTAGAAGGAAGCAGCGTGTCTCATTATGAGGCGCATGTTGGCACTGCCCAGCCGCTGAGTCCCCTGGGCTGCTGCTGGAGTGGCTGTTCCCAGCCTGTTCCCAGCACCATCCATGGGACACCTCGGTGACACCAGGCTCAGCCCATGACATTGCAGCGATGCTCTCCAGGGTGGGGGTCACCTGCTGGAATGAAAACCTCTGTGTGAGCCAGGGTTGAGCCGGAGCAGCTGAGCCAGACTTGGTGCCAAACACAGAATTTCGGTGCTTGAAGGTGTCTGACTTCGCTCTGGCTCCTGTCAGCTGCTGTGGTTGCAGTCACCTGTGGGAATGGGAGACTGCTTTGGGTTATCTTCCCACGGATGTGTTTGTTCTCATGTGTGTAAGACCCAGTGGCCGGTCCGTGACATTGCAGGTTGGCTTCTGGTTCTGCAGGACTGTCACAGGCTGTAGTGAGGTGGACAGGTTACAGCAGCACAGATGGAATTTGCCCTGTCCCAGTGTCCCTCCCCAGCCTCTAACAGTTGGTAGAAGTGCCTGTCCTGCCCCTTGGGGGGAATTTACTGAATGTGGTGGTTGTGCAACCTTACTAAATGGGAATGGTATGTAACCAATAGTTCAGACCCAAACAAGAGAGAAGAGCAGGTGATCTGAAGAAGTTCAGAATCCATTCCATAGCTTTACCTCCAAAAGACTGACATCTCTGCCAGGTGCTGCCCACGCTCGGCTGCAGTCCACCCCACTGGTGTGAGCCAGAGTGGAGCTGCTGCAGAGTGGAGCCCCTCTGCAGCACTCCTCAGCCTTCCTGAGTGTTGGCAGCAGATGGTTAAACCCTTCCTGGCACTGTGTACCAGCCACGATGGCCACAAGGCACACGGGTCCATGTGAAGGAATGAAGTGTTTTGCCTTGGAGCCCTCCAGCTCAGTGCCAGCCAGTCTAGCCGTGTTTGCCTGTGAGCAGCGGTGTGCGTTGGTGTGCGCTGGTGTGTGTGGTGAGCAGCAGGGTGCTGGTGTGCGCTGGTGTGTGCTGGTGTGTGTGGTGTGCGCTGGTGTGCGCTGGTGTGTGTGGTGAGCAGCAGAGTGCTGGTGTGCGCTGGTGTGTGTGGTGAGCAGCAGAGTGCTGAGGACAGCCCAGGTTTATGTTTCCGAGGCTTTCTCTGCTGGCACACACCAGAGCTAATACCCAGGAGGAGCCAGCAGTGCCCGGAGGGCTCCGAGGGCCGGTGGCCGCAGCCCGGGCAGTGCCACGGCCTGCGGGCACAGCCAGGGTTTGCAGCCCTGGCCATCGCTGGGGTCTGCCCCTGCCCGGAGCTGCTGAGGCTGCAGCCCTGGGCTGCAACCCTGCCAGTCCTGGTGCCGCAGAAGTGAGAAAGGCAGGGAATGCAGATGGCAGGAGTGAGCTGGCAGCTGTTATGGCCAAGTGCTGTTCATTGCAGAATCCATCCGGCACCCGGTGCTGAGGCTCCAAGGCTGCAGTCATTCTTCCAGTTCCCCAGCTTCATGCTGGTGGAGTGTGGCTCCCCAGGCAGTGGGTGAGCACCAGTTGGGCAGTAATTGCTGTGGAATTAACCTCTGACATTCTTCTAAAAATAGGCCAAATAAATCCAGTCATTAGCAGCTCCCGACTGCGTTGCCTCAAGGGTAAACACTGCAGATTAAAGCGTTTGCAGTTACAGGTCCCTGTGTGTCCCCTGGCTTCTCCTGCCACTGAGCCCAGGACCCTGGAGATGGTACCCTGGTCTGTGGGGAAGCGGTGCGAGTGCAGGGGCTTTTCAGCTGATGGAGGGCTGGAAGGCATCGCTAATTTACCTTGGTAGGCCGTGGGAGATTCAGCAATGGGCAGAGGAAAGCAGCGATGTAGATGTGGTCACCTGAGCTGTTCTGCCTGGGGAGCTCAGGGAGAGAGGACAAAGGTGTCTTACTTTGTCTGCGCCCTCTTCTCTGAGGGTGAAGGGAAACCACCACCTCAGGCAGAGGGTGGCACAAGGGCCAGGTGGGAGCAGGATCTGCCCGTCAGCCGGGTGCTGAGGTGAGATGCTGGGGGCAGCATTGGCAACAAGCCCTGCCCAGATCCCAGGAATTGATTGTGTCACCCCAAGTGGTGCAGGCAACTCCCCAAGGCACGGGGGGAGCATGCCATGCCGTGCCGTGCCATGCCGTGCTGTACTGCACTGCCCAGCCCTGTGCCCCTGCTGCTGACAGTGGTCCTCAGGCTGCATTTAGCACAGGCACAGTGCCTGGAAATCCCACTGGAAGCAGTGTTGGGGCACAGGCCAGGGCAGGGGAGCAGGAGCTCCAGGCAGGTCTGGGCTCATGACAGCATAGTGCCAAACTGCTGGGCCCGTTTAGTGTTAGAGACGATAGAAAAACAGGGATTTGTGGAGATGCCACAGGGTACAGAGCACCGACGAGGCATGTAGCTGTATGGGGCATGGTGCTTTCTGGATGCCTGTGGAAGTCAGGCTGCAGTTACTTAAATTGTTTTTGTCTTCTCTTTGCCAGCTGACATCATCTCCACAGTTGAGTTCAACCACACTGGAGAGTTACTGGCAACAGGGGACAAGGGGGGCCGGGTTGTAATATTTCAGCGTGAACAGGAGGTAAGTGCCAGTGAATGCAAAATGCCCATTTTATCCTTTTAAGTGAAGCATCCTGCTGTTCCCTAATCCACCTGTGTCACTCCTAAGCTCAGGGCTCTCCTGGCATACTACAAGCTGAAAAGCAGCTATTAACATCAGCAGGGCCAGATTTCCTCCAGCCAAACACCTTCCAAACATCACATTGCCTGCATTCTTCTGCTCCGGGTGTAACAGGGACCAGGCAGCACATCTGGGTGTGTGGCGAGTGCCCATCTTGGAGATGACACCACCCGAAGAACCCCTCATACCACCAAAATTCTGGAAAGTGTAGGTGGATGCAACAATTACGTTTCCCTTCCAAAACTTTACCCAGGAACTGTTAGGGAATGCTTTGTTGGAAGCTGGAGGTTGTGCCTGCCGGGGAAGCGTGTGTTCAGCCCTCAGCATGGCCCTGCACACGGGCACCCGGCCAGCCTGGCTGCGGGAGCTGTGCCAGCTGCTGCTGCCTGGGACGGTCCCTCGCATTTCCAAAGCTGTCCCTGTTAGCTGCTCTGGCCTGGCCTGAGGCAGCAGGACCTGTCCTCAGCTGCGCTGGGAGGGATACAGGCCTGGGCATGAGACATGTCACGGTCCAGTGATGGTTTTAAATTTTTCTCAAAGTTAAAGCTTTAAAATTATTTCTGCATATGCTGAAGAGAACTCAATGGTTAACCATCACATGTGTAGACACTTCATCAGCCTTTCCAGCACTATTTCATTTCTCCTTGTCCTCTCATTTCATTACTCTACTGCTTTTCTTGAACTTTAAGCCCCCAGCGTCACTCTGAATGTGTTCTCTCAGCTCCTGCTCAAGGGGACGTGTGGGGCTTCACCCACCCACGCAAACCAAGGCTGCCCGTCCTGTACCTGCAGCTGCTGCCAGCAGCTCTTCTGTGGCTGGGTTCAGCACCTGGCAGGAGCTGAACTCGGTCCCAGCCATTCACTGGGGACAGACAGTGGCGTGGGATCCATTCCTGCTACGTTCCCTCTCCATTCCCTCTCTGTTTCCACTCCATTCCCTCTCCATTTCTTCTCCATTCCCGCTGTGTTCTCATTCTGTTCCCTCTCCATTCCCACTCCATTCTTGCTGTGTTTCTGCTTCATTCCCTCTTATTCCCACTCTGTTCCCGCTCCATTTCTGCTCCATTCCCGCTCCATTCCCACACCATTCCCACCGAGCTCACCAGGGGCCGTGGCATTCAGCCCCGCACTCGCCGTCACCAGCCCCAGAGTGCCCTGAGCCAGCTGCCAACACCTTCAGCTCGTCCCTGTTCCTCTGCAGAGCAAGAACCAGCCCCACCGCAGGGGAGAGTACAATGTCTACAGCACCTTCCAGAGCCACGAGCCGGAGTTCGATTACCTGAAGAGCCTGGAGATTGAGGAGAAGATCAATAAGATACGATGGCTGCCACAGCAGAACGCGGCGTATTTCCTGCTCTCCACCAACGGTATGTGGCAATGCTGTCCCGCTGCTCCAGGCCCCTGGGCTCCCACCACCAGGCACAGTCTTCTCCGTGGTGTTTGGGGAAATATTTGTTAAAAACCCTCCCTGCAGGGTAACACAGGTGTTTTGGGGGGATGGGTGTGGCAGAGCTCAGTCCCTGTGCACCAGGTGTATTTCATGGCAGCCCTTCCCTTCAAGGGAGAGAGGGAGGCTTCTGCCCTGCTGACAACTTGCGTTTTTTATTCTCAGAATCCTGGGAATTTTTTTTTTTTTTTAAAGACAAACTGCAGGTGTTTTATTTCAATTTGCAGTTGCGTTTGGCTCAGCAGTTCTACGTTATGTTCTGATAAGTATCATGAGGATCTAGGAATATTACTTGGGATGAATGGGACCTTAAGATGGATGTGACTTAATTACTTCAGGGGAAAAGGAGGGGTCTAATTATCTTCCATAACCAACTTACTTTGTGTTATAGAATTGACTCTATTGATCATTGTAATAAAATTCAAAGACTTACTAAACTCACTTGGGGGGAGAATCATTGAAATGCAATGAAGATTAATTATACAGCATAATGTTCTGTTGATTGAGTTTTTAAATAGTTTTTTGATTAACAGGGATATTACCCTTCCATTTGGGTGGTGTTCCATATGCAGGCAGGTTATCAAAACAATTAGTTTGGAAATACTCCTGTGTTATGCTGTTTCTTTTTGTTCTTACTGTTACACTAGCATTTTATATTGAACCCTCCGAAATAGGGCATGTTAATAAAAACAAAATTAATTGGCACTGCTTCAGAGTTGCTGTGTAAAAGAGAAAATGAAGATGGATGACGGAGTTTTGTATGAAACCTGGTGGAAGCGATGATAAACTATGGATGGAGTCCCTGCCAGGAGGGAGGGAAGAATGTTCAGAATAACCCCACGTGATCCTGGTGTTCTTTCTGCGGGGGCTCTGTGGCACAGGGGGTGGGATGCTGGGAGGAGACAGGGAGCTGCAGGGGTGAGAGCTGCCTTTGGTCCTGGTGAGTGCTGGGCTCTGCACAGTTCTAGGTGGGGAATGTCAGCGTGACTCTGGGTGAGCTACAGACACCCTGTCACGGCTTTGGGCTGTGCCCAGGGCCACTGTGCCCTGCACGTCTCCGCTCCTCTGCAGGGCTGTGCACCAGCAGCTCGCTGTGGGCACAGGTGCATCTATCACCACTTCCAGCACATGGCACTGGGCACACAGGAGATTTCCCCAGCCAGTGTGGCCTTGCGGGCAGCTCGGGGAGCAGCCACAACGATGCTCTCCTCTCTCCTCCCCCAGATAAGACTGTGAAGCTATGGAAGGTCAGCGAGCGGGACAAGAGACCGGAGGGATACAACCTCAAGGATGAGGATGGCCGTCTCCGAGACCCCTCCATGATCACCGTGCTGCGGGTGAGTCCGGGGGGGCCATGGCAGTTCAGGGGCTGTTCCCTGCAGGGGCCTGGATGAAAGTTGCTGCTGGTGTCGCCTGTGTGCCATGGGACCTGCAATGCCATCCTGCCGTGGTGGGCTGGTGTCAGAGGGCACCTTGTGTCGGAGGCCGGTGCTGTGACTGGCGCATGGGCACGGGAGTGGGTGGGGGAGCTGCCGTGGGTGCCCGGGCTGTGCTGAAGCTGGGCAGACGTGCTGCCAGCGCCGCGCTGCGTCCCGTGTCTGGTGCCCAGTGCCACGGTGCGCTGTGCTGCCCCACGGGCTGGGCCCAGCCTCGCGAGGAGGCAGGGCAGAAGCTCTCCCAGCTTGGAGCGTTCCCACATGTAGCTGCTGCTCAGGGAGCAGAAGTACTTCCTCCAAATGAGTTTTCCTCCTGGTCATGACATTAATCAAACCAGACCAACTCGTAATTTGTTAACACCCTGTCAGAATTTGCGTTTTGAGTACTTGCGGGTTTTATGTTTATACATATAAAATTGTCCTTGCCTCACCTTGTGGGTCCCGGTTCCATTGTGCATGGAGCCCTTGAGAACCCCGGGCAGGCGGTTAATTCTTGTCTCTGTACAGGGTTGCTCCTGGTGACTGGCAGCATTTTCCTTTACAGAGCAAGAGAGCATTTAGTTATGTAGAGGTGTATCTCCTGTTACGTTTCAGGCAGCATTTCCAGCCTAACATGCTGTTACCTGACAGCCTGTTGGAGAGGTTTGCTCAGCGTCTGGCTGTCAGAGCTGGGGCAGTCAGCCCTCGGCAGGGTAGGGGGCAGGCTTTGGGAAGGCAGCAATGTTAAGGGTGTTATCCCAGGTGCTGCTTCCTTCTCTGGTCAAACACACTGGGAAGGCCCTGGGATTTCTTTACCCCCTGTAGAAAGTCATACTGAAATATCAGAGAACTGGACACGGTTGGAGTCCACTCACTGCCTTGAACGTTTCAGCCTTTGTTCTGCTCTCAGCCCATGCGCTTCTGGTAGCAGCTCAGTGCTGTGAGGCTGGAGGAGCTGCTGTTTGGTGTCTGCCCCTGCTCTGGGGTCAGATGCTGCCATTCCTGCTCCTGGTGAGTGGCTGGCAGAGGCACGGGGCACTGGGAGGTCAGACACGCTCCAAGTGCTCGATGTGATGCTTATTGGTATCTGCTGTGCTGTGCCTGTGGTCCCTGAGGACAGAAGATTGAGGAGTCTTCCACCAGCCCCATTTGATCTAATGTTTTGATGATTTTATTTAGACAGATACTTACATACATGCAACCGTTTTGCTGCAGCTTGGTGTAATGCTGCCGTATAATTGTCCTGTGATGGGTGTGCTTTAAATTAAAGTCACATCCATCCACGGTTTAATTTTCAACCACAGACAAGTGAAAAAGGGTTTTAAACGCACCTTGCTGCCATAATTTCTCACCCATTTGGCTTAATGGTTTAAATGCACTTGATGAGCATCATCCCCTGAGGAATTTCTAACCCACATAGTGCAAGAGGAATATTTACCTCTGCTCAGGCTGTGTAGCAAGGTGTTTACTGTCATGAGAAGAGCTCTGCTGATTTGAATTGCCCCCAGTCTAATAGCTGCAGCCCTTTGACCTCGTGTAGCGGCCTCGGTGTGCTCCCGAGTACCACTCGCTGTACCTGTGCCTTGGGACGTACGTAGGAGATAATTAACACGAATAATATCCAGGCTTAAACCTTTTCAAAGAGAGGATGTGTTTGCTGTGGTCCCCCACAGCGCAGGGCAGTGTGGGGTGACACCCCAGGTGCACCCTGCCCCGGGTCTGGCGGGCACTGGGGGCTGTGGGTGCCTGCTGCAGGCTGGTGGGAGGGTGCAGTGGGCAGGGCCACTGTGTGCCTGTTTCCTCCTGTTTGTAGCTGTCACAGAGACCTCTCGTAAGAGTGGCCACTTCACTCTCTCAGTTCCAGCAAATTTCATCGTAAATCCTGGGTTGTATCTCCCCTTTTGCTGAAGCACTCAGATTTCTTGGCCCCCGTGCAGTTTCCCAGGGAGGCTGTGCTGTGCCCCACGGCATCTGATTGCCCTGACAGCAGCCCCAGAGTGGCTGTGGTGGGAGATGCCTTGGAGGAGTCTTCTGTGCTGCTGCTGCCTTTCTGCCTCAGCAAAGAGGTGTGCCTCTTTTCCTTGGGTATGTTCCGCAGAGCATTTCAGTGACAGGGCAGGGACAAGAGATGGAAGCAGCAGCTCCATCAGCTGCGTGGACGAGCAGTGGGGGAGTGGCTTTGTCCTCCTGCAGGAAGGTCCCTTTTGCATGTCACACGGCAGGTCGAATGTGACAAAATTCTGAGCAGCGTGAAGTTGTCAGTCTGCCATGAAAATAGTGCTTGATGCTCATTTTGTCTGCAAAATACTAATCTCGAGGTGGCACTGGGCAGTCACAGAACGTACCTTATGTAGGTAGGAAGCGAATGCTGGGGAGTGTGCCTGGAGGAGCTCAGCTGCTGGAGGAGCTCAGCCGCTGGGGCAGGTGGAAAACTCACTGGATTTATCCCTGAGCGCTTGCTCTGCTCCCTGATTTGCCAGGGACTGGATTACAGTTTCCTTCTCGGAGACTCAGGGCTGGGGTCAATCCGAGCTTCAGTTTGACTAATCCCACTTGACCAAATCCTGTGGGAGGCTGTGGAGCACGCTGAGTGCTGGCCGTGCTGGTGTGGAGTGGGGGGGTGGGCTGGCAATTCCTTTGGGAATTTCTGCCCTCTGGTGTGTCCTGTGAGGATTCCCAGCACTGCTCTCACCTTGTGTGCAGGTGGTTGTGTCCCATCCCGCTGCAGGGCTGTATGGGAGTTCCATGTCCCCACCTGACCCCCAGGAAGGGGCAGCTCACACCTGGCACATGTGGGCCGTGGGCTTCAGGAGGTTTGTGGCTGTGCCATCCCGGGAGCTGAGTCCTTGGTCCTTTTCCCCGTGTATTACCTGTGTTTTGCTAGTGCTGCTGCCATGTGGCACTTCTGGGCAGAGGATGAGGCATTCCCGAGAAAGGCTGAATCTCTGTGATTCCACAGGCCACGTCCGTCGTGGCACTGTGAATGACATGGAGAGCTCGCCCACGCAGAGCTTTCCTGCAGGGAGCATTTGGTGGCAGTCAACGTGACAGACAATGAAAGGGGAAGCCTGCTGGGGACGGGGCAATCGCTGACAGCGCGTCCAGCGCTGTGGTCCTTCGCTCAGGACTGCAGGTGGCAGGAGGATGTGCAGTAGCAGTGGTAGGAAGGGGCCGGGACATGCCAGCTCTCTCCACCCCAGCCAGCAAGAGCATGAGTTTCACAGCTCAAGAAAGGGTTAGTGTCTCATTAACTCAGGACAGGGGAAGCCTTCACCAGACACAGGGAGAGGAATCAAGTGTCGTGTGTACTCGGAGTGAGCGGGACATCTTCTGCAGGGGGTGCCTGCTGAAAGCAGGAATCAAAATTAAGACTTACTTTGTTTTAAATGAAAAGTGACTGGTATTGCCCCCTTCCTGAAAACAGAAAGTAATTGAATTTATTAGTGTCTTATTTTCATTGACAGTCTTTCTGTGTACTTGATGCGCTTTGTTACACTGAATTATCATTTAATAATGGGTGTGTGTGACACGAGAGCCTGCCCTGAGATGGGCTCTGGAGCTGGGGCAGGAATGCACAAGGAGGTCTCTGCTGTTCAGGGTTGCTGTGGCACTGCTGACTGAGCTGGGTGGGTTGGGCAGATGCTGACTTGGCCTGTGCCTGCTCCAAAAGAACACAAGACCCAGTTCCAGTTGCTGTCACATGGCCCCGTTTGTTGGTGTCTCCACTGTGGCTGAGGCCTGGCTGGGCAGCTGCTCCCTTGGGCTGTCCTGGGCCAGGGTCCCCTGTGCTGCAGGATCCCTGTGCTGCTGCTGGGGAACGAGCTCACCATCTGCTCCCAGCAAATTCCTGACTACTCCTGCCTCAAAGTTGCAGTGCTTTCAGGGTTAAATCCTCATTGCTGATACCCTTAAGCAGAAGCTTGCAGCATGTGGGCACGCTGGTTTCCATATTTCAGTGCAGATTCTTGCCGCTGTAGCAGATAAAATCCCTGCTTTAGCAAACCACTCATGGATAACCAGGTTTGTCCCCCTTGTGGGGTTTTACCTGGTGCCGGGCCAAGTCGCAGACATAAAAAAGTCTCCCCAGGACTTGGCTCTGAAGTAATGTGTGGAGAATGTTCTTGGCTTAGGAGTTTGTCGTAGCTCTGTGGTTGTGAGTGACTGCCACGTAGGAGTGAGCAGGGAGTTGTGCTGGGGCATGGGGAGCTGCAGGTGCTGTGGTGCTGGTGTCAGCCCTGGGCTGGGGGGCAGGAACTAGCCCAGGGTGTGACCATGAGCTGTGCCGGGCCACAGAGTCACCTCGCTGAGCAGAATCGCCTGCTCGAGCCCTTGCTGCACGTGCTGCGTGCCCGGCCCGGCCCAGTGCAGTCACTGCACCCTTTCTCTCTGCACGGGCCTCGTGTTGTGCTGGCAGCCGGACCCCACACCTCACACACACGGTCCCCACTGCATCTCCCCACCCCGGAGCGAGGCGCGAGCCGCTGNGGCGGTGCCAGCGCTGCATCATTGCCCGTGTCAGGTGCAGTTAGTGCCCGGGCTCGTCACATTGGGCTCCGGCTCTGAGCTGGCAGCACCGGTGCTCTCGTGTCACCGCGCTGGCTGTCACTCCCATCCCCACCTCTGCAGCCGTGGGAAATCTCTTCAGGCGGCACACAGATAATACAAGTAATGAAGTAGCTGGAGGGGACAGCTCGCTGGCGAGCAGGAGCATGGACTGACACATTCCTGGTGTATTAAGTTGCCTTCAGAGCGCTGTGTCCAAAGTTATTACTGACCCCACATCTCACACACACGGTCCCCACTGCATCTCCCCACCCCCTGATGGGTTATGCCGATTTATCTAAAGGCAAACACCCACAGCTCTCTTCCTGCTCCTTCCCTCTGTCCCTGCCTGTGTGTCCCTCGCTCTGTCCCTTCTCATCTCTTACCCCCATCGTTTCGCTATGAGACAAATGCAAAAAAGTTTAAAGAAAAGGTATGTTGACCTGGCTCTCTCAAGAAATGTATTTCTGTCAGAAATGCTCCAGGAATTTCAGATCCTGGATAACAGTGACAAAATGAGCCAGAAGAGGTTTTTTGGTTGTTTTTTTGTTTCAAAGATGAAACAGTTGCGGCAGCAAGATCATAGCCTGAGTTTAGTGGGCTTTCACTGCTTCACTGTGCTCTAGCCATCCTGGAGCCTCTCTCAAAATTAGCTGGCTTTTGGGTCTGCTTGTCCTTCTGTCATACACTGGGGAAGGCATAGGTTTCCCTGGAGGGAGCCTGCTGGGAGTGGGTGGGTAGCAGCACTGGCAGCCAGAGCTCTGTGGGACCCCGTGGGGGCATCCCCCCATGCCAGGTGCTGGCACGGCTCGGGGCAGCCGGCCGGACCCTGGCCCTGGGTGCTGACGCTCTGCTCCTTGTCCCGCAGGTCCCCGTGCTTCGGCCCATGGACCTGATGGTGGAGGCCACTCCCCGGAGGGTGTTTGCCAACGCACACACCTACCACATCAACTCCATCTCTGTCAACAGCGACTACGAGACCTACATGTCAGCGGATGACCTGAGGATAAACCTGTGGAATTTTGAAATCACAAATCAAAGTTTTAGTATCCTTTGGTGTTTGTGGCTCTGGGGGCGGCCCTGGGTCCCAGTGAGGTGCAGCCCCAAGGGCAGTGGCAGGGCCGTGCCCACGCCTGTGGGGATGGGGACAGAGCGGGCAGTGCAGCAGCTCCCTTAGCCCCACACCTGGTTGTGGTGCCTCGCTGCAGGAGCTTCCCCCTCTGGCAAGGCTGGCAGGGGTTCAGGAGTACGAAGCAGTGCTGCCTGCTGTGCACCTGGCTGCAGAGCGCTGGAGGGCCCCAGCCCTGTGTGTCGTTATCAAGGCACTGCCCTCTCGTCTCTGCCTGTGCTGCCCTGGGATGCCAGGCTGTGTCCAAACAATGCATCCAGCACTCAGAGGAGCCGCTCCCTCCTCGGCACAGGGCTCAGCTGGCATTGCCACCGCTGCTGCTGTCACCCGATGTGTGGGTGACACATTTCTGAATTTGCCTGCAGGGTCTGGTGGGGCAGGCAGAGGGAGGGGGATCTGCAGGTGATGGAGGAGACAGATGCCTCGGGGAAGATGGAAGCACTAATGGTGCGGTCCCCGTTACACCCTGCAGCAGGTGACAGGCTGCCAGTCACCACTCTACAAATGAGGCTGTGACAGTCACACTTGTAACAGCCACATCGGAAATAATAACACAGGGCACGAGTCATTGGTGGTATTTATATGGTGTTTCCTGCTGAGAAATCCCTGGGGCATGGTTTAGGCAGATGGAGAGGATTTCAACAGTCACAGGCCTGCGGCTGTGGGAGCTCTGAGTGGCTGCAGGAGCGTAGGGCTGTGGCGCCTGCCTATTTGCAAGGATGAGGGTGAGGAGTACTAAATCTGTGTCAAACCTCGGGGAGTTCACGTGGCCCGAGGGACTTAGACGGGGGTTTTCTGTTGGTTGTTGTGCCCTGGGCTTTGCTGCCATTGCTGTTCTCAGTGTGGTTACTCTCCATGCCCCAATGTTGCACTAAAAGACATTTACCAAGGCCCGGGGTGGGTGGGCAGGTCAGGTCTCATGCCCCACAGAGGGTCCTCCAGCCGTGGTGCCAGAGCTTCAGCTTAGCAGAAGACGTGCTGGGTCTCGGCTCTCCCGGTGCTGGTGTGGGCTGGTCCCGCTCCGTGCTGCGGTTTTGCTCGGTGATGGTGCTGCCTGCCCGGAGCTCACGGTTTGCGTGGCGTCAGGGGAGCCCCGGTGCCCAGAGGCAGCAGCAGGAGGGGAGCGGGGCCGGGGCTGGGCTGCGTGGGCTCCTTGACTGGCCCTGCCAGACATCGTGGACATCAAGCCAGCCAACATGGAGGAGCTGACGGAGGTGATCACGGCGGCCGAGTTCCACCCGCACCACTGCAACACCTTCGTGTACAGCAGCAGCAAGGGCACCATCCGCCTGTGCGACATGCGCACCGCTGCCCTCTGCGACCGCCACGCCAAGTGTGAGTGTGCCACCGTGGCCCTCGGGGCAAAGGAGGGAGAACAAAAAGGGAGTACGGACACCTCCCCGGGCTTGGGTCTGCCCTGGCACCTCGTCCCCGTCTGCCCCTGGTGTGCACATGGCCACTCACCCTCACACACCCCAGCCCCAAGAGGAGCACCTTCCCCTGAGTCTTGGCCCCCCCTTAACCTTTGGGGGAGCAGGTTAAAACCACCACGGTGATGTTTTGGGTCCAAGGGGTCGTGGGGATGTCGATGTGCAGTCTTGACAGCAATGGCACCCAGCTGAAAATTGGAATACAATTAAGGAACAAACAAAGTTCATTTTCCTGACACTTCAGTGGCAGAAGCCGTTTGCATTTCCCTTTGTTTGGGCACTGCCTGGTGCCACCAGCCCTCGTTAACACACTGGCAGTGTGCTTCCTGCTCAGTGTGACCTCTCTGGTGACATTTCCTGATTGATTCCCCTTCATCCCTCCTAAGCATCAGCTGCAGTCAATTGTAGTTCAGCAGATGTGGGAGTCAAAACTGAGCCAGTTCATCAGAGTTCAAAATGAAAAGCAGCATTGGCTTTTGGAGCAAATCCTCCAACAGAGACATCTAATAACTGTCAATATTTAATGGAACTGCAGACGATGACACTTCCTGACGGGTTTATGTAGATGGTGCAGTCACCGCTCGGGGCAGCTCTGACTAAGCAATTCTCTTATTAAGATTTGCTCACCCACATGGTTTGAGGCTCCTGTGATCTGTGGCATCTGTGTTATCCCCAGCGTGGAACTGGCCTGAGGGAGCAGCAGTCTCAGTAGGAATGCCCACTCCGTGGGGATGTGAGAATCTGTAAGGAATTCCTGCTCCGTGGGGATGTGAGGATCTGTAAGGGCACCAGCCCCTGAGCAGCAGGATCATCCCACGGGCCATGCAGCCTTTCAGGGCCATCTCAGGGTTCAGTGTGCTCCCGATGGAGAGGGAGCTGGGAAGGCTGCTGCGGAAGGAGGGAGCTGGCAGAAGGAGCTGGTGCGGGCAGGGCAGCACCCGCTCAGTGCCAGAGAAAGTAGGTTTGTTGTGTAAGAGAGAATTAGTGCTCAGAAATCCTTTCCATGAGCTCAGCAGCCAGATCTGCTTCAGCAGCAGAAGCAAAGCCACACAAAAGCCTTCAGCCCAAAGCAAAAATAGCTGCCCTGAGCCCCTGCCCTGCCCCGCCGCCGGCTTTGATTCACAGACCCACTTGGGGATGGGGCAGCCCCAGCTGTGTGCTGGGACCCCCATGCTGGCATCTCCTCTGGGTGTGTGTGTGTGCTGAGCCCAGAGGCAGCAGAGCCCCTGCTGCTGCTGGCGCAGGGGCTGAGGAGGGTCCGCGTGTCCCGCAGCAGAGCTGGTGGCCACGGCCCTGCTGCCCATTCCCAGAGGCACCCAGTGACAGAGCCCTCACAAGGAGACCAGCGCCTTGTGACTGACCTGTTATGAGCGACAAAGACACGTCCTGGGTTCAGCTGCTTTTTGGCTGCATGAGATCTTTATTTTCTCTTGTTGCTATCACTTTTTCTATTGAAAAAGCTCCAGGTTTCTGCCAGTGGTGAAAGACCGCAGCTCTGGATCCTGTTGTGGGCAGTGCCTTTTCTACATTGTAGAGATCATTTATATGGGCACTTCAGACATTTTTCCCACTAGACTGGAGCTCCAGGGCTTGGTGAGGGGGTGATAAACCTAAGCACATGTGGGTGCTGAGTACAGCGTCATGCAAGTGCTCCCTCCCAGAAGCTTCCTGTGGTGCTGAGACAGGGTGGCAGGTCCCTGGCCTGAGATCAGGGAGCTCCTGCCTCAGCTAATGTTGGGGCTTGTTCTTTCCTCCTGCACAGTTTTTGAAGAGCCCGAAGACCCAAGTAACCGCTCATTTTTTTCTGAGATCATCTCCTCAATCTCTGATGTCAAATTCAGCCACAGTGGAAGGTACATCATGACCCGGGACTACCTCACTGTCAAGGTGTGGGACTTGAACATGGAGAACCGGCCCATTGAGACCTACCAGGTGAGTGTGGCACAGCCAGGTGCATGCAGCAGTGGGGCACCCACTGAGCTCCTTCCTGAGCCACGCTCTGGGCCAGTGGCAGGAGCGGCGAGTATGCACCGGTGTGGGAGCTTTATGCCTGTAGATGGTGGGAAGCAAACAGAGTTGTTAAATGGAGGCTCAGGTGGCCTGGTGAGTTGTCACCATGTCCCTAGGCTGAGGGTGGGTGAGGAGAGAAAGCTCAGGTGCTGGCAGCCAGGAGGGCCAGGTGGGAGGCCTCGAGCAGAGCAGTAGCCCCGTCACTGTCACCCTTTGCCAGGGGATGTCCCCTGGCACTGCCTGGCGCTGCCCAAGCCATGTGCAGAGTGTGGCTGGAGGTGCTTAGAGAAGAATGGTGGCTGGGGGAGGCACTGCCTGCAGGACGCCAGGTGGTGCCCGGCGCTGCCAGCTTGGCTGTGGCGAGCGTGGGGCTGGGCTGGGTGTGCCCACCCCCAGTGAGCCAGGCAGAGTCTGCCAGTCCCTGGGCTGTGCTGGTCAGCGTGGGGGCCTCATCCTGTCCCTCCCTCCCACCGGCAGGTCCACGACTACCTGCGGAGCAAGCTGTGCTCGCTCTACGAGAACGACTGCATCTTCGACAAGTTCGAGTGTGTCTGGAACGGGTCTGACAGGTGAGCACGTGGCGGAGGGGCTGAGTTCAGCCCAGGGATGCTGCTTTGGTTCGGCCCAAGGGGTCCCATGGCCCCTTGGCAGCCCCTTCCCCGGCCTTTGGCTGGGTGCGGGGTCTGGTGAGGTGCAGCAGGGGCCGTCCACACCTGCAGCCTGTACACAAGTGGGGATATCTGAGGGTCCCGCTCTCTCCTGGGCAGAATCAGTTCTGCCTCTGTCACCCACAGCTGGAGGAAAGTGGTAATGGGTTTAGCTCCAGATTGCCAGAATCTGGGGATAATGAGTATCTGGGTGTGCCTCACACCGAGCTGGGTGGCACGAAGGGTGTGAGCCCCTGGCAAGGCTGTCATGGTTTTTGTCTGAGCCATCAGAGTGAGCTGACAGGGCACAACTGGGCCTGAGACAAATTCCAGCGCTTACCCAAATCCCATTATGCCTCTGAATGTTCAGTCTGCCTCTGGTCACCAGCAGTTTGCCTCTGAAAAGGTGTGACAACCATCTGTCCTCCCCCGTTGCAGTGTCATCATGACCGGCTCCTACAACAACTTCTTCCGCATGTTTGACCGCAACACCAAGCGCGATGTGACGCTGGAGGCGTCGCGGGAGAACAGCAAACCCCGTGCCATCCTCAAACCCCGCAAGGTCTGCGTGGGTGGAAAGCGCAGGAAAGACGAGATCAGCGTGGACAGTCTGGACTTTAGCAAAAAGATCCTGCACACAGCTTGGCACCCCTCCGAGAACATCATCGCTGTGGCAGCCACGAACAACCTGTACATATTCCAGGACAAGGTTAACTAGGAGGACCAGGTGTTCTTTAGGAGTCTCATGTACTGATACCAGTAAACACAAGATTTCAACTGTTCCCTTTCTTTCTTTTTCTTTCTTTCTTTTTCTTTTCTTTCTTTCTTTTTCTTTCTTTTTCTTTCTTTTTCTTTCTTTCCTTCTTTCCTTCTTTCCTTCTTTCCTCCTTTCCTTCTTTCTTCCTTTCTTCTTTCCTTTCTGCCTTCCTTCCTGCCTTCCTTTCCCTCCCCTCCTGTTCTTGGTTCAGTTCCTGCTCTGCAGATCGCGGTTGTGCAGAGGAGCACTGGGGCACCCTGGCCCAGGGGCCACTGAGGGCACCCCCCAGACACCAGATTTACACAGGGAGTCTTGCAGGGCAGTGTGAGGATGTCAGGCCTGGCTGTCCCATGTCCCCAGGCACGTCCCCAGGCAGGGGGGAGGCAGTGACCCTCTGCTGATGGCTGAAGGGGCGCTGTGAAGGGGCTGTCGGCTGGAGAAGGGATTGACAGGGATTGACACCATGGCCTCTGGCCAGCTCTGGTGGCAGTAGTCCCCCTCCAATTGCTTTAAACCTGATCCCAGAAATATTCCACCTGTTGTGTTGAAGACTGGAATGTTGCCTCCCTTTGCCATTTTTCACATTTGTCTTTTTATTACAATTATTTTGTGTTTTACCAACAGAGACAGCAAAACCAAACGTAAAATGGAAAAGTTCAGTTTTGCAATGGACAAGCTTGGGGGGGGTTATGTGCTGCACCCCCAGATGTGTCTGCTCCAGCCAGGTTGCCCCCCCAGCCCCCAGAACCCTCCTGAGGATTTGGCTTTGTAGATACTGTGGTGCCTTCTTTGGTATATGAAATACCTTTATAAACGATGCTTCCGACCTGCATTGATCGCAAACCAAACCAACCCTGGGCTCTGCTGCAGTTCTGGGCTTTGCTTTGGTCATTTTTCTTGTTCTGTTGTGAGCTCTTGCATGTCGTGACTGACTGTCTCTCTCTCTCTCTCTTTCTCTCTCTCTCTCTCTTTTTTAATTAATTTATTTATTTATTCAATTTTTTAAAAGATAAAGTATAAGTTGCTAATTTATGACCTAAAAAAGAATCCGACTGTATATTGCTGTTAGCCCCTGACTGTGTCAGAGAGAGGCTGTCTGCAGTCCTACATTATAACAATGATAATAATAATAAAACCAGTAACTCTTTCTCTTTGCATGGCGAGGCTGCCTCTTTCTACTCTACAGATTGCTCAAGTCCCTCTTCACTTGAGCAACTGTTCAATAAAAAAAAGATTGACTGGATTTTCTGTAAATCTGAAAACTGCTCCTGCAGCAAGAATCAAATGAAGTCAATTACAGAATTCAACACCGTCACTCCGGCAGTGGCTCCACGAGGGTGACCCTGTTGCCATCCCTCCCGCGGGGGCAGCCGGCACCCCCAGCACCCAAAGCCTTCAGGGAGCGGACACGAGTCACCGAGGGCCCGGTGAGCCCCGGGACAGCCTCTCTGCAGGCACCGCGAGGATCATGGCACCTCCCGACCCGGGAAAGGAACTGCTGCACCCGCCAGAGCTCACGGACTGCGCGGAAAACCAGGAGCTGGTTGGAGGCAGGGGCCCCCCGCGCGCCGCTTTCAGAGGAGCCATCCCGAGGGAAGAACAAAGTGCACTGGCTTATGGATTTATTCCAAGGGACGGCTTTCAGGAGTAACTTCTTTTTTTAAATGAAATGGTAAAATAAAATAGCAAGAGTAAATGAACCATTTTATAAGAAAATGCTCTTTTTTGGTTCTGTAAGGAAAGCCTGCGCTGCGGTGTCAGAAGTAAAGTTGTCCCAAACGTGTCTGTGTGGAGTCGATGCCTGTAGTGCCTCTCGCGCGGGGGACGGTGGCTCTGCCGTGTCTGCAGGCTCCTGGCCTGAAGGTGGCTGCCAGGGCCACGCTGATGAGGGGGACCAGGGGATCACCAACACCCCAGGGATTCTGGGTGCCACAGCACAGAACGAACCTCGGCACCTGATACAGCCCTGGAAGGAGCTGCCGGCCCCTCCCCAGTCCCTGGCTTAGTTCTGGGCTGCTCCTGGTGATGAATTTAAACAGCAGCCCTTAATTAGAAGCTGCAGGGCACGAACTGTGCGGTCAGGGAGATGTTCCTCAGACACTCATTTACCTTCACATTAGCTGCAGGACCTTAATCAACTGAAACAGCAGGAACCCAGGCCTGGCTCTGCTCCGTGCGGTGCAGCATATTCTGGGTTGCTGGATCTGGTTGCTCCACAAGGCAGAACTAAGTTCAGCTTTTTTCAGAAGTGGCGTTTCTTTCCCTTTGTTAAGCTTGCTTGGATTTAACCTCTGCCCTGATGTGAGTGCTTGGCCACAGAGGGCAGGGCCAGCCAGGGGACCTCCTGCGCTGCACTAGGAATGGTGCTAGGAAAGTTGTCTGCATCCCTTAGACCCAACCTTCTCTCTGGATGAAGATTCCACGGGCTGTCCCCCTGCCTCCAAGGTTACAGGCACTCTGCCTAAGGGGCTGCCAGGGGGGACCAGCTGCATAGTCCGCCAGCAGCAACCCCAGCCAGGAGCCCTGCACGTGGGCATGATTGCTTTATCCACAGAATAAGCAAATAAATAAATCTTTATGAACATCTGGTGTCCATAAAACAGATCAATTAAAATTAATAGCCATCTTATTTAATGAACAAGTTCGTGATATTCTAAACCAGCCATAACAAACGCGCAGCTTCCCACTGGGCTGAGTTGAGCAAGAGGAAACCCATTTACTGGCAGAGCCAGGGAGTGGGCACAGGGACACACCTCCCTGCACAGTGTCCTGCTCTGGGCACCACCTGTGTCCCAGACATGACCATGGCCTCACACGAGGGCACCGTGCTGGCTGACAGGGCCAGATGGATGTGGGGAGGGCAGTGGGGTCCCCTCGTGCCCCCACCCCGTGCTGGGGATTCAGGGGATTCAGGTACTGGCAGCTGAGCCCTGGAATGAGCTGGCCTGGCTCTCACACGGAGATTGTCCCACAGCCCAGCCAGGGCTCCCCCAGCCCTGCAAGCCTCCCTGGCCGGGTGTGGTTGTACTTTCTGAGTGGGAGCTACATGTCCCACAGGGTCTCACCCTTCTGGCATTACCCAGCTGCAATCCTCATTACTCCACTCCACTCCCAGCAAAGGCACCGACCGACACTGGTTCCAGATGGTTTGGGTGTCCCCACACCAATGGAAGGGGCAGACACCCAGAGGGGAGGGACACTGGCCCTGACTTGAGGGCGGCCGCTCTCACTCGGAGCCCACAGAGCACCACCTTCCACTGTCAGCAGCACAGTCCCCCCGAGGCTGTCCCAATCTTTGTCAAACAACCCCTCTCTCTTGATGCTCAGCCTGCAAGTCCTGGCCGTGGCCACCAACACCAACTGCTGACAAGAAATCTCTTGTCAGGGTGAGGGAAGAAGGGACTCCTTCCCCAGCCCTCCTCTCAGAGCAAGAGACACATGTAAACACAAGCAGCAGAAAGAAACTGGCTCTGCAAGCCCTGCCAGCTCACGTTTAAGCAGCAGACAAAAGAACTACACTGGAAAATCACTCTGCTCACTCCCCTTGCCCACATGCTGACCCCACACCGCTCAATGCCACAGGCCCTGTTCTGCCCAACACAGCCAAGAATGTAGGCAGCATCACTTCAGTCGTTTGCTTTACTCATAAATTCACAAGTCCAACAAAATCCAACAGAAATCGGGATTAGGCCTGTACAATCCATATATAAAAAGGGTTGGTTTATTGTAGTTCAAATACATAAACTGAACAATCCCAACATTTCAAAATTAAACTTTAGAAACACAAGTTTAACATTCAAAACAGGAGTATAGTTTACAAGAATTGCCCAGAGGGGGTATGCACAGTCTAATCCAGAAGTATGTAAAGATCACTTTATCGTAAATAAAAATGTGTTTATACAACCGTCCTGGCCTGCTCGGTCAGCTCTGGGATTTCCAGCTTCGAGCAAAACTTATTAGACAGAACTTCACTTGGGCAGAGCAACCTGACTGCTGCAAATCGATGGCTGGGGGCAGGAACAGAGCAGCCTGTGAATAAACCTGGTTTGGTCTCTGAGTCCCTGTTCTCCACTCAGCTCTAACCCTGGCTCTAACAGATCTAATTCCATTCCCGAGGGTGGAAGCAGAGAACTGGCACTGGTGTTTCCAGAGTGGGCTGTCAGTGATCAGTGATTTAAGCTACCAGAGCGTGTCATCTCCTCAGCCACAGACCGCGGGCACCAGGAGGCAGCTGGTGGCACACGTGTAGGACACGCTCAAACCACAACATGGTCACCCTTGGGACTCATGTGTAGGACACAGCTGAAAGGAAAGCCCCAGGTACCAGACACCCACACCTCGCACGCCCCAAGACCCACAGTCACCAGACAGCCCACACCTTGGAATTTGTCAGTCATGCTCCAATTAACTCATAAATATCTTTAATGTGGGTTTTTGTTGTTGGTTTTCCCCCCAGAGATCATTTTACGTTCACTAATGCTGCTTCTGCCTCTGCTCTCAGATGTTTGAATATATTCACGGCAATGGATGTGTGTAACCTGACAGATGGCTCATGCAAGCGTTTGGATTTAACAGACACCCTTGGACGAGGAGCATTCCGTGGCTATTTCGTTGTTCTCCGCGTGGGCTCGGAGGCGGTGGGCGGCGGGGGCGGCCCGCGCCGGTCCAGGTCATCCACGTAGGACACGATGAGCTTGCGCCGCTCCTCGGGCACGCAGTCCAGCACCAGGTACCGCTTGTCGTTCTGCAGGATCTTCTCTACGTCCTTCAGGTGCTGGTCGGACTCCTGGATCAGCTTTTTGGATCTGAAAGCAAGCGTGAGAACAGCACTGGAGCGTGGCGGAGGCAGGGAGCCCCGGGAACGCCACCCCAGCGTAAGGAAGCACAGGGAGCCAAGGGACAGGCCAGCCAGGGACAGGTGCAGGGACCTGGCCATCTTCTGAGCTACAGAGATGCCACGTTAGCTTGGGACTGGGCACGCAACAGTGCTCTGGGCACAGAAAACACAGGCCCGTTGCCCACACTTGTGCTGTGTTAATTAAGCACCACAAAAGACTTGAGTAACCTAGACATCAACTTGTGCTAGAAACAACAGACATCAGTTTGGTGCTGTTTGTATGGCAAAGCAGAATAAAAGTCCTGCACTAGCATCATGGTCCCCACCTGTAAGTGATGAATTTGGTCTCCTTGAGCAGCGTCCGGAAGTCAGCTTTGGCAGTGATGTATTTGTCTCGGATGTATTCCTCAAACTCCCTTTGCTTTTTCTGAAAGATGAAAGACGAACGTGAGCCACTGAATGCAGCTCCAGTACTTCCTGCAACTGAACACACTGAACACCAGCAATAATTACGTGTTAATTATACTTTTTCCTACCTTCTACATCTTTAATTTTTTTAAAATTATATTTAACTACTAACACCTGTGTCCTCACAGAGCTGAACCCACTGCAGCAGCCACCAACTCACTTCTCTGTACCCTGCACCAGACTGGAAGTCGGCAAGAGCGATGCCAGTCACTTACCCTGTCACTCGAAGAGAATTTAATGCACCTTGGATCTTCTTTAATGATTTTTTTCACTTCCTTCCATGTTGATGTCAAAGTTATCTTTCAAAAGAAGCAAAAATAGTTAAATTAAAAGTACATTAGATTCGAAGAATATGGAATGCAAACACTACTAACCTCTGAAGCCTTTAAATTTATCCCAAGTCCACTGACGAAGTTGCTGTTAAGTGTTGGGTTCTGATTACTTACACTATTACATTTGTATTTTTAAAATGAGTTGATTTTACATAGTAACGCTTCTTTCGTATTTTGAGATGGCATTTTCAGATCAAGGTCCTCCATATATCATTTACTTTCCAAGGTCTTTTTCTAGTACAATTATGTATATTGTGTTAAAAATTACCTGCAGAAAACTTGCCTCTAAACTAAAATAACTAATACATTAAAAATCAGGTAAAAACCTCCAGGTTAAATGAAAGCTGCCTGAAGTTGGCACAGAACTAAAAAAGAGGAAACCTCACTAAGCCCCCAGTGCACAGAATCAGGGATGCATTCCACAGCATGAGCAGAGTAAAAGTTCAGGTTCAGCAGGAGAACATCAGAAAAGATGAACTGGGTAAGACCATACTGAGGCCATTAAGGCAAACACCCTGAATATCTGAAAGAGCCAGACAGCGAAGAGTATCAAATAACTCAGTACTGAAGAAATAAAAAGAAGGTGAAAAGATCATTGATTAGAAGTTTATATGTAAATTAACTATATGTTCAATCAAAGGAACACTCCAGACAAACAGGTAAGGAAACATAATGCACAAATTTTGTTATGAAGGAGAAAATAGAGTGATGAAGCAAAGAGGCCCTGGAAATAAAACCAAACCAATCAGATTGTGGGACAGAAAACCAGAAAAAGAGGAATCCCAGTGGGCTGCAAAGATTGTCAATTTGAACATAAACAGCTCTCACCGCTGAAGTTTCATCCAGAAGTTGCCTGAAATGTTCCCTCTTCTTTTTGGTAAGTGCCTCAATGTGCTCATTGAAGAGCTTCTCCTTCTCCTCTCTCTCGAGCAGGGACCCCGACTCCCAGCGGTGATCTTTGCGCAGAGTCCTCCTGGTGTCAGACCAGGACACGTCTGAAGAACGCACCTGAGCCAAAGATTATTCGGTTTTAAACCAGTTTTTCTACAGTCCACTAATAATAATAGTAATAATAATAATAATAGTACTAAGAATAATATGCTAATTTTTTTATCTTGTTTGAAGTTAAGGTTAAAATAAAAGATAAACCCTCAGCTTTTAAGAAGAGACTGTAGCAGGTTCCCCACAAACACTGAACAGGCAGAAGGAATCCCGCTGCGTCGGTTCGGAGCAGACGGAGATGTCCCGCTGACCGGGCTGAGCATTCCCAAAACCAGAAAATCCAAGCACCCCCCTTTCCTTCCTGCTCTGTGCGTAACACCCCGTATTCACCGGAGTGCTCGGAAATCACTATTTCCAGAGACACCAGGAGCTCTGCAGTGCCCTGCTTCCAGCCCAGAGAGCACCCTCTGGATGAGAACCCCAAATGCACAGCCTTCTCTTCCAGCCAAGGCAAAACTCCTAGCGGGATTCCACCTCTTCGGAGCTGAACTCCAAACGCCAAAAGGCTCTGGCAGGGAGCACCCACCAGCTGAAGCCCGCCCTGAGGAGCCCGTCTGTGCCTCACCATGTCGGACAGCAGAGCTTTGAAGTTCTGAATGGCCTCCTCCCGCTTGTGCTGCTCGCGCTCGCGGTCGATCTCCTTGGTCTGCTCCGAGCGCGCCTTCTGCACCTCCCGCTCGCGCTCCCGCAGGCTCGCCTCGATGCGCGCCTGCCGCTCCAGCTCCTTCTCCTTCTCCGAATCTAAATTCTGAAACGCAACAGCAAACTTTCCTCAATAAAAACAACACTTCTCACTAGAAAGTGAATTAAAGGGCTACCGAACTCAAGGCAGCTCCGAATAAAACACTTTAAAGGGATTTGGGATCTATCGATTTTTGCTTCAAGAGCCACGCTGAAGCATTACAGGGTTTACATGGGGGAGAGACAAGTTCGGTCACAGAACAACTATTCCCAGGAGCTGTGTCCAGTGACAAACTATGAATAAGGGAGGCCAAGGGGATCACTGTTTGTTGGCCCAGTTTTACATTCTCAACCATTAATTGCCTGGAAGAGAAAGGTAGGAATAGCGGATTAAGAGGGAAGCAGCAGTGAAGGAACTGGGTATGAACACACATCCCTGGGTATGAACACACATCCTGATAGGAAAAATCACAGCAAAGCAAATGCAGCCCATCCTAGGAGGAAGTAATCAATGAGGTGTCTGTAGCTGCTGCAGTTTCACAGCCATTTTTACCACCAGCGATTTCATAGGAATCTTTGAGGCACAACTTCTCCCAGATACCGTGTCTGTGCATGCACACAGGGCCCACAAATGTCCCACCAGGGACAGAACTTTCAAGTTCCAAGCTGCCATTCTGGGGTACTCCTACAGTAACTCTGGTGTGGAATTCCCTGCAGCACAGACCAGTCTGCCCACAGCACCCCCGCAGCCACAGCCCCAGTGCTCCCCGCCGACCTTGGCTATTTTCTCGATGTACTGCTTGAACAGGTCCTCCCTCTGTGAGGAGCTGTCCACCGCCTTGTACCGCGGGTCAGTCTCCACTTTGTCCTTCACTTTGCTCCAGCGAGACTGACTATCCAGGTGGTGGTTTGCCAGCAGCTCAAAGAAGTCCATTTTGATCTGTTATACAGACAGAAACAGAAAGACAACACTTGAGAAAGACACTTCAATATCCTACAGTTTGCTCTTATGAAAAAAGGAGTCGACTTACCTTCATCAGAGGGATCACATTAACATTACATACCATTGCAATTTAGAGCAATCACTAAAACTGAATTTAGTCAGAACTGCAGCCCAAATTCACTGTTCCTTGAGACAATTTTGCCAAAGCAGATACATTTATGCAATCTGCTACATCTAAGATGAACTCTATAGAATGATCCACCAATGCACTCTTTATTATTTTGCTCCAATTTAAGCTTGTTTTTGAGCTTTTATATATGTCAAATTAACAAGTTACTGATGCTGCATGGTAACATTTTGCGTATCAGTACTGCAGAAGCCATGCAGCTTGGAACAGGGGTCTAGAGAAATCAGGTGTTTATGGATTAATCCTCCAGGTGTAAAATTAACAGAGGTAAATGCTTGGATCTGCCAACAAAGAGCAATGTCTTAAGATGGATCTAACCAATAAAGAATTATCCCCATATGGTAATTAAGTAAATTATATTTAGCATGGACATGCACATTTATATAAAAGTTTAAAGAAAATGTTTTAGTCTACTTTGTCAGTTGGAAATGGCATGTTATGCTTCTGTCTGTAATGACAGCCATTGCAACGGCTGGCAGAGGATCAATCCTAGTAGGTTTTATTTCAACACAACTAGCAACATGTTTTCATCCAGAGTCCCAGAACCAGCAGCTGTAAGGCCAACTACCGTGCCTTTATTAGGTAGCTTGGTTTCTGGGGAACATGATCTCCCTGTTCCTGCTGCACCTAGCTCTCAGGTCACCATACATCCCTGGCAGGCTGGTTTGGTGTCTCAGCCTCCCCCTCCCCAAGGCAGAGGCGAGGGGCTGGGCTGCCTCGCTTGCTGGGGCCAAGAATGCTTGAGGGCTCTGCAGGCAGGGCCAAGGGTTCTGCCTCCACAGCACCCCACACCCTGCCAGGCCACAAACTCAACATGGCTTTATGGCACACAAGTTAAAAACCCAAAACCCAGGAGGAGGACTGGCTGTTACTTGCTACTTCTCTCTCCTCCCCATCCCTTAGAAAAGGGAAACCAGGAGAAGCAGTTTAGCTGCAGAACACTGAGGTTCCTCGGGGAAGGGAGCAGATGGACAGAGCAGGCTCCAGCTTGTCAGAGACCTGGCACATCCTCATTCTCTAAAATGTGTTTAGTTACAGAATGCAGGAACGGAATGAAGATCAGCACCAACATTCTGCAGCCCTGCCCACCAATACTTTTAGTTCTTCAAAATATTAACATATAAACATAAAAGGCTCTATAGGCTTTCTTCACTATACCAAAGGAGACTAAGACAGTAAAGCAGAGATCAGAGACCCGCCCCTTAGTGCCAGGGGGATGCTGTGCTACAGCTACAGCACTACTGCTTTATCTTAAAGGAGCTCAACAAAATGCTAAGCAAACTGTTTATTCATTGTAAAATTAAGAATGTTGTTTCAAAACATCATAAAACATGCATGCAGTTTCGAAATATGAAGCTTTCTAAGCCATGGCATTTGCAATATTTGTTAGAAACCAAACAGTTCCCAGCTGTTACTACAGAAGTCTCTAAGGTAAGGGTATCCCCAGGCTCTGGCATGGATGTATTCCACAGGATGAGGTGCCCCACTGCCAGGAGCCCCGTGGCACCAGCTGCCACACACAGCTTCACCCGAGGCCACCACCACGGGCTGCAGGAGGATGCTCCTGTGGCAGCTGCCAGCAGCACCCCTTGGTCTCCGGGGTGCCCCTGCCCTGCTGTGTGGCTGCAGCAGCACCCCTCTCTCCCCCATTCCCCCTGGAGCTCCTGCTCAGCTGTGTGGGACCACAGTGGGACCAGCTGCAGCCCTGCCAGCTCCCGACTGGGCAGGAGACAGGAGGGCACAGCCAATTCCCTCCCCAGGAAAACCAACGGCACTTCAGGCCTCGGTGCTCTAAAGCACAGCTTTCACTTCACTCAGGTGCCCTGTACACAGCACAGGCGTTGCCAGCTCATTTTCAGTTTTAAAAAGAAGATGAAAATGCCTCAGATAATTGAGCGTAAAGCACCTGACCAAGGAGTAGGGTTTTCAGATGCCAGCTGAGGACGCTGAGCTCTGTGTGTCTGCACACAGCGGCTCGCCCGACCAGGTCGAGTATCACACAGAGCTCAGGCATCTGCAGCCCAGCATTCCAGCCAGTCCGGGTCAGCTGGGACAGCTCACACAGCTCATCCCGGGGACATGGCAAAAGGCATGGCCCAGACAGCACAGGAGCAGCCTGGGCACCGCCACCTGCCCACAGCACCTTCCCTGATATCCTCAGCCCCCCGCTGCTCCTCTCTGCCATGTGCTGGCACGGGATTTACTCACTGAAATCAGGCACAGGAATAACACCAGCCACTGGAACAGCTGGCTGCTCCATCCCCATCCCATAAGCCATAACCCCATGAGGCAAAATCAAACATAATATATATATATAATCTAAAACCCTTACGTTAAAGATTTCTGTAAAGTTGATTCTCCCTAAGTAATGATTTTGGACAGACTGAGAAAGCTTCAGGTTAAATGCCTTAAATTTTCTTTTATGTTTTAAGCACTTTCAAAATCAAAGGAAAATAAGGCTGAAAACATTTCAGGTGTATTTAGAAGTCTTTTTTTTTTTTTTTGGCAGTTAACACATTGCAGGTACAACTCTCATCACTTCACAAGGAAAAAAACTAAAAAAATGTAAAGTACCGGAACTGCGGGAGGCTAAAGTCACCACACAGAGATACCAATGCTTTCCTCACTAGGGAATCCCATAATATTTGCGTGTCAGTGATTGACAGCTGTCAGACTGAACTGATTGACAGGCCGCACAGCACATAACTGTAAAGTCTATCCACTTGTTATAAAACAGAATACATAAAATGGTTACAAAAGGCTTTTGGAGAAAAAAAAAACATTATTCAAAGCAAACAAATACAATCTCTTAACTTTTCAACTTTAGAACAATCATGCAACAACAAAACTAGTATTTATTCTTTAAAGTCTTCAACTACACTATTAAGCTGCAAAAATGCTTTAAAATCCCATAATCACAATCAAACTGCAGTATGTAAAATCTAGTCTTGAACTACATCAGTTCCCCTCTGAAAGCACAATCATTTATGGAAAACAGCAGCGATAAGGCAATGTTTGTGAAAATCAAGTACAAAATCAAATTAGATCAGAGCACCCAGTTTTTAAAAATACGCAAAGCTTCCTGAAGAAGGAAAGTGCCCGCAAATCTGACCTGTCCCCCAGTACTTCTCTGTCCTGCAAGCATTCCAGGTAGGGAAATCCACAGTAACTTCATACTGCGTAATAAAAATTGCAGACTTCCACATGTCCAAAATGATTGGCCTTCAGAGGTGACCTTCTCCACTCACACACACACAGGGACGTGGCAGTAAGTGGCCCCAGGTTCTGGTGACCCCCTTGGATGTCCCATCTCCAGTGGGGAGAGCTGCTCCCCACCACTGGCAGTGCAGGCACGTGACACTAGGACTTCATTAATCTGCAGCAGCTGACCTTTAAATCTAATAAGCAGCACTTTATACATAAGATCTACTTATTCAAAGCTTAAAAAGTCCCTCCCTGAGTGCCTGCTTTGAGATTGAAAGGGAACTATTTGAAACTTGAAGAGACTATCCTCAGGGAATTGCAAATCCTGCCTGCCCCCACTGAGGGAACAGAGAGGTAATGACCAGCTCTGGGGTTCCAGCCAAACAGGGTAAGATTCATTTTCCTTTTCATGCGTCAGGATAAAAGAACTTAATAAAAAAAATAAAAATAAAGCATTACTTCAGTTGAGAAGACAACATTACTGCTTGGGTAAATGAAAAAAACAGTGTCATTGTTTAAGCAAACTCAGCTTCACAGGTAAACACAATTCAGTTCTAAATATCTGAAAAGTCAGTAAAACTGCAAACTTGAAATTGTTCAGAAAGACCAGGGGGACACCCTGAAGTGTGTGCCTGTAACAGCTCTAGGAAAGTGCAGGCCCGTGTCTTTGGGAAGGCTCAGGGAAGCCAAGCACTGGCTCTGTCCCATCTCACTCACACCACTCACACTCTGGAACTCAAGAGTCCCCTTACCTTCTCTCCCCTGGTCTTCGAGTCTTCCTTCTCCTTCTTTCTTGCCGCTGTGATAAACTCATTAAACAAGGCCTCTCGATCTTTCATCTTTTCAATTGCCTTGAACCTCGAGTCTTTAGCATGCTTGGCTGCAAATTCACTAAAAGTAGTTCTGCAACAAAATGGCAAGTGAACTCATTTGGCAGAGCTGTCTGGGCTGGGAGGCAGGTTCAGCAGGGAAGTATTTCCTCTGCTGCAATACATGCCAGAGCACAACTGAAAAACCCAAAAGGCAAATCCTATGGTCTCACTACAGAGTTGATCGACCAGTGAACTCTATAAAAGGAGTCAGCACTCACACAAGAGGTGTCTGTCAGAGACTTACAAGGGTGGGTTGGTTTGTTCAGATACAGCCACCTGCAGAAGGGGCAGGTGTAGAGAAAGACTACAGTGCAACCAAGGAGAAGAAACGAAAAAAAATCTCAGTTGTCTACAAAACTCTTCTTTTCTTTTCTGTGGGTTAGCAGTTCAGCCACCAGTCTGTCCAGGTATTTCACAGCTGTGAAACCAAAACTCTCAGGTGCATTCACTTGCAGCCAAACCATGCTAAGAGTTCACCAAGAAAGCCAGCCTTCCGTAGGAGTCCCCACAGAACACTGGCTGTATCAGCTCTTCCCCCTACAGTGCACATTGCAGAGCCTGAGCTTAAACCACGCAGGGCTGAAACCCCTTCAAACACTATGGGCAGAGGCAGCCACACTGGGCTTTCAACCCATCATCCCAGAGCGTTTCCCTGACCGTTCTCTCACCTCCAGGGCCAGATTCCAACCTGTGCAGTAGGTACATTACTGCCACTTACCTCGGAAAAAAATCACTACTGTGCTTTTTCCAAGCTCTGATGCAAATCTGGCCCCAAGAATACGTGAGACACTTATAATCATACGAATGTTTTCATCACAGCATGGAAATAATTAGACTTGGAAAATCCAGCCTACTGTTGCTGTAGGGTAAATTGAAACAAGAAGAGAATTTGGTAGCTTATTCAAAAGGATTAGAAAGTGAATGTACAGCTAGACTGAAGAACAAGAGCTGCTCAAGTGAAGTGGAACACAAACTCTTGAGCATGCTGGACTGAGATAGATGATAAAAAACCAGTCTGGCACTCACAGAAGTACAGCAATATCTTTAGACAAACACTGAAACCAGAAGACAAAGGATAAGATTAAACAAGACAGTATTTCAGCTGGAATTCTCTTTCCCACCCCAGCCCATAATCAGGTAAAGAATCGGTCCCAACATGACACACTGGAGATATGCTGAAAGCTGAGGACACTAAAGCTAACATAACTGTTTCTTAAGGCATTTCCATGCCTCCAGTCTTCCAGCCTACTACTGAGTTACTAGCCAGCTCTGAAGCAATTTAAAAGTTACCATATGACTGTTACCAAATTTCCAAACCGAGTCACTGGAAAAAACTGAGCTGAAGTGAAACAAATGAGCTGTTATTTCACTGGAAAAGAACTAATGCCAGATGAGCCAAGAGATGCTGAAAGAAGATGCTTTGGAGCTTATCTGGTGACATAAGCATGTATCTCGCGACCTCTATGTGCAGAAGCTGTGAAACAAATAACGCCAGCAATGAAATCTTGAATGTACATTCACTGCCATCCCCTCGCTCTGACGGCTGCCAGTGGTCGGAGTGTGAGGGGGTGTAATCAGTGCTGTATTAAAGCAACCAGAACATTTTATCATATCATCACTGACATAGTTTCTAACAAGAAAAACATCCCTTCAGCCCCCTTCAAACCCAAGAAACCTCTCTAGTACTTCTCAGAGACTTATTAAGAAGAAACAGGGTTATCAAAGAAACTTGTGGTGGATCCGAGGTCTTTCTCACAATCCAGGCAGCATGCTGGGGATTTCTTCAACTTGAAATACGTAAATCACTATATATACGTAAATCATTATAAATCACAAGTTCTATTATTTCATGGATTAGGTGAATACAAGCGCACAAAAGAAGATTTCAACAATATCTAATGATTTTTCTCCTCTTTGCCCATTTTGAACAAGGTTAATCAACCCAATACTACCCAACACCCTGCATCTTAGTAGAGCTTATGCACATGAACCACAAAGAAACTCCTACCTTGGATTAATCTTTGCTTCTTCCATCATTTTCTTGAAATCCTCCTTGGCCTGCATTATTTTATTTTTCTTCTCCTTGCGCTCTTCCTCTGCTCGGGTTTTCACATACTGATCAAACACCTACAGAAACACCAGTCACCCACAGCAAACACACAACTGACACACAGAAGCTCTAGGGATGAGGGAGGAAAAACGCCACTTCTTTCCTTCTCTCGTTTCCTTTCCTCTCACCACAGAATCAACACAGAGGAGGCAGAAATCCTAGAGACACTTTGCATTTCAATATGGAAGTGATCCAAGCTGCTGCACATGCAGGGCGCTGCACCTAACACATCATCTGAGACCTGGGAAGAAGTTCCTTACACATTCCAGTTAACATTTTCCTGGGTCCCATGTTTCAGACACTTCCCATGTTCTTGAAGCTTTCCATTTCCCTACATTCACTCGAAGAAAAGCTGCTGAAGTAAGAACCCGCTTAACAATAAAAATGCACTTTAGCTTTCCCCCCAAATACTTTTTTTAAAGAAAACAGCTAGATTACTTATTACGCCAATATTTTGACAAGATACTGATGACTCTCACTATTTCATTCAGGTTTCAGCAGTGCTCTGTAGATATACAACTTCCACTGTGTTAAAATACGAGACTTTCCAACCACAGGAAACAAAGCAACTATCAACACTTTCCCTTGCTGGTTTCTTCCATTTCCAGGCAAATCCTAATCATAACAAAAATCCCTTGCAGCACTGATTCGTCTGAAAGCTTTGCAGAAACAATGACTGAGGATTCAGATAAACCTGTAGTAGCTGTGTCTGGATGGGAGTGAATTTGACTTTTTACCTGTTTCCTTTCTTTTGGGTTGAGCAGCAAGTAACGAGGATCAAACACGATCTTGTGCAGCTCTTTCTCCCATGTTGAAAAGGCAGAGACCTTTAATTAAACGAAGATGAATATACAAATTATACAGGAGTTGTACAGTTTTCCTTGAAAACACTAAGATGTGATGAAAAGAGGGAACCAAACTCATCCTGGAGTTTTCATCACTAATGGATGACAGAGGCTGTCACAGTTTCAACATCAATTTGCTCTGAAAACTTCTAAAGGATAATACACACTTATTTACTACTGCTGTGTGACATTAAAAATAAAATGTACATCTAAAGAAAGCCTTGAGAACCTGTGTTCCATAGTTAGCTGGAAACACTTCCATTTTTTAGTTACTATCCAAATTTATATTCAACTAGTCTAATTTATCAAAATTGATTGGCATCAAGTAGATTTCAGATTTAGTTAACTAAAAGCAAAAAGTCTCCCATTTAAGGATAAGACTGTACAGACTAGACTGGGAGTTGCTGCTTTTCTCAGTAGGAACATTTCCAAAAACACTAAGGATGTGACCAGTTCATGTGTCCTATTCATCTTCAATGGCAATTTCCACTTAGGTAATTACTTAATTTGTGGAAAAAATTGGGGGGGAAAAAATATCTGTCTTGACCCTGTAATTTCAGTCACACAGAATCCACAGCTTTGCTGTAATTCTAAGTTTCTTTGAAATCTGGAGTCTTGTACCAAGATCATTCACTGATCAGAGGAAGGATGAGATTGTTTCCGTACACAAAGTGTCGCAGGTTTGGAATTTGCCAAGAACTGAGAGTTCTGCACCAACCTCCCTCTCTCCCTCCTCTCACACACACACAGAGCTCTGATCTGAGCCTCCCTCTCTCCCTCCTCACACACACACAGAGCTCTGATCTGAGCCTCCCTCTCTCCCTCCTCACACACACACAGAGCTCTGATCTGAGCCTCCCTCTCTCCCTCCTCACACACACACAGAGCTGATCGGAGCCTCCCTCTCTCCCTCCTCACACACACACAGAGCTGATCGGAGCCTCCCTCTCTCCCTCCTCACACACACACAGGTTTCTGACCCCTCTCTCCAGCAGCATGTCCTTGAACTGCTTCATCCGAGCCTCCAGCGGGACGATGGCTCTCTCTCGAGCAGCTTTAATCTCAGCCTCCATAGCAGCCTCCTTCTCAGAATCAATGTCTTTGATATCATCTTTCCTGAAAAAAAACCAAACATAAAGTGTAAATTGAGAAGTAAAATGCCAGCCCTGGAGGTCAGAACCTGAACCATACCAGGACAGGGCAGATATCACTGATCATACCAGAAGAACAGGCTTACAATCCATGAAAGCCATTCTCAGAGGTGGATGTGAATGCTTTCACACCCAGAGCTCAGGAGCCAAGGTATTCCAAGTAACTTCAGTGCCAACAGATGACTTCAAAGCAATCAGCACACTCTGGCTGTCTTCAAAGGTCTTACCAGACATGCAGTAGATTTTACATCAACAGCACTAATTTTCTAACCTTCTGCTCTGGGCCATGAGGCACTAAGGGAGTTTGTTCAGGCTGGGAACACCTCACAATCCAAGAACGCTGAGACACAGGTGAGACCTCACCCATCAAAGAGCTTCTGGAGAAGTGTGCTGATTTAGATTTGCCAAGACCAAATGCACTTTGTCCCAAATAAACCCCCAGCCCCTACTGCTAATAGCTCCAGGATCCTCCCTAAGACGACACAACCACAAACAACACAGTAAAACCACTCTTAAAACAGCGTGTGTATCTCATATACCACTTCCAAAAGGCAAACCAGGCCAAAAGACGTAAGTCAAACCTGTAAACATTTGTAACAGAGTGAAAATAGAGGAACCATTATGAAAATCTAGGTGGTGGGATATTTTGACAACGAAGTCTTGTGCCCAGAAATTAACAAACAACAGAAGCAAGCTATTTAAGAAACACTACACTCAAAATATTCTTTGCATCCACCACCTTACACCATTTATTTCCATTTCAAATGATATCCAAAACATATGATATTTCCTCTCTGCATGAGTTTCAGCTGTCTCAGGAAAGTATCAAATACCTGAGCTGCTGAGCAGCAGAAAGCTGATGACTTTTTTCACCAAACCTGTCCGTTCCCATTCTACTCTACTGGACTCAACATACATGGCTCAAGTTACAAACTCCAGTTATTTTACCTACACAGATCACTTGGCATTGAAAAAGCAAAAACTTACTTGCGCTTTTTTATTTTAATAGGCTCATCTTCGTTTGCTTCCTCTGCAGCTTCATGCTCTTCTCTAACTGTAACAGATTTCAGTAAGACTTTAGATTTTACATTGATGAAATTTTTTTAACTTACGAGTGAAACCTCATGCACAAACCAAGGACACCACGTGCAGCAATTGTGTTCTGACAAAGGGAGACTCGTGGTTCTCAGTCACTTTCAGAGTGACACTATGGGAATTTGGGGACAGGACTGGTGGACTTTAGCCAACTTGAAATTTCAAATGACAAACACTGAGCTCTTATTTTTAGGGGAAAACAACTCGGGCTAAACAGTCTAATGAAACACATTTGGATCTACCTGATCACCTGCACTTTGCTCTCCTCCAACTACAAAGCCCACATGTCATCCCAGGATCATTTCCTAGAACTCAGGCCAGAGAGAAATCTCATCTCAGCAGCCTTTTGAACATTCTCTGCTCTTGGAAGCTATTTCCAAACACTATTCCAACTGGTGATCTCCAAGTTAACTCCTCTTCTGTGAGAGCCCGGTCAAACATTACGATTAATCTTTTCTGGTCTCTTTCTTATAAAACAAACACAATCCCTTTTCTTTTGTCAGTAAAAACTGTGGGGTTTTTCAACCTGTTGGCATTTAGCAAAACAATTAACCTTGTTAGTATCTGCTTTCTTCAATGGGCTATCTTTTCCCCAAAGGATTCTGCAATCTGCATTCCACGTTTACACACCTTTTCAGCACATCCTTACATCTCTGTCACTTATTTAAATGTTACAAGCTTTGGAAAGCAAAATGGTAAGTTATATTTATGCTTCCTAAGAAGGCAGTAAGATTGCTCTTACTAAGTTTTTTTCCTTCTTCCATTCCTTTTTTGTGAGGAGGTTCTTGAATAATTTTGTCCACATCAGCTCTTCCGATGAGGTCATCGGGTCGGTCCCACATGGACAGCCGGGTGGTGGGGTTGTAGAAGAACACACGCTCGTCACCAGTCCACACCACGCACCTGGAATGGGACAGGAGGCTTGCATCAGCCTCACTCACCGGGGACCTGTCACCTTGTTCACAGGCTGAAGCACGAGGGTCACACGCAGACCCAGGCTCCACTGACTGCACAACAGCCAGACATTCCTACTGCCCAACCGTGACCCTGAATCGCTGAATTTTCTCTGCTGCCAGATTTGAAAATACAGTAATTGAAATTGAAAACGAAATTTTAAATATGCCTTTTTCTCAGGAGTCTGAGGATGCTCAGTTCTTCTCTGAAAAAAACACTTTAGACAGTGGAATTAGATTTTGGGATAAAACGTACCTCACCCCTTCAACGCCCCACAAAAAATTAGAAAAAGCAACCTAACAATCTTGCTAGAATTTTTTATACAATGGGATAAAAGAACCACAGATACAATTTAGAGGCAGACAGTTTTAAATATCAAATATTAATAAAAACCAGCAATAGCTAAACTTCTAAAATGAAAACAATATCCCTTTCCCATCAGGACTTTTACCTTTGTCATGCAAACACAGAGATTATTTACATATATTTCACCAAGAGTCACCTTCCTCATGACATCCCATGGGCACCTGAGCAGTTTCTGGGCCAAGTTAAAAAAAAAACAAAAAGCTTGTTTTGGCCAGCAGCTGCAACTATTTGTCCCCCAAGGCACAGGCCAAGGGGGTTTTTTGGCCAGTATTTCACACCAGATCAGGAGGAACTGGTGGCAGAGGCAGAGGCTGGGACATGAAGTCGTGGTGAGGGACCCCCAGGACTGCAGGCAGCGGCGGCAGAAGGGCCAGCGTGCCCTGCGGAGCCCCAGGAGAAGAGGCACTGTGTGAGCAGTGCTGGGAGAGGAAGCTGGCACTGCTGGGGACAGCAGCACACTAAGAACACACCCTTCACACGCTGTCACCTGTTCTGACCCCCCAGCAGCAGCCGTGCCAGCCCCACGGCAGCAGTCACCTACCACGGCGTGCCCGGGATTGGGGTGGTGGCCACCGGCTTGGCCTTCTGAGCTGCCTTCTCCTCCTCTGTCATTTCTTCCTCTTTGGGCTCCTCAAGGGAAAAACAAGTTTGAGGATCAGGCAATGACAGCTGGCTAATTACTTATTACACAGTAACCAACTTGCTTTACTGAAACCATTCTGACAAGCAGCTCACAATGACACTTCATCCTTGCCTAGAACAGCACTGGAATTGCAACAGCAGCTGCTACTCCAAAATCTCACTTACAAAACCTCTAAGTATTTAATCAACTTTTGACTTCAGCAAAACCTTACTTAAATACCTTCCTAGATCTGCATGAATCCTGGAAATCCAGGAAGGCCTGGATACAGGTGCAAGGGTGTATTTTCTGACAAAGAAATTTTCATTTATTCTTAAAATTAGTTCGTTTGGCAATGAGACACACAGCACGAAACAGTGAAAACCTGAAATAACCTCTGTCACAGAAATCAGCAAACTGGTAACTATCTCAGAATGAACAGGGTGGAGCGGTGGCAAAACCCAGCAACTGAATTCTGCGTTTTTGCCTATTAAACTACATTGAAGCTTACAGAAACCAGGACAAAAGCTTTAATTTTCATTTAAACACCCCTTAGCATCCTCAAAAACGATGTTGTTCAGCACAGCAAAATGCATCCAAAAGGAAAAGTTACTCTGGTTTACTGAAAGCACTACGGCCCTTTCCAGGAGACGTGTTCCTAAACTTAGCAGTCACAGCACAGGGGGAACGTGTGAGCTTTGTGTCAAACTGCTCAAAATAATGACACAAAGAAATAGAGAAAAAACTACTAAATATTTCAAACAGTCAGGACAAGTTGCATTTTCTGAGAACCTCAAAATCAGTGAGAGAACACCACATCTATGTAATGAGCTAACTTCTGTCCCATCTTCTTACTAACTTCTTAATTGACATATTCTGTATGTTTCTTTTGAATGCTCTTTTTTCCCTATGTAAAAAAATTAACAAAGGAAAGAAAGATCTGAGTCCAAAAAGGGAGGCTTTCAAATCCCCTCAGGAATTTAAGAACCTGAATGAGTAACCATGGCTCCTGCCAACCTGCCTGGGCTAAGATGCAGCCACAGCTGTGGGATGTGAGACTTCAGACTGGCTTTTGGGTTCAAGGTCTTTTACCTCCTTTATCAGTTCTTTTATAGGTTCTTCTTTCGACTCTTCTTCTTCTGTCTCCATTGGTAAAGGCTCCTCCGAGGGTTCTTTAATTGGCTCTTTGACCTTCTCTTCCATTTTTTCTAAATAAAGATAACAGTCTCCTTGAGTATTATTAAGAGACCACTATAGAACCACAACAAATTTCTTTTTATCTTTATAATTTTCCAAATACAACACCAACCCAAAGCTTCTTTTAAATATATTCTCACCACTTTCTGTCTCTCTTGGGCTTTACAGTGTCTGCTTATAAAGTCGTAGTTATCTCCTGTGCCAAGATCTACTTGGTACTGGAAAATGAAATACTGTGAGGCAGTTATTATACTAAAAGGCTGACTAAAGGGTACCAACAGAAATGCTAAACCAATAATAATTCTCAACCAACAGTGCAACACTGAAGACCACTTTTACATTTTAAATGCTGTGGACAAAAAAAAAATAAATATCAGAGACAATGCAGAATCACCTGGGGATTTCTCTGCACTCATTTACAAAAAAGTATAAAACATAAAATCCTCTCTCAGCAAAATTAGTATTTTCTGTCTTAGATGCTTTCATCTCAGTAAAAAGACCTATTATTTAACCTGAATTGTTAGGAAGATGGGCATTAATTGAACGAACAGTATAAGTGTCCTGCATTTGTCTAAACAAAGATTTCTTGTAACTAAAAATTCAGGACACAATAAAAGGAACAACTTTTTGGATTTGTTTTCTTAAAAGATTTTATAAACTGAGTAAGAGCCACAGGACTTTTGCCCCTTCCTCCTCATCTATGATACAAGAGCAATTTCCCTCCCATGTAACACCACCCATGGATCTGATGTGCGTTTACATGAACACAAGTCACAGAATACGACCAGAACACAGTGCAGGGATGTGGACAGGGAAAGGTGACATTATTTTACTTCATACTCCAAATCTGTTTATACATTTAGTTTTTCAGGATCTGAAATTCAGCACAATGATATTCATTTTTTCCTGGTCTACAGCCCTTAGCAGGACTGACTTTTACCCTCAATTCCCCTCACTCTCTGTCTGCAACTGGAACCTTCTCGAACACGTGTGCAGGTGAGGTACTCACCTTCTACTGGCACAGGAGCATGCATTTACCCTAGGCACAGCATTTGGAAGCAGCTCTAGAATCAAACACTCTTACAGTACAGTGGGAAACACGCTGCAGCTCTCAGACTGAAGATCAACTCATGCAGATCCTTATAATCAGAATGTCACAATATTCTGAAGGGAGATCAGGGACTAGAAATACCCCCGCTCGCACTTCCAAACACAACCACTGATGGTCCGAGCCATGTTCCTAGAGCAAAGCTGTAGTAAAAAAAAAAAACCCAAAGTACCTTTTTCCTTCAGTTCTTGGGGTTTTTCCCATGTGGACTCCAGAGTCCTGTTGTTGTAGTAGTAAGTCTTCCCGTCGGCGGTTTTGTACTCTGTCCACTCGGAGACGGCGGCGGCTCCGGCCAGCGTGGCCGGCGAGGCGGCGATGGCCACCTGCGGGTGGATCATGGGCACGATGGGGGGGGCCATGCCCGGCAGCACTCCTGGGCAAGGAGAAAGCAACAAGCAGAGAAGACAGTAAGCGACAATGCAGGGCCCAGGGAACAACACCTAGCACGTTACTGACTTAACTTACAAATATTCAACCCATGGAAATATACAGAAGGATTGTTTTCAAAGTTAAATTGGAAAGCAAGGCATTGTTACCAAATTTCCTTCCTGTGTTCTGCAATCAGTAATGCCCATTACCAGGCAAATTATATTTTAATTAATTTAATTTTAATTAATGTGTCATTCTGCAAAGCACAAAGCTTGTTAGCTTTTAGACATTTATTCTACTATTTTAAAGTTAGGTGCTCTATTTATTTAAAATGTCTTTATCAGACGTCTGTAGCAAATAATTGGGGTTTTTTAAGTCTACTCCACTGCTTAACTATGCTGTCATTGTACGAGATATTCCTATTGCTCTTAAAAAAAGCAAGAGTGGATTGAATTTGAGCTGTAGAACATAGAACAGAACTCGGATAAATCTCAAATACTGGCATTAATTCAGAGCCTTGGATAAAACCTGATGTGAATGAAACAGTATCAGACTGTTGGGTTTTAGTACTGCAAACTGATTGGAAAAAAACATTTTATTGAAATCCTAAAGCAAAATGGCAAGTAAATATCCAAAGATAAGAAAGCCAGAATGCTGCAGTATCCTAACAAACTGAGTACAACGAACAGATTTGGAACGACAAGTTCTAGAACAACCAATTGGATAGGACTGGAACTACAAGATCATAAATTTGAGCCTTTAACATTGAAAAAGTCTCATTTTAAATAACGGAAATCACACATTACACATTGCCATAACGTGTTCTCAGCAAGTGACTATTCATAAATCCACAATTGAAATATGAAAGTTCACACTCAGACGCACAGACACGCACACAACATGCGAGCACAGCCAGCCACTGCACATGTGGAGCAGGAAAACAAAAATCCACACAAGAAACTAGGAACTAAGTATGGGCATGAGAGTCACAGTCATTACAGAACTCAATGGTTACAGAAAACTGTACGGGAGTTTGGGTACAGAATAAGCTGACACTAACAGTTACCTGGGGAAGTTATCTCCTGACCAAATATGATATTTGCATTTATACTGGTTTTGAAAATAAAGTATATGTAATCATTCAAGTGGGGAAGCAAATAAAGAAATAAAAGAAACAACCACATTCACTACCATGCCAACTTACAGACAAAACGAACTAGGATGGGTTTGGAAATTACCGGTCTTGGTGGTAGCGACTGTCTTTACATACGGGCAGCTGACTATTTGCATCATTGCTACACCTGCAAAACGGATAGGAAGCATGTTGGAAAGCTGCCATGGGATGTCAGCTACCACGGGGTGCTACGGACTTCCTGCCACAATTTGGAATGCCATTTGCAGCTGGCAGAGAAGAAGCCTTCCAGCAAGAAAATGTGGATCACTTTTGCTCTAACATTTTACACCAGATCAAATGTAAAATTAAGTTTAAGCTGCAGCAACAGTCTCTGCCTATGTTAAACCAGCTGTTTAGCAAGTTATTGGGATGCCATTAAAAAGAAAAAACATATTTCAGTGAAGACTCAGGGGTTTAAGTTCATCCAAGGGGGAATGCAGCTGCCCTTGTAGGGCAGAACCACAGGAAAATACCCCACTACTGGGGCTGCTTCCACAGCAGCCTCTGCTGGGACAGACCCGTGGGGAGCAGCAGCACAATGAAATTCAGGGGCTTTGCGGTTCTCAGTCTGCTGCTGCAGTTAGAGAGCAGAATAAGGGCAGAAGGACAGGTCTGAACTAGTCAGAGCAAGCAAAGCAAGGCAGGGTGGACAGCCAAGTGCAACCCAGAGGGAAGGCTGAGGGTATGGGGGTCATTACAGAAAGGCTGGAGGTGAAAAAAGGGGGTAAAAGAAATCAAAGCTATGAAGCTGCAGACGGAGGTACACAAAGCTGCACTAGGTCAGGGGCATTTTCTTTATTTTTCATTATCAAGAATGGCATGAGCTGAAAATGCTTTAAAAGCCAAAACTCGCCCCCAAAGAGGTGGCACCATGCACTCGTCTGCTCTCCAGCTCAGTAAGAAATGATACAAAAAGGCGAGCAGCTCATCCTCTTTGACCAGATCAAAATCAGTGGGAAATCAGACAAGGCTGAGGGGAATGCATTTCCAAAACCTCCATTTTGGGTGTAGAAGGCAACTGCAGAAGTGCTCTCTGGCTGGCCCAGTCTGGATGCTCAGAAACTGAAACACTTCCCTTCAAAAGTTCAAATTCATCATGTGAGGTGGGAAATGCTCCAGTGGAAAGTGAAATTAAACCCCTGTTTAAAACCAAAGTCGTTTCTGGGTTTGGTCATTAGAGAGCTACATACATAAATACTGCCAATTTATTTGAAAATAAATTAGTGAGAAGACAGAATTGCTATGTTTTCTAAAAATAATTTCAATGAGAGAATTTCAACTAGTTTTATTTTTAAAAGTATTGAATTGAGACATAAAAACATTTACTCAAACAGCACTGATTGAAGTGTTTGTCTAAACTGGAAGGGTGGTCATGTCATGTACTTGACAATGGATCTGAAAATTCGTTTTGTTAAGGAAGTTACAGCATGTCTCCAGCGTGAGTCAGTACAAATAACACTGTCTGGGGGTCGCTGGAGTTAGGGATGCTGCAGCGCAGATTAGACTGAGCAAACACCCAAGCTGTTTCCGCTGCCGAGGTCATTCCCAAACATAAAACTGACTTAAAACATAGGAATTGAGAGAAAGCAGACTTACTTTTTAAGATCTGAGATTATGAGATATCACTAATGAACTCTTCCATTGCTCCATCTTACTACAGTTTAGCACAGAGATTAACTTTGAAATCACTTGACAGTGGTATTGCTCAACTCTGTCCCTGTAACTTCAAATCCCCTGGCTGATATCCTACCTGGTGCGGAAAGCCCCAGACATCTACAGCCTAACCTTCGTAAGACCTTCTGACTTCACCTGATACTGCCTAGAAGTAATCTAACTCCTCTTCTCTTTCTTGTTACTGTGAAATATTTTACAGTTTTCCTTTTCTTTTACCATGTTTAGAAACCATCACAACCAACTCAGGTCGGAATTAGCTGAAAGAAGCTGACAGATTTCATTCTGTTACTAAGCAAACTGACAGACCAGACCCATTAGTGGGAGCAGCATTTTGCTGCCAGGTGTCCTTCCTACATGCTATGGGTTCCACCTGTGGCTCACAGGGAGAACTGGTCAGAGCCAACACTTCTTACCAGGGAAGTTCTAAAAAAAAAATCATTTTCAAAAATGAGTTTCAGGAGACTGATGCTCCTACTCTGCCTTTGCTCCTGTACTGCACTGCTCCCAAAACTTTTTGATTGAGAGCTGACAAAAAAGCCCAACCTGGGCATACACCCAGAATCTCCATTTCCACTGGCACTCTTCTCCACCGTCCCGACAATCCCATTTTACCCAACAGGTCCCACTTGTGTAGATTATATTCCTCACAGTGTGTAAGGACCCTGCATTCCATGCTGCTCCCTTGCTGGCAAGGTTAGCAATGGCAGCTGAGAGCATTCAGCCGAACACCTTTAAGGCTTAACTGTTTTTATTACTCTTCCAAACCTCACCAATAAACAGACTTCTTTGTCTCACCCTTTATTCATTTGCTGCTCAGCCTGGAATATCACGTTCAGAATAGTATTTGTTTCCTGCTTTAAAACAACGAGTATTACACTGCAATTTCCCTTTCAGGCCAATACAGATTAATTTGCCCAATTATTTCAGAAGACTATTCTAAAAGCAGAGGCAGCTACAAGCTGGTGCTCTCTTCTAGTCAGTACTTTAACTGCTTTCAGGCTTTTTTCTCTTATCAAAGGAGTGTTCTGAAGGGTTATTTTCCATCTGTCCAATTCAGAGGGAGGTGAAGGCCTCCCTCCACACCCACCGGGTGGCTGCATTAGGAGGACAGCATGGAAGTCACCTCACTCAGCTTGTACAAAGAGCGTCAGAAGCACGAGGATGCTGCTCAGAGCTGCTTCTTTGTCTTTTTAAATCTGAAACTAACTTGGATCCAATACAACTGCAGTCTCCAACCTCCCTCTGCAACACAAAGTCAACAGTTCTTAGTGTATGTTTAGTGCCACTGTGCACTGAAATACATCAGTTTTGTACCAGAACAGGAACTCAACAGTATCCATGCAAATGAAACATGGTGTGTAAGTGCTAAGTGTCATTAGTGATCTCCTGGAAGGCCCTCTGCAACAACTACAGACAGCAAGTGAGTCCAACATTTTGCCAGCCCAAAATTCCTTCCTTAAGTATCTAAATGTTTCATAAAAATTTAAGAAACTGTGATATATCCAGAAGCAGTGTGCTGCCATCTAAGATTCCTTCTCTATGTTCTTTAAACCTAAAGCCTGGAATAACAACACCCTGGCACCCTAAATGCCTCATTAAGGTCAAGTCACACCTCAAAACTAAGCATTCTACCCAATGGCTGCAGCCTAAGAGAACTGGGAACACCTGACACCACTGGGGTCATGATTTCCATGGTAATTCTTCCTGCTCATCCATGTCCTAGTGAATATTTATGCACAAGACCTAAGGTCTAAATCAAGTAAGTAGAAAAAAATTAAAGCAATATTGCAATTAGTAAAATATAGTGCTCAATATTCTCATTTAAACATTACATGTTTAAATGCAGCTGTTTTCTGCCAAGTATAGCAAAGAACTAGAAGTCAAAAAAATATATGTTCTTTGTTAATTAAAAAGTCTGTCTGCTAACCCTGAATTCTTTCAGAGATACTCTGAGGAGAGGATCCAGGCAAGTTCTGTACACAGTGGACACATGAGTGCAAACAACTGACAACATGGACATGTAGCAGACAAGACAATTACAGTTTGCCAATTTACCTGGAAGTGGAATAGGCATGCCAGGAAGGGGGACACGAAATGGAGGTACCATTACTGGTGGAAAAGCAGGAATTGCTGCAGTTGGTTGAGGTACTGCATGAGGAACTGCAGGAGGCAATGTCTGTGGGACTGGCTGGGGTACAGTCTGCACAGGTGTAGCAGAAGGAGCAGAGGTTGAAACACTGACTGATGGTGTGGCAACTGAAACACCCGAACTCGGGGTCTGGTCTTGTGTGGTAGGTGCTGATAAAAAAACACAAAGAACACCTTGTATCTTAGACACCGCAATATATTGCCGCAAACATACTGGTGCTCTGTTTCCCGGTACACAGCAGCTATGCTCTGATACAACCAGCAGGAAGACACTCCTGGACAAAAAATACTTTGCCTTCTCTGGAACATTAAATATTCCCAAAGAAAGTCAATTTCCAATTTCAATTTGACCCATTCTTTACACCTAACATGTCTCTACAGCAGTAGCAGGGCTATATCAAAGGACAAACACAGGCTGAAATGAGGTTCGATTCTGTTCAGAGAAACAGAAAGAAAACATTACAGTAAGTTTCCAATGGCAACAGGCTGTCCTTGTGTTACATGAACACAGGTTCTGCTTTTAACAGCAACAGCAGCAGCACGCGCATGACAGCAGTCTGCCTTAAACGGTGCTGGGCTGCGCCCCCAGAACAGGAAAATGTCAATAAAAATGCGTAAATAAGCAAGGAAAAGGAAAGTACTTTTCTCCAAGAGCTGAAAGAACTTTCTTCAGTGCCTCCCAGCAGGAAAACACACAACTGGCATTCAGTTCTATAATCCTTGCAGCATGACTGGTTTCGATTTCAAATTGTTTTAACTGGGAGCAAACAGTCTCACAGCACAGGCCAACAGAAACTAGAGACAAGTCTGCTTAAATTTGTAAACTCACTCTGTAAGATTTGGTGTAGAGGAGAAGGGAAAAAGAAAAAAAATAAAGAAACCACACCAATTTACAGCGATATTCCAATGGGCACACCGTGCATTTTCTATTACTACCAGAAACATTCCAAACAACATACCAGTGTTAGCATATTTAAATAAAGATTTTTGATCTTTCATTAAGCATTTCAGAAAGGGTGAAAGTCCTTAGCAGTGCCTAACGTTTAGGGAAACAGAGCAGACAGTCAGTATGTGATTTTTAAGACCTAAGTCAAATCAGTACGAGGCAAGAATGAAGCTCAGCCGGAAGTCCCAGGGTTTTTTTACAGGCCAAGTCTAAGAGTTATAAAATTATTTTAAATCATAAAATTTCATCACCTAGGCACAGACACCAACAGTAACAGTTCTTGAAAGCAAAGACAGTTTAGCAGATAGAACAGGTAGAAGTGGAACAGATCGTCAGCATTCAACATCAGGAAATTTAACTTCAGAGAAGGTGCATAAAGTGCTGCTCCCAAAGCATGACTAGCTTTCCCAAGCCCGACACTGGGTCAGGAGCTAACGTTTACCTCCCACCTGACCTGTTACTCAGCACAACAGTTAGAGCAGACCATAGTTCAACACAGCTAATTAACACCATACCGAGCTACCCTTCAAATGAAACAAAAGCCCTAAAATGCTCTGAGCAACAAAAGTTCTTTGCTGCTCTAATGATGTGTCCTCCCTCCAGCCTTAACGAAAACAGAATTGGAGCGTTACCTAAATTTGCCTCCCTTTCACACAGATTCTGAAGTTCAAGTTAAGTGGTGAGTTAAGCTTGACTTGTCTCACCTGTTACAGGAAAAAGATGAATTCCAGAGGATGCAACTCTACCTCACAGCAGGAGCTGGAACAGGTCACCTCCTGCACACTCAGTGCACACGTCTGAGCCAGTGCACCTACAATGCCCCGTGTCCCACTGCCAGATCCCTGCTCAGCACCAATGCTGTCTGTCTGTCTGTGGCCCTGCACGCATGACAGCACGCTCTCTGAGCTGCTCCCTCCCTGCACACCTCGCTCTGGGCACGGGGACTGACCTCGCTCACTGTTTGCTGCTGACACTCACGTGTGAACAGACCCCCAGCATGCAACACACGTCTCCATCCAGAGGCACCCGAGGCTCCCGGGCAGCACACACGTGCCAAAGTGCAGTGCAAACCACGCTGTGTGCACAGCCATGCATTTATGTGCATGCTGCATAAACTCAGTCCCCTTTCCTTAGCTGGAAAACCCCTACGAGCAAAGGCTCAGTCCATGGAAGAAGCAGTAATCTCCAGACTATCATTCAAAGGTCATAAATGAACAAAAGTGGCTCCAAGGACTTTCTTTTTCCTCTTTGTGGAACTCTACAAAATAGGAACTGAGAAGGCCTAGGCAGAATAACCCCAATAAAAATAATACAACAAAGAAGCTCTATTCTGTAATCAACCAATGCTGACAGACCAGCAGCTCTGAGACCCAACCTACAGAAACAGATGCCATGGAGAAAATGAGGAAATTGCTACAACTGAACTCCTACCTCAGATCAACGTTTCTTGTGAAACACTTTTAAAAACAATTTAGCTCTATCTATAGTCAAAAGGAAATAGATGTGTAATAGTTCTGAGATGATGTGATAACAGCAGAAGAAAAATATACAAAGACCTGAAGAATTCTTTGAGACTGGGGGGGAAAAAAGTTTGCATGCAAGGTTCTTCTGGACTAAATGCTGTACTTTAAATTCACACTCCACTTCATGCTGAAACAATTTCCTCCTGAATACCAAGGCTTTGCTGCAGCAATTCCCCATGCAGCATCCCCACCACCTGCTCCCAGCACCGCGAGGCCTGAGACACCCCCAGGTACTCACTGGAGTTGGTCTGGGACACTGAGGTGGCCGTGGTGGTGGTGGAGGTGGTGGAGGACTGCGTGCTGGAGGAGGTGGATGGAGATGCTGCAGATGCAGGGCTGCTGGTGGTGGGGGTGGAGGCCCCCACGGCCTGGGCCTGGGCCGCCAGCATGGGCGTCAGCTCTGACTGCTGGATGACCTTGACGCCGTCCGGCTTCGTCCACGCCGACTCCCGCGTCCGAGCGTTGTAGAAATAGACCTGGGGCGGAGAGCAGCCCCGTCACACGCAGCTTGCTGCAGGAGCAGCAGCCCAGCTTCCCCGGGGGACAGGGCTCACAGCAGGACCACCCGCGGCACCCGTCTCACCTTCCCGTCCGGAGTTTTGTTCTCTACCCAGATCTCCTCAGCTGGGGGCATTGCTGGTGTTCCTGGTGCAGAGACCGGCGGCATTCCTGGAGGGAACATCATACCAGGAGGTGGTGGCATGCTACCCATGGGAGGAGGCATAAATGGTGGTCTCTAAAGGCATATAATAACAATAATGATGATAATGATAACAACGACATAATTTCAAGCAGTTTTCCTTTCCTAGAGAACCAACAGACAGTACACCAGCAGTAAGGACAGCTGTGCCAGGCTTGGAAGCTTCTCTAGCAATCCAATGCTCCCAGCTCAGGAAATGTGCTTTCTGCCAACCCCCCACCCGTGGCAGAACAGCTGAAGCCATCACTTCACTTCTGAGATGCAAACATCAAGGCACCTGAAAAAGGCGGCATGAACAGAAATGTGGTCAAAGAAAAGTCCTCTCTTGAAAAGGAGAAAATATCTCAATGCGAGGAAGAGAAAGAATGGAAGAGCTGTTCCCAAATAGCTGCTGCTCAGACATCCCCACCTGTGAACCAAATACCTCAGAAACCCAGTAACCCTCCCATGAAAGAAATGTTAAAAAAAATTAAATTACAAGTAAGCATCCAATTTGTCAGCACAGCTGAGCAGTGGGCTTAATTAACATCCATTACACTCCTAAATTTCCCACTAACTAAAATTCTAACTAGGGCCAATTAAAATAAAAATAAGATAAAATTACATGTTCATAATTGCATGATAAGAAATCCTGACCTCTCCTGCACACGCAGTTACCTGAAAGCCTGAACACCTGTTTGTAATTCAAAGGACATTCAGTTCTTTCATCTTACTTTTTACTTGGACTGTTTGAAATTCCCTATGTGCAACAAGTACAGCGAACACTTCCCTATAAAAACAGCTGACAAAATTCATCGAGTTCTTTGGCTCACTCTGCAAACACCTACCACTGCCCTAATCATCCCCATCACTCCAGCTCTAACTGAACAACAGCCTCGAGTGCCGCGCTCTCCCTGAGCCCGTGGCCAGACTGGGGCTGGGACAGCCCAGGACACCCCATGCCACAGGGAAGGGGTGGCTCGGTGACAAGCTGCACGTGGGCCCTGAGCTGCCCTCCCGCACCCACAACTGCAGCTGTACCCCTGGCAGCTACCAGGGCTGCCGTGCCCTTGGCTTCTGTCAGGAGCTTCCCTGAGATCCGACTTTCTGCTCTAAGAGTGGTATTTTACACTGCTCTTTAAATCCATGTACCAAACTAGTAACGACTATTTGCACTAAATACTACAAGAAAAGGAAGCCAACAGTGCATGGACAGCATTCTACACAAACAAAAAAAGCCCTCAACTCAACTGCAGCCTACCTTCCCTCCCTCGTTCCTCCCCAACAGCTCTTGCACCTGCCACACCATGAGCTTCCTTCTTCTTGCTCTTACAACCTGCACAAAGAATCCAGCGAGAAGCAGCTCACTTTCCACCTGCTACAGCTGCTTTCCCCAGTCCAGGAGTAAAATCCTGTAGGCAGTCAGTGCCAGGGTCCTGCACATCCTGAGTCCTGCTCCAAGCACAGCTCCCCCCATTCTGAGCACGGACCCTTCACCATCACGTCTGCCCTTGCACCGGACACAGGGCAGGAGCAGAGCTCAGAGCCAGCACGGCCTGAGACACCCAGCCATGGCTGGTGCTGGGGAGGAGCTGCAGAGCTCACAGTCTGGCACAACAAACCAGCCCTGTGTGATAGCTGGGAGCAGCAGCACACTCTGGATGGAAATCAAACACAGAAATCAGGGAGACACCCACAGCCAGGCCTGCGATCCAAAATAACTCTGGTTGGTTCTTCAAACTATAATTATAAATAGTGGATTTAATCCATTATTTACAGCACGCGTTACCAATCAGCTCCTCAGCCTGCCCACAGCCCACACAGCACTTAGGCTGCCCTAATGGGAATGCACCCCCACAGAGCAATTAAATAACAGCACAAGGCAATTAAAACAACCCATTTCTCATTCACAAAGGTGTTGTCCCTTGCAAACTGTTCAGGCCTCTGAAAAGCAGACAAAAGACCTTAAACCATCCATCAATTTAGCAGCACCTTGAGGAGCTGAGCAGAAGCTGTATTTGCATACCACAGGTATGCAGCAGTGTATAACACTACACCTAAGCCCCGTGTTCTCATCCTGCCCTGCTGTTTCCTTCGCCCACTTCAGTGTCCATCCTCATGCTATTTCCAAAGAATCACAGAATCAATTCTATTGCAAAAAACCTCCCAGCCCATCGAGTCCAACCTGTGCCCAATCCCCACCTTGTCACCCAGCCCAGAGCACTGAGTGCCACGTCCAGTCGCTCCCTGGACACCTCCAGGGATGGGGACTCCAGCACCACCCTGAGCCTCCTTTTGTCCAGGCTAAGCCCCCCAAGATCCCTCAGCTGCTCTCATCAGACTTGTGCTCCAGACTCTCCACCAGCTTTCCTGCCCTTCTCCGGACACGCTCCAGCACCTCCACGTCCTTCTTGAATTGAGGGGCCCAGAACTGGACACTTCCACGTGTGAAAACAAACGAAAAGCCCCTAAATCTCACTTAATGCAGGAGAATTCCTTACCTGTAGGTGTGGAGGCCCCATGGGCGGGGGGATCCCCCCCGGCGGCGGCATCGGGGGCATGCTGGGGTCAAAGGGGGGTCGGCCGAAGG